>CM032339.1:30276545-30597677 GCA_019022885.1 Schlechtendalia chinensis
CCAATGGGGACTGTCACGAAAAAGCGTTACTTAAACAAAAACCTAACCTAAAAAGACATAAAATGTCTCATTTAACGTGGACTCGTATGCGTTAATCATTTTTCATAGAGATTTTTGTTTATTTTACAGATTTTATACACTGAAAAATAAAATTTTAAACTTTGCGAAATTAAGTTTTTATATAAAACCTTTTATCAACTAAATAATTTACGTTAGTCGTATTTCACTTCATATTTTAAACAACAGTCTATAAATTACAAAGTATTAACCATTGGCATATGAAATGAATTCAAATGTACGAAGAAATTATGCGTACACAATATAAATAATGAGAAATCAGTTGACGATTCATATAATTTATGACGATAGTTTTTTATTCTTGAACGAATTGTCAATATACCCGATGTACGATTTAAATTTCTTTATCGAGACCTCTAACTTTACAGATTCATAACGAAAATTCAAAATTCCAATTCGTGTCATTTCAATTTCTGCCAGGTCAGAAATATTAAAAAGGATTTCAATATGTTCTCCAGTAAAGTACGAATCAAAAATTTAACATTATTCAAAACCGTATATTTATACGATATCTCAATTTAAATTACGTATACATCTGTATTCGAAATTCCGTATGTTTTGAATAATATCGAATTTTGTATCGCATTATTTGTATCAGAAACAAAATGTTATATATGATTGCTATTTCGGGAAAAGATGATATGTTTTATAATATTGTTTAAATTATATCGCTTTTAACGAGTTTATAGTTGTCGACAAGTCTTAACAGAAATATGTGACATTCTTATTCATTTTGACATAGTTTTAATTGTAAGTATATTTCCTAATTGCTATATTGTGTGCATATCATGTGATGGTATCGATTTATTACATGGTAATTCACTTACAATTCTAGGAAATTAAATGAATCGTAACAGTTATCATATTTATTGTTTTGGTTTTTATCAATGGTTTTTTTAATTCAACGAAGATCGATCTGAGCTGTGAGTTATTACCTTTTCAAGAGTATCTAAAATCAAATAAAATTGTAGAGATTTTGTAGATCATAATCTATTATGTGAATATTCTAATACTGATAATGACTAAATGCGGTTTAAGAGGCAATGAAATTATTTTCTAAATGAATCCCATGTTTTTAATAATGTACGAATACAGTTTTAGATTTTGAATATGTGTCAAATTTTTGAACGAGCAACGTATTAACATTACACGTTCCTTTTTTTTAGAAACACTTAAACATGATAATGTACGTCGTACTAGCTATAAAATCGTTCAAATAACACTTGTTTGACTGTTGTTACGATCGTAAACGTAAAAACTTACGGAATACAGTTTTCGACAAAACTCGGTTTATAATAATATGAAAAATATTTTTTTGAAAATATATCAAGAATAATAATAAAGAAACTTGCCTTTTTCACTTATTAAACCATTGTTGTTATAGTAATACTTAATAGGCATACAGTACATAATGTCTGGGAATGTTTGTCAATATGTTTTGATGAACAAAAATTATTCAAATCACAAGTTCAAAAGTTTAAATTTAAAAACAGTTAAAAAAATTTTTTTATTTTTTACATGATGTTTTTATTGTTGAAATAGATATCGATTTTGCAATCGAAAAGCTAAATCATATAAATTCGATTTTTGACGTTTTATGTCTTTATTTGGCACATTAAAATAAAAAACCATCACGAAAAAGTAAGGTTTAAGTTAAGTTAGTGTCCACGAAAAGCGTTACCTAAATTAGGATTCCAATGGGGACTGTCACGAAAAAGCGTTACTGAAACAAAAACCTAACCTAAAAAGACATAAAATGTCTCATTTAACGTGGACTCGTATGCGTTAATCATTTTTCATAGAGATTTTTGTTTATTTTACAGATTTTATACACTGAAAAATAAAATTTTAAACTTTGCGAAATTAAGTTCTTATATATAAAACCTTTTATCAACTAAATAATTTACGTTAGTCGTATTTCACTTCATATTTTAAACAACAGTCTATAAATTACAAAGTATTAACCATTGGCATATGAAATGAATTCAAATGTACGAAGAAATTATGCGTACACAATATAAATAATGAGAAATCAGTTGACGATTCATATAATTTATGACGATAGTTTTTTATTCTTGAACGAATTGTCAATATACCCGATGTACGATTTAAATTTCTTTATCGAGACCTCTAACTTTACAGATTCATAACGAAAATTCAAAATTCCAATTCGTGTCATTTCAATTTCTGCCAGGTCAGAAATATTAAAAGGATTTCAATATGTTCTCCAGTAAAGTACGAATCAAAAATTTAACATTATTCAAAACCGTATATTTATACGATATCTCAATTTAAATTACGTATACATCTGTATTCGAAATTCCGTATGTTTTGAATAATATCGAATTTTGTATCGCATTAATTTGTATCAGAAACAAAATGTTATATATGATTGCTATTTCGGGAAAAGATGATATGTTTTATAATATTGTTTAAATTATATCGCTTTTAACGAGTTTATAGTTGTCGACAAGTCTTAACAGAAATATGTGACATTCTTATTCATTTTGACATAGTTTTAATTGTAAGTATATTTCCTAATTGCTATATTGTGTGCATATCATGTGATGGTATCGATTTATTACATGGTAATTCACTTACAATTCTAGGAAATTAAATGAATCGTAACAGTTATCATATTTATTGTTTTGGTTTTTATCAATGGTTTTTTTAATTCAACGAAGATCGATCTGAGCTGTGAGTTATTACCTTTTCAAGAGTATCTAAAATCAAATAAAATTGTAGAGATTTTGTAGATCATAATCTATTATGTGAATATTCTAATACTGATAATGACTAAATGCGGTTTAAGAGGCAATGAAATTATTTTCTAAATGAATCCCATGTTTTTAATAATGTACGAATACAGTTTTAGATTTTGAATATGTGTCAAATTTTTGAACGAGCAACGTATTAACATTACACGTTCCTTTTTTTAGAAACACTTAAACATGATAATGTACGTCGTACTAGCTATAAAATCGTTCAAATAACACTTGTTTGACTGTTGTTACGATCGTAAACGTAAAAACTTACGGAATACAGTTTTCGACAAAACTCGGTTTATAATAATATGAAAAATATTTTTTTGAAAATATATCAAGAATAATAATAAAGAAACTTGCCTTTTCACTTATTAAACCATTGTTGTTATAGTAATACTTAATAGGCATACAGTACATAATGTCTGGGAATGTTTGTCAATATGTTTTGATGAACAAAAATTATTCAAATCACAAGTTCAAAAGTTTAAATTTAAAAACAGTTAAGAAAAAAAACATTTTTATTATTTTACATGATGTTTTTATTGTTGAAATAGATATCGATTTTGCAATCGAAAAGCTAAATCATATAAATTCGATTTTTGACGTTTTATGTCTTTATTTGGCACATTAAAATAAAAAACCATCACGAAAAAGTAAGGTTTAAGTTAAGTTAGTGTCCACGAAAAGCGTTACCTAAATTAGGATTTCCAATGGGGACTGTCACGAAAAAGCGTTACTTAAACAAAAACCTAACCTAAAAAGACATAAAATGTCTCATTTAACGTGGACTCGTATGCGTTAATCATTTTTCATAGAGATTTTTGTTTATTTTACAGATTTTATACACTGAAAAATAAAATTTTAAACTTTGCGAAATTAAGTTTTTATATAAAACCTTTTATCAACTAAATAATTTACGTTAGTCGTATTTCACTTCATATTTTAAACAACAGTCTATAAATTACAAAGTATTAACCATTGGCATATGAAATGAATTCAAATGTACGAAGAAATTATGCGTACACAATATAAATAATGAGAAATCAGTTGACGATTCATATAATTTATGACGATAGTTTTTTATTCTTGAACGAATTGTCAATATACCCGATGTACGATTTAAATTTCTTTATCGAGACCTCTAACTTTACAGATTCATAACGAAAATTCAAAATTCCAATTCGTGTCATTTCAATTTCTGCCAGGTCAGAAATATTAAAAAGGATTTCAATATGTTCTCCAGTAAAGTACGAATCAAAAATTTAACATTATTCAAAACCGTATATTTATACGATATCTCAATTTAAATTACGTATACATCTGTATTCGAAATTCCGTATGTTTTGAATAATATCGAATTTTGTATCGCAATTATTTGTATCAGAAACAAAATGTTATATATGATTGCTATTTCGGGAAAAGATGATATGTTTTATAATATTGTTTAAATTATATCGCTTTTAACGAGTTTATAGTTGTCGACAAGTCTTAACAGAAATATGTGACATTCTTATTCATTTTGAAATAGTTTTAATTGTAAGTATATTTCCTAATTGCTATATTGTGTGCATATCATGTGATGGTATCGATTTATTACATGGTAATTCACTTACAATTCTAGGAAATTAAATGAATCGTATCAGTTATCATATTTATTGTTTTGGTTTTTATCAATGGTTTTTTTAATTCAACGAAGATCGATCTGAGCTGTGAGTTATTACCTTTTCAAGAGTATCTAAAATCAAATAAAATTGTAGAGATTTTGTAGATCATAATCTATTATGTGAATATTCTAATACTGATAATGACTAAATGCGGTTTAAGAGGCAATGAAATTATTTTCTAAATGAATCCCATGTTTTTAATAATGTACGAATACAGTTTTAGATTTTGAATATGTGTCAAATTTTTGAACGAGCAACGTATTAACATTACACGTTCCTTTTTTTTAGAAACACTTAAACATGATAATGTACGTCGTACTAGCTATAAAATCGTTCAAATAACACTTGTTTGACTGTTGTTACGATCGTAAACGTAAAAACTTACGGAATACAGTTTTCGACAAAACTCGGTTTATAATAATATGAAAAATATTTTTTTGAAAATATATCAAGAATAATAATAAAGAAACTTGCCTTTTTCACTTATTAAACCATTGTTGTTATAGTAATACTTAATAGGCATACAGTACATAATGTCTGGGAATGTTTGTCAATATGTTTTGATGAACAAAAATTATTCAAATCACAAGTTCAAAAGTTTAAATTTAAAAAAGTTAAAAAAAAATTTTTTATTATTTTACATGATGTTTTTATTGTTGAAATAGATATCGATTTTGCAATCGAAAAGCTAAATCATATAAATTCGATTTTTGACGTTTTATGTCTTTATTTGGCACATTAAAATAAAAAACCATCACGAAAAAGTAAGGTTTAAGTTAAGTTAGTGTCCACGAAAAGCGTTACCTAAATTAGGATTTCCAATGGGGACTGTCACGAAAAAGCGTTACTGAAAAGAAAACCTAACCTAAAAAGACATAAAATGTCTCATTTAACGTGGACTCGTATGCGTTAATCATTTTTCATAGAGATTTTTGTTTATTTTACAGATTTTATACACTGAAAAATAAAATTTTAAACTTTGCGAAATTAAGTTCTTATATATAAAACCTTTTATCAACTAAATAATTTACGTTAGTCGTATTTCACTTCATATTTTAAACAACAGTCTATAAATTACAAAGTATTAACCATTGGCATATGAAATGAATTCAAATGTACGAAGAAATTATGCGTACACAATATAAATAATGAGAAATCAGTTGACGATTCATATAATTTATGACGATAGTTTTTTATTCTTGAACGAATTGTCAATATACCCGATGTACGATTTAAATTTCTTTATCGAGACCTCTAACTTTACAGATTCATAACGAAAATTCAAAATTCCAATTCGTGTCATTTCAATTTCTGCCAGGTCAGAAATATTAAAAAGGATTTCAATATGTTCTCCAGTAAAGTACGAATCAAAAATTTAACATTATTCAAAACCGTATATTTATACGATATCTCAATTTAAATTACGTATACATCTGTATTCGAAAATCCGTATGTTTTGAATAATATCGAATTTTGTATCGCATTATTTGTATCAGAAAAAAAATGTTATATATGATTGCTATTTCGGGAAAAGATGATATGTTTTATAATATTGTTTAAATTATATCGCTTTTAACGAGTTTATAGTTGTCGACAAGTCTTAAAAGAAATATGTGACATTCTTATTCATTTTGACATAGTTTTAATTGTAAGTATATTTCTTTATTGCTATATTGTGTGCATATCATGTGATGGTATCGATTTATTACATTGGTAATTCACTTACAATTCTAGGAAATTAGATGAATCGTAACAGTTATCATATTTATTGTTTTGGTTTTTATCAATGGTTTTTTTAATTCAACGAAGATCGATCTGAGCTGTGAGTTATTACCTTTTCAAGAGTATCTAAAATCAAATAAAATTGTAGAGATTTTGTAGATCATAATCTATTATGTGAATATTCTAATACTGATAATGACTAAATGCGGTTTAAGAGGCAATGAAATTATTTTCTAAATGAATCCCATGTTTTTAATAATGTACGAATACAGTTTTAGATTTTGAATATGTGTCAAATTTTTGAACGAGCAACGTATTAACATTACACGTTCTTTTTTTTAGAAACACTTAAACATGATAATGTACGTCGTACTAGCTATAAAATCGTTCAAATAACACTTGTTTGACTGTTGTTACGATCGTAAACGTAAAAACTTACGGAATACAGTTTTCGACAAAACTCGGTTTATAATAATATGAAAAATATTTTTTTGAAAATATATCAAGAATAATAATAAAGAAACTTGCCTTTTTCACTTATTAAACCATTGTTGTTATAGTAATACTTAATAGGCATACAGTACATAATGTCTGGGAATGTTTGTCAATATGTTTTGATGAACAAAAATTATTCAAATCACAAGTTCAAAAGTTTAAATTTAAAAACAGTTAAAAAAATTTTTTTATTTTTACATGATGTTTTTATTGTTGAAATAGATATCGATTTTGCAATCGAAAAGCTAAATCATATAAATTCGATTTTTGCGTTTTATGTCTTTATTTGGCACATTAAAATAAAAACCATCACGAAAAAGTAAGGTTTAAGTTAAGTTAGTGTCCACGAAAAGCGTTACCTAAATTAGGATTTCCAATGGGGACTGTCACGAAAAAGCGTTACTGAAAAGAAAACCTAACCTAAAAAGACATAAAATGTCTCATTTAACGTGGACTCGTATGCGTTAATCATTTTTCATAGAGATTTTTGTTTATTTTACAGATTTTATACACTGAAAAATAAAATTTTAAACTTTGCGAAATTAAGTTCTTATATATAAAACCTTTTATCAACTAAATAATTTACGTTAGTCGTATTTCACTTCATATTTTAAACAACAGTCTATAAATTACAAAGTATTAACCATTGGCATATGAAATGAATTCAAATGTACGAAGAAATTATGCGTACACAATATAAATAATGAGAAATCAGTTGACGATTCATATAATTTATGACGATAGTTTTTTATTCTTGAACGAATTGTCAATATACCCGATGTACGATTTAAATTTCTTTATCGAGACCTCTAACTTTACAGATTCATAACGAAAATTCAAAATTCCAATTCGTGTCATTTCAATTTCTGCCAGGTCAGAAATATTAAAAAGGATTTCAATATGTTCTCCAGTAAAGTACGAATCAAAAATTTAACATTATTCAAAACCGTATATTTATACGATATCTCAATTTAAATTACGTATACATCTGTATTCGAAATTCCGTATGTTTTGAATAATATCGAATTTTGTATCGCATTATTTGTATCAGAAACAAAATGTTATATATGATTGCTATTTCGGGAAAAGATGATATGTTTTATAATATTGTTTAAATTATATCGCTTTTAACGAGTTTATAGTTGTCGACAAGTCTTAACAGAAATATGTGACATTCTTATTCATTTTGAAATAGTTTTAATTGTAAGTATATTTCCTAATTGCTATATTGTGTGCATATCATGTGATGGTATCGATTTATTACATGGTAATTCACTTACAATTCTAGGAAATTAAATGAATCGTAACAGTTATCATATTTATTGTTTTGGTTTTTATCAATGTTTTTTAATTCAACGAAGATCGATCTGAGCTGTGAGTTATTACCTTTTCAAGAGTATCTAAAATCAAATAAAATTGTAGAGATTTTGTAGATCATAATCTATTATGTGAATATTCTAATACTGATAATGACTAAATGCGGTTTAAGAGGCAATGAAATTATTTTCTAAATGAATCCCATGTTTTTAATAATGTACGAATACAGTTTTAGATTTGAATATGTGTCAAATTTTTGAACGAGCAACGTATTAACATTACACGTTCCTTTTTTTTAGAAACACTTAAACATGATAATGTACGTCGTACTAGCTATAAAATCGTTCAAATAACACTTGTTTGACTGTTGTTACGATCGTAAACGTAAAAACTTACGGAATACAGTTTTCGACAAAACTCGGTTTATAATAATATGAAAAATATTTTTTTGAAAATATATCAAGAATAATAATAAAGAAACTTGACGTTTTCACTTATTAAACCATTGTTGTTATAGTAATACTTAATAGGCATACAGTACATAATGTCTGGGAATGTTTGTCAATATGTTTTGATGAACAAAAATTATTCAAATCACAAGTTCAAAAGTTTAAATTTAAAAACAGTTAAGAAAAAAAACATTTTTATTATTTTACATGATGTTTTTATTGTTGAAATAGATATCGATTTTGCAATCGAAAAGCTAAATCATATAAATTCGATTTTTGACGTTTTATGTCTTTATTTGGCACATTAAAATAAAAAACCATCACGAAAAAGTGAGGTTTAGGTTAGGTTAGTGTCCACGAAAAGCGTTACCTAAATTAAGATACCCAATTGGGACTGTCACGAAAATGCGTTACTGAAAAAAAACCTAACCTAAAAAGACATAAAATGTCTCATTTAACGTGGACTCGTATGCGTTAATCATTTTTCATAGAGATTTTTGTTTATTTTACAGATTTTATACACTGAAAAATAAAATTTTAAACTTTGCGAAATTAAGTTTTTATATATAAAACCTTTTATCAACTAAATAATTTACGTCAGTCGTATTTCACTTCATATTTTAAACAACAGTCTATAAATTACAAAGTATAAACCATTGGCATATGAAATGAATTCAAATGTACGAAGAAATTATGCGTACACAATATAAATAATGAGAAATCAGTTGACGATTCATATAATTTATGACGATAGTTTTTTATTCTTGAACGAATTGTCAATATACCCGATGTACGATTTAAATTTCTTTATCGAGACCTCTAACTTTACAGATTCATAACGAAAATTCAAAATTCCAATTCGTGTCATTTCAATTTCTGCCAGGTCAGAAATATTAAAAGGGATTTCAATATGTTCTCCAGTAAAGTACGAATCAAAAATTTAACATTATTCAAAACCGTATATTTATACGATATCTCAATTTAAATTACGTATACATCTGTATTCGAAATTCCGTATGTTTTGAATAATATCGAATTTTGTATCGAATTAATTTGTATCAGAAACAAAACGTTATATATGATTGCTATTTCGGGAACAGATGATATGTTTTATAATATTGTTTAAATTATATCGCTTTTAACGAGTTTATAGTTGTCGACAAGTCTTAACAGAAATATGTGACATTCTTATTCATTTTGAAATAGTTTTAATTGTAAGTATATTTCCTAATTGCTATATTGTGTGCATATCATGTGATGGTATCGATTTATTACTTGGTAATTCACTTACAATTCTAGGAAATTAGATGAATCGTATCAGTTATCATATTTATTGTTTTGGTTTTTATCAATGGTTTTTTTAATTCAACGAAGATCGATCTGAGCTGTGAGTTATTACCTTTTCAAGAGTATCTAAAATCAAATAAAATTGTAGAGATTTTGTAGATCATAATCTATTATGTGAATATTCTAATACTGATAATGACTAAATGCGGTTTAAGAGGCAATGAAATTATTTTCTAAATGAATCCCATGTTTTTAATAATGTACGAATACAGTTTTAGATTTTGAATATGTGTCAAATTTTTGAACGAGCAACGTATTAACATTACACGTTCCTTTTTAGAAACACTTAAACATGATAATGTACGTCGTACTAGCTATAAAATCGTTCAAATAACACTTGTTTGACTGTTGTTACGATCGTAAACGTAAAACTTACGGAATACAGTTTTCGACAAAACTCGGTTTATAATAATATGAAAAATTTTTTTGAAAATATATCAAGAATAATAATAAAGAAACTTGCCTTTTTCACTTATTAAACCATTGTTGTTATAGTAATACTTAATAGGCATACAGTACATAATGTCTGGGAATGTTTGTCATTATGTTTTGATGAACAAAAATTATTCAAATCACAAGTTCAAAAGTTTAAATTTAAAAACTTTAAAAAAATTTTTTTATTTTCTTACATGATGTTTTTATTGTTGAAATAGATATCGATTTTGCAATCGAAAAGCTAAATCATATAAATTCGATTTTTGTCTTTTTATTTATTTGGCACATTAAAATAAAAAACCGTCACGAAAAAGTGAAGGTTTAAGTTAAGTTAGTGTCCACGAAAAGCGTTACCTAAATTAAGATACCCAATTGGGACTGTCACGAAAATGCGTTACTGAAAAAAAACCTAACCTAAAAAGACATAAAATGTCTCATTTAACGTGGACTCGTATGCGTTAATCATTTTTCATAGAGATTTTTGTTTATTTTACAGATTTTATACACTGAAAAATAAAATTTTAAACTTTGCGAAATTAAGTTTTATATATAAAACCTTTTATCAACTAAATAATTTACGTTAGTCGTATTTCACTTCATATTTTAAACAACAGTCTATAAATTACAAAGTATAAACCATTGGCATATGAAATGAATTCAAATGTACGAAGAAATTATGCGTACACAATATAAATAATGAGAAATCAGTTGACGATTCATATAATTTATGACGATAGTTTTTTATTCTTGAACGAATTGTCAATATACCCGATGTACGATTTAAATTTCTTTATCGAGACCTCTAACTTTACAGATTCATAACGAAAATTCAAAATTCCAATTCGTGTCATTTCAATTTCTGCCAGGTCAGAAATATTAAAAGGGATTTCAATATGTTCTCCAGTAAAGTACGAATCAAAAATTTAACATTATTCAAAACCGTTATTTATACGATATCTCAATTTAAATTACGTATACATCTGTATTCGAAATTCCGTATGTTTTGAATAATATCGAATTTTGTATCGCATTATTTGTATCAGAAACAAACGTTATATATGATTGCTATTTCGGGAAAGATGATATGTTTTATAATATTGTTTAAATTATATCGCTTTTAACGAGTTTATAGTTGTCGACAAGTCTTAAAGAAATATGTGACATTCTTATTCATTTTGAAATAGTTTTAATTGTAAGTATATTTCCTAATTGCTATATTGTGTGCATATCATGTGATGGTATCGATTTATTACATGGTAATTCACTTACAATTCTAGGAAATTAATGAATCGTAATCAGTTATCATATTTATTGTTTGGTTTTTATCAATGGTTTTTTTAATTCAACGAAGATCGATCTGAGCTGTGAGTTATTACCTTTTCAAGAGTATCTAAAATCAAATAAAATTGTAGAGATTTTGTAGATCATAATCTATTATGTGAATATTCTAATACTGATAATGACTAAATGCGGTTTAAGAGGCAATGAAATTATTTTCTAAATGAATCCCATGTTTTTAATAATGTACGAATACAGTTTTAGATTTTGAATATGTGTCAAATTTTTGAACGAGCAACGTATTAACATTACACGTTCTTTTTTTTAGAAACACTTAAACATGATAATGTACGTCGTACTAGCTATAAAATCGTTCAAATAACACTTGTTTGACTGTTGTTACGATCGTAAACGTAAAAACTTACGGAATACAGTTTTCGACAAAACTCGGTTTATAATAATATGAAAAATATTTTTTTGAAAATATATCAAGAATAATAATAAAGAAACTTGCGTTTTCACTTATTAAACCGTTGTTGTTATAGTAATACTTAATAGGCATACAGTACATACGTCTGGGAATGTTTGTCATTATGTTTTGATGAACAAAAATTATTCAAATCACAAGTTCAAAAGTTTAAATTTAAAAACAATAAAAAAATTTTTATTTTTTTACATGATGTTTTTATTGTTGAAATAGATATCGATTTTGCAATCGAAAAGCTAAATCATATAAATTCGATTTTTGTCTTTTATGTATTTATTTGGCACATTAAAAAAAACCATCACGAAAAAGTAAGGTTTAAGTTAAGTTAGTGTCCACGAAAAGCGTTACCTAAATTAAGATACCCAATGGACTGTCACGAAAAAGCGTTACTGAACAAAAACCTAACCTAAAAAGACATAAAATGTCTCATTTAACGTGGACTCGTATGCGTTAATCATTTTTCATAGAGATTTTTGTTTATTTTACAGATTTTATACACTGAAAAATAAAATTTTAAACTTTGCGAAATTAAGTTTTTATATATAAAACCTTTTATCAACTAAATAATTTACGTTAGTCGTATTTCACTTCATATTTTAAACAACAGTCTATAAATTACAAAGTATAAACCATTGGCATATGAAATGAATTCAAATGTACGAAGAAATTATGCGTACACAATATAAATAATGAGAAATCAGTTGACGATTCATATAATTTATGACGATAGTTTTTTATTCTTGAACGAATTGTCAATATACCCGATGTACGATTTAAATTTCTTTATCGAGACCTCTAACTTTACAGATTCATAACGAAAATTCAAAATTCCAATTCGTGTCATTTCAATTTCTGCCAGGTCAGAAATATTAAAAGGATTTCAATATGTTCTCCAGTAAAGTACGAATCAAAAATTTAACATTATTCAAAACCGTATATTTATACGATATCTCAATTTAAATTACGTATACATCTGTATTCGAAATTCCGTATGTTTTGAATAATATCGAATTTTGTATCGCATTAATTTGTATCAGAAACAAAATGTTATATATGATTGCTATTTCGGGAAAAGATGATATGTTTTATAATATTGTTTAAATTATATCGCTTTTAACGAGTTTATAGTTGTCGACAAGTCTTAACAGAAATATGTGACATTCTTATTCATTTTGAAATAGTTTTAATTGTAAGTATATTTCCTAATTGCTATATTGTGTGCATATCATGTGATGGTATCGATTTATTACATGGTAATTCACTTACAATTCTAGGAAATTAAATGAATCGTAACAGTTATCATATTTATTGTTTTGGTTTTTATCAATGGTTTTTTTAATTCAACGAAGATCGATCTGAGCTGTGAGTTATTACCTTTTCAAGAGTATCTAAAATCAAATAAAATTGTAGAGATTTTGTAGATCATAATCTATTATGTGAATATTCTAATACTGATAATGACTAAATGCGGGTTAAGAGGCAATGAAATTATTTTCTAAATGAATCCCATGTTTTTAATAATGTACGAATACAGTTTTAGATTTTGAATATGTGTCAAATTTTTGAACGAGCAACGTATTAACATTACACGTTCCTTTTTTTTAGAAACACTTAAACATGATAATGTACGTCGTACTAGCTATAAAATCGTTCAAATAACACTTGTTTGACTGTTGTTACGATCGTAAACGTAAAAACTTACGGAATACAGTTTTCGACAAAACTCGGTTTATAATAATATGAAAAATATTTTTTTGAAAATATATCAAGAATAATAATAAAGAAACTTGCCTTTTTCACTTATTAAACCATTGTTGTTATAGTAATACTTAATAGGCATACAGTACATAATGTCTGGGAATGTTTGTCAATATGTTTTGATGAACAAAAATTATTCAAATCACAAGTTCAAAAGTTTAAATTTAAAAACAGTTAAAAAAATTTTTTTATTATTTTACATGATGTTTTTATTGTTGAAATAGATATCGATTTTGCAATCGAAAAGCTAAATCATATAAATTCGATTTTTGTCTTTATGTCTTTATTTGGCACATTAAAATAAAAAACCATCACGAAAAAGTAAGGTTTAAGTAAGTTAGTGTCCACGAAAAGCGTTACCTAAATTAGATTTCCAATGGGACTGTCACGAAAATAGCGTTACTGAAACAAAAACCTAACCTAAAAAGACATAAAATGTCTCATTTAACGTGGACTCGTATGCGTTAATCATTTTTCATAGAGATTTTTGTTTATTTTACAGATTTTATACACTGAAAAATAAAATTTTAAACTTTGCGAAATTAAGTTTTTATATATAAAACCTTTTATCAACTAAATAATTTACGTTAGTCGTATTTCACTTCATATTTTAAACAACAGTCTATAAATTACAAAGATTAACCATTGGCATATGAAATGAATTCAAATGTACGAAGAAATTATGCGTACACAATATAAATAATGAGAAATCAGTTGACGATTCATATAATTTATGACGATAGTTTTTTATTCTTGAACGAATTGTCAATATACCCGATGTACGATTTAAATTTCTTTATCGAGACCTCTAACTTTACAGATTCATAACGAAAATTCAAAATTCCAATTCGTGTCATTTCAATTTCTGCCAGGTCAGAAATATTAAAAGGATTTCAATATGTTCTCCAGTAAAGTACGAATCAAAAATTTAACATTATTCAAAACCGTATATTTATACGATATCTCAATTTAAATTACGTATACATCTGTATTCGAAATTCCGTATGTTTTGAATAATATCGAATTTTGTATCGCATTATTTGTATCAGAAACAAAAGTTATATATGATTGCTATTTCGGGAAAAGATGATATGTTTTATAATATTGTTTAAATTATATCGCTTTTAACGAGTTTATAGTTGTCGACAAGTCTTAACAGAAATATGTGACATTCTTATTCATTTTGAAATAGTTTTAATTGTAAGTATATTTCCTAATTGCTATATTGTGTGCATATCATGTGATGGTATCGATTTATTACATGGTAATTCACTTACAATTCTGAGAAATTAAATGAATCGTAACAGTTATCATATTTATTGTTTTGGTTTTTATCAATGTTTTTTTTATTCAACGAAGATCGATCTGAGCTGTGAGTTATACCTTTTCAAGAGTATCTAAAATCAAATAAAATTGTAGAGATTTTGTAGATCATAATCTATTATGTGAATATTCTAATACTGATAATGACTAAATGCGGTTTAAGAGGCAATGAAATTATTTTCTAAATGAATCCCATGTTTTTAATAATGTACGAATACAGTTTTAGATTTTGAATATGTGTCAAATTTTTGAACGAGCAACGTATTAACATTACACGTTCCTTTTTTTAGAAACACTTAAACATGATAATGTACGTACTAGCATAAAATCGTTCAAATAACACTGTGTTTGACTGTTGTTACGATCGTAAACGTAAAAACTTACGGAATACAGTTTGCGACAAAACTCGGTTTATAATAATATGAAAAATATTTTTTTGAAAATATATCAAGAATAATAATAAAGAAACTTGCCTTTTCACTTATTAAACCATTGTTGTTATAGTAATACTTAATAGGCATACAGTACATAATGTCTGGGAACGTTTGTCAATATGTTTTGATGAACAAAAATTATTCAAATCACAAGTTCAAAAGTTTAAATTTAAAAAAGTTAAAAATTTTTTATTATTTTACATGATGTTTTTATTGTTGAAATAGATATCGATTTTGCAATCGAAAAGCTAAATCATATAAATTCGATTTTGACGTTTTATGTCTTTATTTGGCACATTAAAATAAAAAACCATCACGAAAAAGTAAGGTTTAAGTTAAGTTAGTGTCCACGAAAAGCGTTACCTAAATTAAGATTCCAATGGGGACTGTCACGAAAAAGCGTTACTGAAAAAAACCTAACCTAAAAAGACATAAAATGTCTCATTTAACGTGGACTCGTATGCGTTAATCATTTTTCATAGAGATTTTTGTTTATTTTACAGATTTTATACACTGAAAAATAAAATTTTAAACTTTGCGAAATTAAGTTCTTATATATAAAACCTTTTATCAACTAAATAATTTACGTTAGTCGTATTTCACTTCATATTTTAAACAACAGTCTATAAATTACAAAGTATTAACCATTGGCATATGAAATGAATTCAAATGTACGAAGAAATTATGCGTACACAATATAAATAATGAGAAATCAGTTGACGATTCATATAATTTATGACGAAGTTTTTTATTCTTGAACGAATTGTCAATAACCCGATGTACGATTTAAATTTCTTTATCGAGACCTCTAACTTTACAGATTCATAACGAAAATTCAAAATTCCAATTCGTGTCATTTCAATTTCTGCCAGGTCAGAAATATTAAAAAGGATTTCAATATGTTCTCCAGTAAAGTACGAATCAAAAATTTAACATTATTCAAAACCGTATATTTATACGATATCTCAATTTAAATTACGTATACATCTGTATTCGAAATTCCGTATGTTTTGAATAATATCGAATTTTGTATCGCATTATTTGTATCAGAAACAAAATGTTATATTGATTGCTATTTCGGGAAAAAGATGATATGTTTTATAATATTGTTTAAATTATATCGCTTTTACGAGTTTAAGTTGTCGACAAGTCTTAACAGAAATATGTGACATTCTTATTCATTTTGAAATAGTTTTAATTGTAAGTATATTTCCTAATTGCTATATTGTGTGCATATCATGTGATGGTATCGATTTATTACTTGGTAATTCACTTACAATTCTAGGAAATTAGATGAATCGTATCAGTTATCATATCTATTGTTTTGGTTTTTATCAATGGTTTTTTTAATTCAACGAAGATCGATCTGAGCTGTGAGTTATTACCTTTTCAAGAGTATCTAAAATCAAATAAAATTGTAGAGATTTTGTAGATCATAATCTATTATGTGAATATTCTAATACTGATAATGACTAAATGCGGTTTAAGAGGCAATGAAATTATTTTCTAAATGAATCCCATGTTTTTAATAATGTACGAAATAGTTTAGATTTTGAATATGTGTCAGATTTTTGAACGAGCAACGTATTAACATTACACGTTCCTTTTTTTTTAGAAACACTTAAACATGATAATGTACGTCGTACTAGCTATAAAATCGTTCAAATAACACTTTGTTGTTACTGTAAACGTAAAAACTTACGGAATACAGTTTTCGACAATACTCGGTTTATAATAATATGAAAAATATTTTTTGAAAATATATCAAGAATAATAATAAAGAACTTGCCTTTTTCACTTA
The DNA here is from genome assembly GCA_019022885.1 of Schlechtendalia chinensis. Classification (NCBI taxonomy): domain Eukaryota; kingdom Metazoa; phylum Arthropoda; class Insecta; order Hemiptera; family Aphididae; genus Schlechtendalia; species Schlechtendalia chinensis. The sequence continues at coordinate 30,293,899 of CM032339.1, forward strand.
TTAAACCATTGTTGTTATAGTAATACTTAATAGGCATAGTACATAATGTCTGGGAATGTTTGTCAATATGTTTTGATGAACAAAAATTATTCAAATCACAAGTTCAAAAGTTTAAATTTAAAAACAGTTAAAAAAATTTTTATTATTTTCTTATGATGTTTTTATTGTTGAAATAGATATCGATTTCGCAATCGAAAAGCTAAATATAAATTCGATTTGTTTTTTATGTCTTTATTGGCACATTAAAATAAAAAACCATCACGAAAAAGTAAGGTTTAAGTTTAGTGTCCACGAAAAGCGTTACCTAAATTAGGATTTCCAATGGGGACTGTCACGAAAAAGCGTTACTGAAAAAAACCTAACCTAAAAAGACATAAAATGTCTCATTTAACGTGGACTCGTATGCGTTAATCATTTTTCATAGAGATTTTTGTTTATTTTACAGATTTTATACACTGAAAAATAAAATTTTAAACTTTGCGAAATTAAGTTCTTATATATAAAACCTTTTATCAACTAAATAATTTACGTTAGTCGTATTTCACTTCATTTAAACAACAGTCTATAAATTACAGTATTAACCATTGGCATATGAAATGAATTCAAATGTACGAAGAAATTATGCGTACACATATAAATAATGAGAAATCAGTTGACGATTCATATAATTTATGACGATAGTTTTTTATTCTTGAACGAATTGTCAAATAACCCGATGTACGATTTAAATTTCTTTATCGAGACCTCTAACTTTACAGATTCATAACGTAAATTCAAAATTCCACTTCGTGTCATTTCAATTTCTGCCAGGTCAGAAATATTAAAAGGGATTTCAATATGTTCTCCAGTAAAGTACGAATCAAAAATTTAACATTAATCAAAACCGTACATTTATACGATATCTAAATTTAAATTACGTATACATCTGTATTCGAAATTCCGTATGTTTTGAATAATATCGAATTTTGTATCGAATTAATTTGTATCAGAAACAAAATGTTATATATGATTGCTATTTCGGGAACAGATGATATGTTTTATAATATTGTTTAAATTATATCGCTTTTAACGAGTTTATAGTTGTCGACAAGTCTTAAAAGAAATATGTGACATTCTTATTCATTTTGACATAGTTTTAATTGTAAGTATATTTCATTATTGCTATATTGTGTGCATATCATGTGATGGTATCGATTTATTACTTGGTAATTCACTTACAATTCTAGGAAATTAGATGAATCGTATCAGTTATCATATCTATTGTTTTGGTTTTTATCAATGGTTTTTTTAATTCAACGAAGATCGATCTGAGCTGTGAGTTATTACCTTTTCAAGAGTATCTAAAATCAAATAAAATTGTAGAGATTTTGTAGATCATAATCTATTATGTGAATATTCTAATACTGATAATGACTAAATGCGGTTTAAGAGGCAATGAAATTATTTTCTAAATGAATCCCATGTTTTTAATAATGTACGAATACAGTTTTAGATTTTGAATATGTGTCAAATTTTTGAACGAGCAACGTATTAACATTACACGTTCCTTTTTTTAGAAACACTTAAACATGATAATGTACGTCGTACTAGCTATAAAATCGTTCAAATAACACTTGTTTGACTGTTGTTACGATCGTAAACGTAAAAACTTACGGAATACAGTTTTCGACAAAACTCGGTTTATAATAATATGAAAAATATTTTTTTGAAAATATATCAAGAATAATAATAAAGAAACTTGCCTTTTTCACTTATTAAACCATTGTTGTTATAGTAATACTTAATAGGCATACAGTACATAATGTCTGGGAATGTTTGTCAATATGTTTTGATGAACAAAAATTATTCAAATCACAAGTTCAAAAGTTTAAATTTAAAAACAGTTAAGAAAAAAAACATTTTTATTATTTTATATGATGTTTTTATTGTTGAAATAGATATCGATTTCGCAATCGAAAAGCTAAATCATATAAATTCGATTTTTGACGTTTTATGTCTTTATTTGGCACATTAAAATAAAAAACCATCACGAAAAAGTAAGGTTTAAGTTAAGTTAGTGTCCACGAAAAGCGTTACCTAAATTAGGATTTCCAATGGGGACTGTCACGAAAAAGCGTTACTGAAAAGAAAACCTAACCTAAAAAGACATAAAATGTCTCATTTAACGTGGACTCGTATGCGTTAATCATTTTTCATAGAGATTTTTGTTTATTTTACAGATTTTATACACTGAAAAATAAAATTTTAAACTTTGCGAAATTAAGTTCTTATATATAAAACCTTTTATCAACTAAATAATTTACGTTAGTCGTATTTCACTTCATATTTTAAACAACAGTCTATAAATTACACAGTATTAACCATTGGCATATGAAATGAATTCAAATGTACGAAGAAATTATGCGTACACAATATAAATAATGAGAAATCAGTTGACGATTCATATAATTTATGACGATAGTTTTTTATTCTTGAACGAATTGTCAATATACCCGATGTACGATTTAAATTTCTTTATCGAGACCTCTAACTTTACAGATTCATAACGTAAATTCAAAATTCCACTTCGTGTCATTTCAATTTCTGCCAGGTCAGAAATATTAAAAGGGATTTCAATATGTTCTCCAGTAAAGTACGAATCAAAAATTTAACATTAATCAAAACCGTACATTTATACGATATCTAAATTTAAATTACGTATACATCTGTATTCGAAATTCCGTATGTTTTGAATAATATCGAATTTTGTATCGAATTAATTTGTATCAGAAACAAAATGTTATATATGATTGCTATTTCGGGAACAGATGATATGTTTTATAATATTGTTTAAATTATATCGCTTTTAACGAGTTTATAGTTGTCGACAAGTCTTAAAAGAAATATGTGACATTCTTATTCATTTTGACATAGTTTTAATTGTAAGTATATTTCATTATTGCTATATTGTGTGCATATCATGTGATGGTATCGATTTATTACTTGGTAATTCACTTACAATTCTAGGAAATTAGATGAATCGTATCAGTTATCATATCTATTGTTTTGGTTTTTATCAATGGTTTTTTTAATTCAACGAAGATCGATCTGAGCTGTGAGTTATTACCTTTTCAAGAGTATCTAAAATCAAATAAAATTGTAGAGATTTTGTAGATCATAATCTATTATGTGAATATTCTAATACTGATAATGACTAAATGCGGTTTAAGAGGCAATGAAATTATTTTCTAAATGAATCCCATGTTTTTAATAATGTACGAATACAGTTTTAGATTTTGAATATGTGTCAAATTTTTGAACGAGCAACGTATTAACATTACACGTTCCTTTTTTTAGAAACACTTAAACATGATAATGTACGTCGTACTAGCTATAAAATCGTTCAAATAACACTTGTTTGACTGTTGTTACGATCGTAAACGTAAAAACTTACGGAATACAGTTTTCGACAAAACTCGGTTTATAATAATATGAAAAATATTTTTTTGAAAATATATCAAGAATAATAATAAAGAAACTTGACGTTTTCACTTATTAAACCCTTGTTGTTATAGTAATACTTAATAGGCATACAGTAGATAACGTCTGGGAATGTTTGTCATTATGTTTTGATGAACAAAAATTATTCAAATCACAAGTTCAAAAGTTTAAATTTAAAAACGATTAAAAAAATTTTTTTATTTTTTTACATGATGTTTTTATTGTTGAAAAAGATATCGATTTTGCAATCGAAAAGCTAAATCATATAAATTCGATTTTTAAAGTTTTATGTCTTTATTTGGCACATTAAAATAAAAAACCATCACGAAAAAGTAAGGTTTAAGTTAAGTTAGTGTCCACGAAAAGCGTTACCTAAATTAGGATTTCCAATGGGGACTGTCACGAAAAAGCGTTACTGAAAAGAAAACCTAACCTAAAAAGACATAAAATGTCTCATTTAACGTGGACTCGTATGCGTTAATCATTTTTCATAGAGATTTTTGTTTATTTTACAGATTTTATACACTGAAAAATAAAATTTTAAACTTTGCGAAATTAAGTTCTTATATATAAAACCTTTTATCAACTAAATAATTTACGTTAGTCGTATTTCACTTCATATTTTAAACAACAGTCTATAAATTACAAAGTATTAACCATTGGCATATGAAATGAATTCAAATGTACGAAGAAATTATGCGTACACAATATAAATAATGTTCGCGCAATACGAATAGACCCTCGTTATCGCGCACGTCGATAACGTTATCGAACGAGCTCTGGAGACCCCTACTCGTGGGCACGGTTATCGCAATTAATATTGTATATTGCATTCTAATGAATGTTCGAGAACGTTTGACGGTCGAGTCTGTCCCGCACTGACAGTGAATGTGGGGGCACGTATGTGTGTCGATTTCTCGTATGAACACGTGACCGCCGATGTCGTCGTGTCATCTTTGCGAATTTCGAGATCCAAGTTGCCGTGGATGTATCACGATTTTCATCATCTGAGTCCAGTGTCCGGTGATATCGCATTCATTATTATTAATGTTTGTTTGTTTGTTTGTTAACGAAATTACATTGTGCGTAACGCATATCCGTACTGTATAACGGAATTATTAAAGTAGTTAATCGCTAAGATTGTAAGGGCGCCCACATTTGTTTGTTTTCTCTCTTTATATACATATTGTTATATTGTTAATATATTTAGTCGATTTATATTACGTAAAGTCTGTCAACAATTCGTTTTCATTTAATTACACGATAAAGCGTCTATAACTTATTATCGAATTTACGGTGTGTGCAAGTCGTCGGGATAACTGTTTAATAAGAGCCCTTCGGCGCAAACATTTGGTAGCAGAGCGTGGTTTTGGTTCATAGACCAATTTTATATATGTAGCACTGCCGTAAGCTTAGCTAAGTTAAACATTTTTCGTTGTATTTTTTTTATTTTTTTATTTTATTTATTGGTCTATTATTCGTTATCTTGTCGGTTTCGTGTTGCGAATATTTGTTTAAGATGTCTCAAGTAGAGTCTGAACGAATGCGTCGTTCGTTAATTTGCGCGAAAGTCGTAGCTACGACTGCTCGACAATCGACCATTTTACGTATTCAGTCTATTTCGAATATGGCCAAAAGCGTTCAAGATGATCCAACGTTAATACACGAATTTCTCGCAGCGGCAAAAGATTTGGATAGTTTGTGGGATTCGTTTATTGCCAATAACTCTGCCGTTCTAGAAGCGCTTTTAGTTTTGGATTTAGCAGCCGAGTTTTCGCCGAATCTTGAGTGTGAAGTTCGAGCTTTATGCACTTCCGCCATTGCAGTCGTAGATCAGTTCTACTCAAAGAAGGCTACATTTAACGTCGGAGATTGCAAGCCCGAAGAAAACTATCTATCGTGTCGAGACAAAGGTGTTGTTTACGGGTCACGTTTGCCTGAAATTCCTTTGCCGTTGTTTTCAGGGAGTTTATTTGAATGGCCGGTTTTTCATGACCGATTTGATGCCCTCGTGGGACAACGAACCGATTTATCGGACATTGAAAGATTTTACTATTTATTGGGATGTCTCAAGGGTGAAGCTTTGCAAGCCATTCATAATATTCCGGTGTCAGGGACCAACTACGCTTTGGCTTGGTCTTCGTTATCTGAACGATTTAATAAGCCTAGGCAATTAGCTGTTAATATTGTAGAACAATTATTGGCCAGTCCTGTTCACTCCCAAGAAACTTTACATAGTTTAAAGGAATTCTTGGCACTATTCTCTGGTAATGTTACCACCTTGAAAACATTAAAAATTCCAGATTTAAGTGATTTTCTATTATTCTCATTGTCGTCACGCTGTCTTCCGTTAACGACACGCCGTCGATTTGAAGACGGATTTGGTGGTGACTTTCCGGGCGTTGAAGACCTGATGGCTTTCGTTAAGGCTAGAGTGGCGGCGTTTGAAGTTGCAGGAGCATCGAGCCTCGATCGACGTGCATTTAAACCAAATGGAAAATCGTGTTCTAATGCTTTCACTTCACCAAAATTAGATCGAAAATCTCAGTCGGTATTTGTTTCTACTAAAGGCTATGAAGCGGCTCCTAGTACTATATGTTCTTTTTGTGAAGGCACACATGTGAATGAAAAATGTCCTATGTTGGCGACAATGTCTGTAGCAGAACGTTCAAATTTATGTCGGGATAAAAGGGTGTGCTTCCAATGTTTGAATCCGTCGCATTGGGCAAATAAATGCAAATTACGCAAGCCTTGTAAACATTGTAATCGCCGACACAATACATTGTTACACACTGTAACGGGTTGTAAGGATGGAAATGCGTCAGATGACGTATTTGGAATAACAATATGAATATCCGCTATGGTAGTATATTTATCAACACATACACTAATACAATTAAATACACTGAAACGTATAATGTAAAATAATGTTTAATAAATGTACCACTCGCTAATACGGCTACGGACGTACTGGACGAGTATGTCGGTTCGACATATCCTAATCGTCGTCGTTCGTAGGAAATCATATTTTTAATTAATATAATATTCCTATTTATAATACCCAAATACGATTTGCGGGTAATCAATAGCTGATGCTTAATTAACATATCGCGAAATCGTATTATTATAAATAGGAATATTTCGCTATCTGTTACGTCGGCGTACCGGTGGCGAAAATACCTTATGATCGCACGTAATGTATTTACGGCGGTTAAGTATTTTCGTTCAGCGTTACTTGCGGAAAGGGATGGACAGTTGATAAATATCGGCTCGGTGGTGTAAACGATTCGTTTACACATACACGAGCCGTGTCAACTCTCCCCTCCCAAACTGTCCAACCGGGACGCGATATCGCATAGAAGCGTGGAGGATTGCGGAACCGGGTTATCTCTTAGATGCATCGCTGACTCTAATGATAGAGTCAGCGGGCTTCAGGGTTACTCGCTTAGCTCTATCGAGTTCGATAGAACCGGATTCGTATAACCCCGGTAAGAGATTCTCCCGATCCAGAGTTGAATGGGTTAAGGAGCCGGGGGTAGGTCGAGGAAGGCGGTAATTTCTTCCTCGAGGTCGTCTCTGGCCTCTCCTGTATCCACCTCCATCCTTGACTCCTCATTTACCGACGGTGGGTTGGTCCCTTCCTTTCCCGTTGCGGTTTCGGGAGTGTTGGGCGTCTCGGCTAGCACGACCTCCGGCTTTGCCAGCCGGAACTGCTGCGACGGCCCAACTCTTTCTTCCTCGCTCCGTCGGCGTATCTCCATTTTCCTTTTTTGTCGGAAATTAGTTAGCCGAACAGCCGATCTCCTTTTCGCCACCGATGTAGCCGCCGTGGTTGTGGGCTGATTTCCAGGCGCTTGAGTGGCTGGCCCGACCATTCGTGGTCCCTGACCACGAGAATAACCTTTTGTCCCAGCTCGACACGGGACTAGTGGTCTCTGGTCATGTGGGACCCGTGGATCTGGGGTTGGACCTTGTCGCTGCCCCAATGACCCTGTTCCTCTTGGGGTGGGTGGCGCTGGCATGTTGCTGATGCAAGCCTGCCATCCCCGCAGGAACGCTTCCCACAACACCGGGTGCTGTTGCAACTCCCCTGTGGTTGCTTGGCGGACCTGTTGTTGGGTCAACGGGTACTCCTGGAAGCGTCCGCCAAGATCCTGGAGCAGACGTTGCCCCTCCCGCTGGTTTCTTACCAACGCCTGGAGTTTTTCCCGGTAGTTGATGACAGCCGGTGATCGGGAGTTTTGCTCCGGCGTTGTTGCGGGCTTGTTCATTCTAATTTGGACAGAGGGATAAATCAAATGATGGGTTCCTAATACTTTCACTGAGGTATAATATGACCCTCAGCGTGTCCTTCTGTCGGTTGAGCCATTTTTAAACACGAGACATGGAGTTTTCGGGGTGGACGTTGGTCAGTGAGATAAACTCCTAACCCTAATCGTTCCGCCAATCGAACAGGTCCCAACCATTTAGGCGCGAATCCTGCATGAAACCCCTTGTCCGCGTTTGAGAGATGATGTCCTTTGTAGTAAACCCAGTCTCCGATTTCGAACCTTGATTCGGTCGGTGTGACCGGGTTCACCCTCTTGTTTAGAGTCTCAAAGGTTTCAGTCTCTTTTTCTTGTCTCTGTAGGTTTACATCTTGCGGCGGAATGATTGGTGCATCACACAGGGCCCAATCACCAGGTCGTTTGGCTTCTCTACCGAGTACCAGTACCGATGGTGGAAATCCTGTGGCTACATTCAACCTATTCCGAATCGCGAAGAGTATCGACGATAGTTTAGTGTCCCAAGAGCGATGACTTTCACCCATAAGGTGGGCGCGAAGTCCTTTTTTCAACTCTTGGTTCCGACGTTCGACGGGGTTTGCTCTAGGGTGGTAAACCGGAGTCGTCCACCCCTCCGCCCCCATCGGTCGAGTGCTCTGAGCATTTCCTTAGAAATAAACTGAGTCCCGTTGTCGGTAAGACACACTCGAGGATACCCAAAACGTGAAAAGAATTCTCGTTCGAGTGTCTGTACTATCGTCTTAGTGGAAGCTGTACCTAATGGGTATGCTTCCACCCATCTACTGAAACAGTCAGTGGCCACTAGTATGTATGTTTTTCCCCTCCCTGTGCGCGGGTAGGGACCCATTAAATCAATACTAATGACCTCCCAGGGCTGTCGCGGTTTTCTAGACCTCATGGGGTCTTCTGTTTTGGAATTTAGGGGCTTAGTACAGGCGCATATGTGGCATGCTCCAACATATTTCCTCACCTTTTCTCGCACCCCCTTCCAGTAAAACCGTTTTCGAATAGCCCTGAATGTTTCCTTCCACCCTGGATGACCAGCCAGGGTGTGGTCATGGTACCTCCATAGGATATGGTTTGATTTATCCAAAGGCACCACGATTGGGGGAGGAGAAACGTCATCGATATTTTTCCTTAAAGACCTTCAACAATAGTATATGCTTTTTGTTGTGCTTTTTCTCTCCGCGTGTTGTTGGCTGGACAATCGGCGTTTATGTTATCCATTATGAAATTGACATATTGATCACTCGATTGCCAACCTTTCAACATTTCTTCGGAAAATGGAATATCGTTAGTTTCCTCCCTATTGCCTATCAAAGAGAAAAGTCTATCGAAAGTGCCTTGTGTTTTGTAATGTGATGACGTTGGCACTCCGAGTAGGTTTTCTTCGAGCATGTCCTCATTGACTGGTGGACCATCCGATGGGTTACGTGACAGCATATCTGGGGCCTCATTAAGACATCCTGATATATGCGTCGTTTTGTAATTTAAGTTACCTAATTGTAACGCCCATCTGGTTAGTTTTGACTTTTGGTCTTTGGTCTTATGCAACCAAGTCAATGCTGAATTGTCGGTAAGGAGCTCAAAGGGTCCTGGTTCGAGATATGGACGAAACTTGTCCACAGCCCAAACCACGGCCAAACACTCTCTTTCGACGGCTGCATACCTTTTTTGTGTCTCGCTTAACTTTTTGCTAGCGTAGGCGATTATCCGTCTTTCCTTCGGTCTGTCACCCCGTTGAAAAAGAACAGCTCCTACACCTATTTCGCTAGCATCGGTTTGGAGACAAAAAGGTCTACTGTAGTCGGGAGAGCTTAGCTTTGGGGACTCGTACAGGGCATTTTTAATGGTATCAAATGCAGTCTGTTCGGTCTGTGTCCATCGCCATTTGGTTCCCTGTTTCAATAAATTTGTTAGAGGCGCTATGGTGTCAGCGTAGTTATCTACAAACTGACTATACCAATTACAAACACCTAAAAATTTACGAAGCTCCTTAATTCGACCGGGTATTGGAAAGTCCTTGATTGCTTTAAGCTTTTCGGGTTGTTTTCCAATTCCCTCTGAATCCACTAAATGTCCAAGAAATGAGATTTCGGTAGTTCCTAATCTGCATTTCTTTGGATGACATGTCAACCCATGTATACTTAAGCGCTCGAGAACCTTGGTTAAGTGTGTTAGATGGTTGTCCAGTGTTTCGGAATATATTACTATATCATCCAGGTACACCTGAACAAAATCATCTAAGTATCCGCTTAAAACCTCGTTCATGAGTCTCACAAAAGTCATAGGTGAGTTTTTAAGACCAAACGGGAGAACTCTGAATTGATAGAGGCCTCTACGTGTACGGAATGCGGAATACTTCCTAGAACTATGATTTAAGGAGACCTGCCAATATCCAGATTTTAGATCTAAAATACTGAATATTGTCGCTCCTCTCATATTTCTTATCATATCATTTAGATTTGGCATGGGGTAAGCATCGGATTCCGTCACTTCGTTTAGTCGCCTATAGTCAACGCAAAAGCGGTATGTTCCGTCTTTCTTTTTCGCTAAAACTATAGGAGCTGCCCAGGGTGAGGTACTCGGTTCAATTAGACCCTGTTCCTCCATATCACTTATCATTTCGTTTATAACCTTTTGCTTTTCAGCTGGGTACGGATAAGGATTAAGGGTAATCGGTGTTGGAACCTTGAGTCTAATTTCATGATCAATCAATTTTGTGTGGCCTATCGTCCCATTGAAAACTTCTGGATACTTTTTAAGTATTTTCATTAGTTTTTCTTTGACGATAGGATCACTCGAAATTTGAATGTCAGAAAAGTCGAGATTACCTAACTCTTGGTTTGACTTAGGTCCCGTCCAGCAGACTGATGTTCGCTTGGAGGTACCTAAGTATATCATTCCTGATGCGTAATCCCATGAGACTTCATTTTCTACAAGAAAATCATGTCCTAAAAGAATCTCACAATACAGGTTATCTAAAATCGCAGCGTTGAATGTTATCGAAACATCTGCGATTTGAGCTTCGAATGCCGCGTGACCACTTATGATTTGAGTGTGACCATCGGCCATTCGTACTGATGATAATGGTCCTTTCACAATTTTTCCGAATTTCGTAGAAATTTCTGGTCTGACATACGACTTTTGTGCTTGAGAATCTAACAAGGCGGTAACAAAACCCGTGTCAAACTCCAACTCAATAGATGGAGTTGATATTTTTGTCGGTGTTTTGTTAATTACAGTTCTCACAGCTGCACATCCAAAACTATCGGGGTTCTCAATAGAGACAATCGATTGTTTATGGGGTGATAATTCAACTGTGTCTGTAATGTTGTCGTCCTTGTGTTTCTCTAAGCTACCGTCATATTTTATGTCATGGTCATTCTGATTCTGTTCGGATCCTAATAACATTTCCTTTAAAATTAGTTTTGTAGGTTCTACATGACTAGTTGATCTTTGTTCAAGATTATCAGAGCTAGCACCAGATTTACCCTCAAATACTAAATTTTTATGGTTAGAAATATCTGGATTTTCGAAACAGAAAGTAGTGTCATTGATTAAATATATATAGATAGCCCACGTAATGATAAAAAATGGAAGCGCTTAATAACGATATATGGGAGCCAGAAAATGAATAGTGTGGGAGCCAGACGACAGAGCGCGCCATTATACATGTAGTCTAGTGGTCAAATTAATCCTCTTTGAACCTCAATAATTCACGTTCGAATCCCACTAACTGATTAAAATTTTTTGTAGTTTTTTTATGGTTTTTAAAGTCATGTTTTTAAATATATATAAAAGTTCAGTAAAATTAAATAAAGTACTGTAAAATTTATTATTAATGAAAAGATTATAAATTATATATATTTAATCAAAAGCTATATTTATTAAAATAATATGGTACATATAAGATATAATATACCTAATATATTATTTCTTTTTTACTCTTATTTAAAATTCAAAATAGTATAGATAGTTATTGTAATACATAATACAATAATACTTAATGAACTGTTAAATAAAATTATGTAACAGTATCACAGTATAAACATTAATTAAATATACTTAAATTTATTATTTAATCAATAGTAATACCAATCATTTTTATATTGGGGACACAAATTATTTCGGCCGAATGTTGCAGCAGTTAAGAAACATTATTAAAAGCTATCGCCTGTCATAATGATATTTAAGTTTGATATTGTAATGTGTATGATCTGTGTATGGCCGGGATCCCATGGCGCGTGGCGCGGTGTAGGCGATATTATACACACGTCGTGTGATCGGTGTTGCTCCGCATGGCAGTGTAAGCGTGGTACGAGCCCCCAAAAATTCTGAGAAACCCGCTATTTTCTGCGAATTCTGAATTTTCTTATAGATGTATATATAACGAGACGAAAAACGTACACACTAACGGTCATGTGTAATAATTGATTTTTCAATACAAATTCACAACATAAGAGAAATATCCATATGACACCTCCCTCCCCACTCTGAATCATTTACTTTCCGAGCCCAATTCTCCGAACCAAATTTCTGGCCATAGCCCTGATATTACATATACGTTATATTTGTGAAACGTAATATACCTACTCATTTTTAAAATCTTTAATCTGTACATATTATTATGAAAAATGTCTCGTAAATGTGGAGTGAAATGTGAATATTTTAACTGTGGAAAAACTGCACGGAGTGACAGTAAATTAAAATTATACAGATTTCCAAAAAATCAAGAATTATGCCATCAGTGGGTTCAAAATACAGGTATTTATTGCTATAATAATATTATATACTTACTAACTAATACCTATAAACCTATCTATATTAAGACCTGAACGGGCCAAAAATGCTTCTCCAGTATCCAAGTCAAGTTTTATCTTTAATTTTAGATTCTGTACAAAGCGAGGAATGTATTGGTTTTACAATGTATTTTTTAAAAAAATTTTATGTCTGTACCTGAGAATTTTACACGAAGGAGTGCTCTGATCTTTTAGTGTAGCATTATTTTCCGATAGAAAATTGCATCCAGTTAAGAAACGTCATTTTTCGATTTTCTCAATACTTTTTTAAAGCGCCAGAAAAAATTATCGAATATATTCAACAACAAATTTTTCTAAATCCAAATTTTTCTTTTACTAAATATTAGGTATTTGTTTGGTTATTTTGTTAATTAGTAGTCCAACATTTTTTACATATTTTGTACGAATATTAAAATACAGACTAACAATAATTTCTCTTTTATCTGTTAACTGAATGATTATAAAAATTAACCATTGAAAGTTCTATTAAGCCAATGATAATTTAAACTAGTAAAGATAATTAGTTAATGAACAATTAGTTAACTAAATGAATTTAAAAGTTAAACAAACTTAACTGTTCAACTAATTAATACCTACATTTAGTATTATTTTATTATTATTATCATTATTATTATTATTATTATTATATATTTTTTATATAGGAAATATAAATTTGATACACATGACTTCAGATGAATTATATAAAAAACGTATTTGTATGATACATTTCACTAATGAGGATTTCACTAACGTAAATACGAAAAAATTTAAAAAAATTGCTGTGCCACAAATGTATAAAAATGACCAATTAAAAGTAAAAACACCCACCAAGACATATAAAAATCATCCTTTTTTTCCATGTAGTTCTCAAACACCAAAATTAAAAAATAAACAACAAAATCCTGATAATTCTTTCCGAGTAACACAACAAAATTTATTAAATATATTGCCATCGTGTTCAACTACAAAATATATTAATGAAATTTATATTCAGACTCCAGTAAAATTATCACGAAAGACTTCTCCGAGAACACCAGATCTCACTCCAAAAACAATATCAATACTAGATGCTTCGCTTCAATTTCCTAGTCCCAAATTGAAATCTCCAAGGAAAAGATTATTTCACGAAAAAGACCAGTCAAATAATACATTAGTTAAAAAATTAAAAAATATTATTGAAAATCAAAAATCACTTTTAAAAAACAAACGTGGATTGATTTCTAAACTTCGCAGAAATCACACATTGTTAAAATTACGATCTAAAAATATGAATATTATAAATGCTTTAAATTTCCCATCTAATGAATCTAAAATATTTGTTAAAATGCAAGTTTTGAGGAAAAGAAATTCAAGAAAATCTTGGACACGCGAAGAACAAACTTTTGCATTGAGTGTGTTTTACAAGTCTCCATCGGCGTATAAATTTTTACGAAATTCTAAGAATATGAATTTACCTAGTTTGTCAACAATTAGACGTTGGGTGGGGAATTCTAAATGTAAACCTGGTTTTAGTCCTGGCATTTTTAAACAGCTTAAAAAGAAAGCTAATATCTTAAGTGAACAAGAACGATATTGTACTCTTATTTTCGACGAGATGAAAATAAAAAATTATTTGGAATATTCAAAGTTTGTGGATATGGTTGAAGGGTTTGAAAATTTAGGCCCTTTGGGAAGATCAAATAAATTAGCTGGCCAAGCGATGGTATTTATTATTCGTGGTTTATATTCTTCGTGGAAAATGCCTATTGCATATTTTTTACCATCTACATCTGTAAATCATACAGACTTAAGTAATCTTCTTTTAACAGCTTTAAATAAACTTATAGATTGTGGGTTTTTAGTTGTAGCAATGATATGTGATCAAGGAAAAAATAATGTTACAGCTCTTACCAAAGACTTAAAAATGTCAAAAGATAAACCCTACATTGAAGTACAAGGAAGTAAAGTATTTACTATTTTTGACGTTCCTCATTTCTATAAAAATTTTAGAAATAATTTTAAATCAAATAATTTTATATTTGAAGGAAAAGAAACATCTTTCAAAGACATAAAAGATGTTTATGAAATAGATAAATATAGTTGTACAAGCAGAACATTATTAAAAATTACTGACAATCATATTAGTCCAGGGCCATTTCAGTTAATGTCATGTAAATTAGCTATGCAACTTTTCAGCAATTCAATGGCAGCTTCTATGGAAACATGTATGATGACAAAACAATTACAATCTAAAACCGCCCCTCAAACACTATTGTTAATAAAAAAATTAAATAACCTATTAGATGTTTTAAACAGCACAACTTTATACAATTCAAACCCATATAAATGTGCAATATCTGAAGAACGGCCAAAGCAATTGACATATTTATTGGAGTCAAAATCATGGATTGAAAGTTTAAGAAAAATTAAAAAGAAAAAAAGAGAAAAATCTAGACCACCGTGTTTTGACGGATTAATATGGACAATTAATTCTATTGAATTATTATACGAACAACAAAAAGAAATAGGATATAAATATCTACTTACTGGTCGTTTGAATTCTGATATAATTGAGAACACTTTTTCAGTTTTTAGACAACGTGGAGGATATAATCGGTAAATATTTAAAATTTTTAAGTGACAAAAAAATATAAATAATGCATTACTTACAGGGACGTAGGCAAGGGGGGTTAGGGGGGTTCAAATTCGTGCTCTTATTATCCGTGTACACGCAATACACGCAATACACGTGTACACATGAAATAAAAAAATTCGTGCTGGAAACCGTGTAATTCGTGATTCACGTAATTCAAGTGAATTTCGTGTATTTAAAAATTCACGTAATTTACAAAAATCTACACGTAAATTATATTTGAAGATAATTAATCACGGATCACGTGAACGTAAATCGCGAAATCCACGGAATTCACGTGGTCGAAACCAGGAGCTCTAGTTCAAACCCCCCAATTTCAAAAATTCCAATAAATAAAGTTATATAAATTTAAAAAAAAAATTATGTCAGTCTATTACTAATAATTGAAAGTCAAACCCCTCTATGAATAATCTGTACCTACACCCCTGATTACTTATATAAAACTTATTAGTAAATATAATATTTTAATTTTAGGAATCCAACAGCTAGAATATTTCGTACAATATTCCGAATGCATGTAAAAATGAATTTAATGAAACCATCAGTACTATCAAATTGTGAAGCTGACGATGATTTTCATTTAATGAATGATTCTCTAAATAATGATAAATTGGTAAATTTAAAAGATAATGAAAATGATAGTAGTTCCATAGATAGCTTTTCATCATTATCTACAAATGATGATAGTCAAAATAATGATGAACCTGCAAACGTAACATTAGAACAGTGTTCAAATACCTACTTTGGTGGATATTTAGGTAAAAAATGTGTAGATAAATTTAAATGTAGATTTTGTGAAATTTTATTGTTAAAAAATGAAGATACCAAATATTTTGACGAAAATGAATATTTTATATTTTATAAAAATTATGATTCGAACCTTAATATGAACTCGTATTTACATTTAAAACGACCCACAGATAACTTAATTAATTTTGTTACTCTAGCTCAAAATATTATAAAAAAAATTGTGGAAAAATTGCCTTACAAAAAAAAAAATATGTGCATTCTTATTCAAAAAAATTAAACGTATATTACATTCAATTTTTACTTATAACGATTCTTGTAAACATCACCTAGATTATTTGGTAACACATTTAATCCATTGTAAATTATTAAAAGATTTTAATTGGACTTCAAAAAATATTAAAAAAGGAAAGTCAGAAAAAAACAAAAATAAATTAAAAATTATTAAAAACATGTAAAAATAAATATACTCAATATTTATTCGTTTATATTATGAATATTAAACAATTATATATATGTTATAAAGATGTAATAAATTATCATAATTTGATATAAAGTAGTTGTAAACATAAATATATTTTGTTGTATTAATTTTATATTCTATTAAATGTTTTTTTGAAATTTAGTATTATTATATACGTATAGTTACTATAGTAACTAGCGGGCGCCGGACAGAATTCATACATATAAACAATGCAAGTTAAATAAAAGCTTGTAAAAAGTTTATGAATTAAAAAAAAACGATAATAGAATAGATAAAATATATGAATTTACTTTATGGTATAACAATTCATTGCAAATGGGTGAACAAGCGGGCGATATCATTATCGTTCTCGTCAAAATAAAAATATTTGTTTTCGCCGCGAGCGATTCTTTTTCTCAGAATGTGTTGTCCGCTGGCAAAATCGCGATTACCTAGAATAGATTAGTAGCGGTCGTCGTTAGGTAGCATAAAATTGTAAAAACTGTCGGACCACAATAATTTGTATTTGTCATACATGTTGCGCACTCTGTTGACAATAAATATTACTAATTTATAGTTTCCATTTTCCCTATAGCTATGGGCTATCTATGTATATTTAATCAATGGTAGTGTCATCTAAAATATGATTTAGGTCATTTATTTTTGATACTTTATCCTGAACATGAATGTTGGATGTTGGGTGACTAGTACCAACATCCGATGAATGTAATGATGAGTGTTCAGGTAAAGATCTATAAATGCTGGTCCCACATATCTTATTTAATGACATTTTTACTGATGACTTTTCCAAGAATTTGTTTTTCGAATTTTCGACACTTATCTGACCCTGTTCTTCTACAGCTACTTTAGTCGATTCATGTGATACATTTTCAAAACTAAGAGCTAATAAAAGAGGGATTTGACACGTATCGTCAGAAATTTGTGATGAACCCGTGGAGTGGACTAAGCTCCGCGGTTTCGGTCCATTTCCCGAAAGCTTGTTGGGACATTCGTTATTCCAATGTGGTCCTTTACAATGCTTACATGGGAGAGAGGTTTTACGGACTACCTTCTGATCAAGTTTCAGTTTGACTACTGGTACGGGAGAAGTTTTTTTTGTATCAACCATATTTAAATCTCGCGGGCTGGTTTTGATAGTTTTGCATATCAGTTCTTGTATCTGAAGAGATATCAAGAACTCCAGCTATTCGCCTAAGATCCAAAAATGTTGCGGGATTCTGTAATCTCGCATGGGTACGAAACTCTTCTCTCATGAGCCCAACGACAGTACTAACTATCTGTGACTCGGAGAGGCCAGTTTGTACCCGACGCGACAGCTGATTTTTCTCCAACACGAAATCGGTCAATCGTTGGTTTGTACCTTGTCGTACTGACACGATTTCTGCGCGGAGGCGGGATTGGATATCCGGGTTATCGAATTTTTCAGCGAACTCGCTTTAAATTCCGGACCACGATAAATCCAGTGCCTTAATGGTTTTCCACCACTCGGCAGCATTTCCCGTCAGCTGTGATTCCATTATCCTAACCCAGGCAGATTTATGTATATTTGCTTGACGCAAAATACTTTCCGAATTTACGATAAATCGTATGGGTACTTCTTCCTTTCTACCAGAAAACTGAGATAGTGAAGCTCTAGCAGTTTTTAAGTCCTGAATTGGAATAAGCATCGAATGTTCTGTAATGGGTTCAATAGCCGAGTTCGAAAGTAGGTATAAAAGAGCGGTTCTGGGTCCCCCGCAAATCCTCCCAAATCCTCCACCCCCTCGCCCACTACCTCAATTAACCCCAATTGACCCCAATTGACCCCAATTGACCCCAATTGATCTCAATTAACCCTAATTAACCCCAATTAACCCTAATTAACCTTAAATTAACCCCAATTAACCTCAAATTAACCTTTCGATAATTGATCAATTTCCACCAAATTAACCTTAGTTAACTCTAATTAACCTCAATTAACTTCAATTAACCTTTGATAATTGATCAATTTCCATCTAACTTCCTCGGTGAACCCTAATTATCGTCAATTAACTCCAATTAACCTCAATTAACCTTTGATAATTGATCAATTATCACCTAATTAACTCTGCTCATCATCGTTCCACACGCGTTCACCGTCAGTTACTCGATTGACTCATACCCCTCCGCCGGTAATTGAACGATTCGCGACGCCGGGGATAATGTGCCGTGTAATCGCGTGATTAAACCCTTTTTTTTCATCGTACACACACACACACACACACACACACACACACCCACACACACGCGCGCGCGCGCCGCGATCGTCTCTTGGACACCGCGATGGACACCGTACGACGACGCGTGGACGGCGCTTTGATGTCGGCTCCCCCCACCCCCGCTGCTCACCGCAAAAACATTTTGACACCCGCCCGCCCGCCACGACCCGTCTCTCTCGTTCATCCGTCAGCCCGATACACCCGAACGTCCTGCGACCACCCGCCGACCCGAGATATCACCGCACGTGCCGAGACCCCGCCGCCGCCGCCGCCGCCGCAGCCGCCGACGCCGCCGCCGCCGCCGTTTAAAAACCTAAACGTCCTCCCGTCCCTTTCCTCACGCACGAGTCCTCCCCCCCGCCACGCCATCAACGTCGACCCGTCCCACCCCGTCGCATCCACCACCGCCGATCTCAACATGATGTCTTATCGTATAATATGTACGTATATATTGTCGGTATGTGTAATCTTTGAACAAAATATTTGAAATTTAGATTGTATATGTTATTTTCACTGGAAAGGCGATAATACTACTCGATGAGATAAAAATATGTATAACGAGTGTTTTAAATAAATACTGAAACACTCATTTTAAATCAGTCTGTTTCCAGCAGCCTTTCGTGTTATACAATTTTTAAAAGTGAACACATTCCAGAAAAAATATTATAACTATTTTTTTCAAGTTAATTTTATTTTAATATCATGATGTTTAACTGTACTTTCTGCACAAAAACTTACACCAATAAAAGTAACTTATCGAGACACATGAAAACACACGAGGATTCAACATTTGTGTGCACCGTCTGCTCAACAGTTTTTACTAGGAGGGACAATCTTGGTAGACACGTCAAAAGCGTACACGGTAAGTAATTTGTTTTATTTGCCCCCCTCTGCGTGTAATATTCAAACATCATTTTATTTTGAATTAACAAATATGAATTTGAATGTAACATTGCTTAACATGATTCCGAACTTGCTTTAGATATTTTTTAAATATGAAAACTAATAATAATAATAATAATAATAATTTAATATATTAGGTGACATAGAAAATCGAGAGCGATTAGCTCCTCTTTCCGCGTGTACTCTATCATCATCATCGACATTTAATAATGTACATGTGAATGGTAACACACTCGGCAACCCCTCCGCCGATATTTTATCGCGTAAACGTTTTAATAAGACAACTAATAAAAATATTGCACGCAAACAGTCACGTGTAGAATCGGTGAACGCATACAATTTTATCGAAATTAATGCTTCACTTAAACGCGGAGTTGTGTGGTATTACAGAAAAAATATGGAGAAATTCAATAATTACCACACTTTTCTCGGGTTTGTAAAGTCAGTGTTGATCGATAAATTACACGAATGTGTACGCGTTCACCCGATCAAATATAATTTAAAGTTGGAAGCCACCTACGATATCCCTAATGTTGAAACATCGTCTCAAAACCGAGCGTTTAAAACGTCGGCAAGGGAGTTGTTTGCATATAGTGATATCGAGGCTGCGGTCGATAGCGACTTTTTAATTCTTCATATGGAAGAAGACGTTTACGCGAATAAAGGGAGCGGGTACAACTTATCACATATCGACGGTTTATTGTTAGGAGTGTATAAATATTCACCTTTAGGTGGGTCTTCATATATTCCACTCCCGCAGGACATAATAAAGAGGCGAGCTGTTATAAACCCACAAAACATTGATCATCAGTGTTTTAAATGGGCGATTCTGGCAAAGCACGTGCAAAATAACAATTCTTCACGCGTCGATATTAATTATTTTAATGAAGAGTACCGTTATGATTTTTCAAGGTTAACGACACCTACACCTGTATCAGAGACTAAAATATTTGAACGTTGTAATCCTGATACATCTGTAAACGTGTATGGTATTCAATTTTGTAAAAAATTGAATACCAACCTCGCATACCCGATAAGAGTTGTTGACGAGGAAAAAAACGAATCATTTCGATCTTTTACTCGTCAACAATTTGAATAAAAATCATTACGCGTACATATCGAATTTTTCGCGGCTTGTACGAAACCAGAAAACTTTGTACGAGCATGAATTGTTATTCTGCAAAAAGTGTTTCACCAGTTTCGATAGCAGACCTCGGAAATATAAACCGTACGGTATGCCCGCACTCGTAGAGCATAAAAAAATATGCGGGGTGCACAAACCAATCTTACCAGTTATGCCAACGGAGGGGAGCACTTTGAAGTTTAAAGCGTGGTGCAAGACACAACGTTTACCGTTTGTAATATACGCAGACTTCGAAGCTCTTCTGTTGAAAATAACGGAAAGATATGGTGAAAACACTCAAGCATTTCATTCACATCGACCGATGAGCTATGGGTTCATCGTGAAGACTTCGGAAAATGTATCGGTGGAACTACTTGAAAGGTATGAAATTCCGCAAACGCCGATCGTTTTTCGCGGATCCGAGGCCTGTGATGATGTGGCGAGACAATTTGTACTAGCTGTGACCAAGGTAGCCGATAGAATATGCAAATTATTGAAAGCGACAAACGTTGCGATTATAATGAGTGATGAGGATTCGCGTTTACATAGTTTAAAACCGGATGCGACTTATGTAATTCAATTTTCAATGAAAAAAATTGCAAAGTTGCGCATCACGACCACTTGTCAGGGAGTTTTTAAAAACACTATGTAACACGTGCAATCTGAAGCTCAAAACACAGAAATTCGTTCCGTGTTTTTTGCATAATCTATCGAAATACGATGCACATTTTATTGTTACAGAGTTGGGGTATGATAACAACAGAATATCGGTCATTCCTAATAGTGAAGAAAATTTTATTTCATTTACAAAATATATTAATAACGAATTCACTATTAGGTTTATCGATACATGTCGTTTCATGGCATCGAGCTTGTCGAGCTTGGTGCAGAATCTTTCGTCCGATGATTTCATAAAATTTCGTGAAATCGCGAAAGTATTCACCTCAATCGATATGCCTCTAGTAACACGTAAAGGTGTATATCCGTATGAATACACCGACAGCTGGTCCAAACTGTCTGATACGAGCTTACCGGGAAAATCTGAGTTTTACAGTACATTGACCGAGTCGCATATAGAAGACGTTGACTACACGCATGCGATTCGGGTTTGGGATCACTTCAAATGTCGTACTCTCGGTGAGTACAGTGATCTATATTTGAAAATCGATGTACTGTTGCTAGCTGATGTGTTTGAGAATTTTCGGGATATCTGTATTTCAACATACAATTTAGACCCGGCTTACTATTATACCGCACCCGGGTTTAGTTTCGATTGTATGTTGAAATACACCTCGATTAATCTCGATCTACTCACAGATTATGAAATGTTGTTGATGATAGAGCAGGGTATACGCGGGGGTTGGTTCAAGCGAGTATGCGGTACGCTAAGGCCAACAACTATAAAACACCGACGTACGACAATGAAAAGCCGAAATCATGGCTAATCTACCAAGACTGTAAATTGTTTTAATTTAATTTTCTAAATTTGTTATAATTAATTTTTTCCTATTATATATTTTTTAAATTTCAGGTAATAACTTATATGGATGGGCGATGAGTCGTTACATGCCGTACGGTGAATTTCGCTGGTACTTGGGGAATCTTGACGTCGCGTTAGCACAACTCGAGTGGATGAGAGAGACGGATAAATTAGGTAGAATTTACGAAGTCGATATCTCATACCCGCAAGACTTGCACGACGCGCATAATGATCTTCCATTCTTGCCATTCGCCAGCATACCACACACATCTCGCGTACGAAAATTGATGGCTACTTTTGAGGTTAAAAAAAATTACATCGTACATTATGTAAACCTCAAACAAGCCATGGCTAACGGTTTAGTTGTTGATAAAGTATGTATTAAACGTAATTAAAAATATATATATATATACCCCTCTTTACACTATATACACATGTTAACTATATTTATTTCATTTTTAGGTGCATCGTGTGTTGGAATTTCATCAATCTCCATGGATGGCTTCATATATAAACCTTAACACAGAGATGAGAAAAAAAGCAGTTAACGAGTTTGAAAAAGATTTCTTTAAGCTTATGAACAATGCGGTGTTCGGTAAATATTAATACACATAATATTAAATATATATTTTTTAAATTTTTAAAAATTAAATTTTTAGGAAAAACTATGGAGTCTATGCGAAAACGAATAAAAATCGAACTGGTTTCATCTTCGCAAAGATTAACTAAACTCGTTAACAAACCAACATTTAAGAGCTGCACAATTTATAGTGATAATTTATCAGCAGTGTCTATGCATAATAAAATAATTGATTTTTGCAAACCAATTTATATTGGTTTTGCAGTACTCGATATTAGTAAGACACTAATGTATGATTATCATTATAACGTAATGAAAAACCATTATAACGATGCCATAACATTGATGTATACGGATACAGGTATATATTATATATATTTAATTAATTTTTCAAAAATATATCATAAATTATTATTATTATTATTTTAGATTCGCTGGTATATCATATCGAGACGGACGATTTTTATCATGATTTGGCGAACAATCCAAATTTGTTGCTTCGTATGGACACCTCTAATCTACCCCGAGATCACCCATGTTATGCGGACACGCGTAAGAAAATCCCCGGTTTTTTTTCGGATGAGACAGACGGTTGTACGATGTATGAGTTTGTAGCACTCCGGGCGAAATCTTACGCGTATGACGTTGAACGGGTGGTGAACATTCGTGCTAAAGGGATTAGAGGACATGTGATTAAAAATCACATAACGTTCGACGATCACAAACAGTGTTTGTTTGCTGAAGATAGCGATTCAGATGACAACGAAAGTGTTGATAATGAGGTGATGAAGAAAACACATGCAGTACTCTGTGCTGCAGAAGTTATAAAAAATATACATAGGATCGCCGCCATCGATCCTGTTATTAATATCACAACCCCATCTCTACATCAACACCCAGTCTATACTCCGTATACACCGTATAGAGAAAACATTTCAATCCGATCATTCAATCATCAGGTGAAAACTGTAAAAACGTTGAAGATGACTTTGAACAGATTGGATGATAAACGCGTTATTCTCGATGACCGTGTTCATACCTATGCGCACGGTCATTATAAAACTCTGTAATTTTTTTTTTAAATTAATTGTACTTATATTATATTTAGTCTATAGAATAGTGTAAGATTTATTTGTTTTTATTTTTTTTATCTGTATATTGTATTAATTTGTATTTTAAAGTAATTTAATACTCATATTTTATTTTATTTTTATGTTAAATACATAATAATATTTATTTAATTGATTTTTGTAAATACATCATGTAAAATATTACCGTCGTTCGGGATTAATATTTGAATGCTATTGTTTGCAATCATTATATAAAAACTTATATAACTATTAATTATTTTAACAACTCTATCCTTATATACAAACAACGTGTATAATAGATTTTAATTTTAAGAATAGAAAAAATAATAAAGTAAAACAAGTTGGATTTAAAAAAAGCATATTTTCTTTAATTTATTGTACCTGTATTATATTCAGTCTATAGAATAGTGTAAGATTTATATTTTTACCTGTATATTGTATTAATTTGTATATTAAAGTATTTTAATACTCGTATTTATTTTATTGTTATGTTAGATACATAATAATAATAATATTTATTTACTTAATTTTTATACACCAAATCTTGTTAAATACTACTGTTGTTCAGTATTAATATTAATATTAATATTAATTATTTTTTAGCGACTATAAACCTTCTATACAAATACGTGTATAATACATTGTTAATTTTAAGAATAAGGAAAATAACAAAATAAAACAAGTTAGATTTTAAAAAACATTTTTTTTATTTGTAAAATTTTTTTCAAACAAACTTAAATACAAATGACTTCCCAAGCTTTCCTTGTAAACTAGTTTTATACACCTCTCCTTTCTGGCATTGTATTCCTCACATTGCTCCCTCGTCATTTTAACCGATCTCGGCATAAAAATGGAAAAGGCGCTCTCCTATTAAATCGAATATCTCACATAACACGCTGACCCCAAATTTTGTGGTTTTCACTTCAAATGAATCAATTACATATTCCACGTTTATACATAATTCCTCCATCGAGCAAAATCGTGGTCCTTGAGCCTGTGCTTGCAGAGATAATAAAATTGAATCCATTCTGAAATTATGTATATAATTATTAAAAATGTTTTTTAATTTTATATTTTGTATACATAGTAAAATAATAATATATTATTATAATATAAAATATAATAATATATTATATATAAAAATGCAAAAACAAATTTTCCATTTGAAAATTATTGTATCATTATTATTATTATTATTATTATTTATATTTATTTATATTATGTGAATAGATATTCTATTTTATTTTAGAAAAAAAAAAAATGCAAACACAACTATTCACAGACACTTAACTATCGTTTTGAAAATAAAATATAAAAAGCATAATGAATTTATTTTAATAATAATAATAATAACAATAATAATAATAAATTTGAATACGTAAAATAGACTTACTTAAATATTTGAAGTGTTTCGGTAAATGCAGAACAACTAGTTGAGAGTATTGAGGTACGAATGAATGTTTATTAGATTTTTCAGATCCTTATACCCTGTAAAGAGACCTTGTCATAAGCCCCACTCCATATATTTTCATTTCGATTTTATTTTTTGATATTCGTTTAAGCGAGCATGAAGTATGAGGGTTTATCACATATTTGAAAAACATTTAAACGTATTTAATGATAATATATAACGCAGTTACTGCACAGCTGCATGATTATAAAATACAATACGTCCATTTAAAGATTACTGATAAATATATTTTTCAAACAATTTAGGGATACCATTACGATAACTCTCTATAAAGATCACTGCATTCAATATTATCTCAATATATATATATATTTTCTCCAGATTACAACCAAAACTACGTTTGGTATCTGTGTATTAATAATCGGGTATCGCATTATTTCGATTACTAACCAAGAAAGATTAATACGCCTGCTCCCATTCTAGGATATTATAATAACATACAAACACATTTTTGCTATATTACATAATGATATTATACCATCATTGCATTTATTAAAAAATACACAAGTTTTACACATTAATATAATTTTAAGAATTATTTATAAACCATTTTTTTAGAGCAAAAATTTTATTAAACGTACAATTTCTAGGATTTAAGTACGAATGATAAATACAACACGTTGGAATGAAAAATCTCTCTCATTGTAATCGTTCAATATTGTATTTAGTCGCGGGCATCCCAGTTTTTCCATGTTTATCACCTTGATTTCCGGATAAACTTTTCGATTATTTGTCGTTTTTCTTCGCCCTTCACATAGATAATGTCGAATTTCAAAGAATTTAAAATCCGCTCGATTTCTTTATACTCTACATCACCGCAATCCAATGATAGTTGATGATAATTTCTTAACAGCCACAAATTTACACGTCTACTTTTTGCATTTTGTACTGTGCTCGATGAATGTTTAAAAAGCCAGTGTTGAGTTGCACAACTATTTGTATCAATCACAGACATCTCTTTGATTAAATATTTAGAATTTGTTCCGAGCACGCATTCAATATCTAAAATCCCCGAAGAGGATGGTGAGCACGTCATTCTTTAAGCAGTAGAAAATTATGTACTGTCTGTTATATGAACTTCAAGAGAGTTGACTCGTGAATTTATTTTCAGTATTTCCTTCTCCGAGAGATATAGTCGACTTTGTAATTTAATTACACTATCATTAAGAAGTGATAAGGAAATATTGTTTTTATCATCAATTTCACGTAGACGATTATCAAACGATTCGGTTTTCACTCTGAGATTCTCAATATTCTCGTGATTTTCATCAATCGATTTACCGTGTTTTTTTAAAAATTATATTCAAACACTTTATTTCCGTCTGAAATTAGTTTATTTAGTTTACTAGATGAAGAACTACCAAACACGTCCATGGTTAAACGACAACTGTTTGTTTATATATTAAGATTTGTCTTATTTATCCAGCTATTGTGCGAGCTATCGAACCCCAGCCATTTAACGAATATTTTACGCCCTCTAGCACGAATAACTTTTTCAACTAGATATTTATCAGGGTGAATTGTTTTACATATTTCCTCGGCATAAAATCCACCGGCAATACGTTCACCGGTATAATCTTCCAAGATAAATGTTGTTGGTGATGTTTTATTTACTTTTATAATAGTAAATATTTCGGTAGACCAATTAGGTAGATATCCTTTAACGAAAACACCTTATGCATACTGATACGAACTTTATCGCCAACAGTAAATTTAATTTTTTTTGTCTGTTTAATCTTACGAATTTTTATTTTTATAAGTGATGAGTCTACCTCGGCTTGTTTGGGGGATATACCGATTGTTCTGTGTATAGAATTGTTATAATTATCCATCAACTCAGGTAAAATTGATACCCACTCGTAAGATCCCCTAGCAGTAAATTGCCTAAACATTTTCTCTTTTAAAGTACGATTGAATCGCTCGACAACGCACGCTTTTACCGTACTGTACGTAGAATACATTTTTATATTGCATTTTTCAATCAAATTCTTGAAATGTTTATTATAAAATTCTTTTCCGCGATCGACTTGCAACAGATTCGGATGTCTATCGATAAATATTTTACCTGCACTTAAGGTGACTTCTTCACCTTTTTTAGACTTTAATGGTATAGCCCAGGCGAATTTAGTAAAACAATCGATAATACATAATATATATTTATATCC
Source organism: Schlechtendalia chinensis (assembly GCA_019022885.1). NCBI lineage: Eukaryota > Metazoa > Arthropoda > Insecta > Hemiptera > Aphididae > Schlechtendalia > Schlechtendalia chinensis. Next base: position 30,321,380 of record CM032339.1, read on the forward strand.
ATTGTTTTCTCTAAAATATGATATCATATCGATAAGATCTGCTTGAAATAAATCGTTTTTATAGTAAACATTTACCCGTCGTCTTGTGTAATTTTTTCTAACCGGTTTATGAAGTTCTAGTGCTATATCGTGTTTAGACATTTGGAATATTTTTCAATAATTTAGCTTCAACCAATTCTTCACAAATCGTAATTATTTCATTACGTACAGCTGTATTACCCGCTGCAAGAGATGAATATAGTAAACGTAATCTATCGACCAATTCGTTAGCATCGTTCCAATAAACTAGACTTTGCGTTTTCTGTAATCGCATATTTATAATATCTTTGACCCTGCTACCGCCGCCGACGGTTGAAAACAGATTCGATATTAGTTCATATTTCTTTCCCTTCGATATTTTATCTCTTTTCCATATTTTGTTCTATGCGCTGATGTTTTATTTAATATTTCTTTATACATTTTCAAATCACTTTTCGTATATTTTTTCGGAGATTTAACAAATAATAAACTAGCGAGACCTAACGTTAACGGATAAGTTACAGACCCGTCATCAACACACTCGATATGTAACTCGTTTTTGGTAAATTTAATTTTTTTTCTACCCAAAACAATATCACCATTGCGGAGTTTTTTCGGACCGTACACTTTATCCATTCCGGCGGATGGTTGCGTTTTAAACGCGTTATACATATCATCTGAATCAAAATTTTCGTTTTCATTTTCGTTATTCTTCCAACTTGTCAACGTGGCCTTGTACGGTGGCGAGAATTCTGTTTCCTGCAATGGCTTCAAGTGTTGCTGTATTTTGTTAAGCGGCTCGATAATAGAACTAAAAGTGTTGTTCATCATTGTTTCCGACTCAAACTTTCCTTGTTTCAATGCATTATATTTTCTTTTTATATTTTCTCTCGCCTGAATAATATCCGTAAGCAATAACTTGTTTGACCCACTCATGATTACAGATAAATGATATATATTTTACTATAGCAATATATATATATAATATTTATATAACGACATATGTGTCAAACCCAAACCTGTAACGACCGTTGTCGCGTTCATCTTCTTTGCTAATAACAACGAATTCAAATCTCCCTTTTCGCCAACACATCATGCAAAAGTCTTTAAATTCAACGTACTTTATATCCCCCGAACAGTGTTCATCGTAAACATGCTTTAAATTCATTTCATCTTGTTTGAATAAAACAATAAAATTAGCATTATCTCGAATCAGTTGTTTCGGTACACGCGAGTAAGATTGAGCCAAGTAACACACATCTATTTGATTATGCCTGCCACGTGAAAAATATGAACGCACTATGTTCTGGTTCTCACATATAATGTCATCGAATATAAAAACCGAGTTCGGTAACGCTCTTTCCGGAGCTACTACGGTTTCATTATCATGGTATTTAAATAAATGTATATCCCGAACCTCACTTAAAATATCATCGAGCATAACATATTTAACCTGATCTAAAGTTTTCGAATAAATATATATATTTTCAAATTTAATTCCATTTTCATGCGTTAGCAATGTAAAAATTAAATTTGTTTTACCACAACCGGACGGTCCGATTATCAATGCTCGTATTGTATTCGGAAAAAGTGACCCGTGTCTTGATTTTTTTTCGAAAGACGATGGGGGGTCGATATTTTCAACCTTTAGTTTTTTTTCCTGATTAATAAAACGCATGATATAAATACATGTGTTAGTTGAATAATACGAGCATACAATGCCGACGCGTCGGGAGGTCAAGGCCAATAGCGGTAGTAGTTTATTAAACACACTAATAAATAGTTTACCAGTTGAAGTACATCTACCAGGCTATCAGTACTGTGGACCCGGGACTAATTTACAAAAACGATTATCTTTAGGACAGAGAGGAATAAATAGATTAGATTCTGCTTGTATGAATCACGATATCGCCTACGAAAAGAGTAATTCTTTATTCGATCGTAACAAAGCAGATCGTGAGTTGGAAAATCGTGCGTGGGACAGAGTAAAAGCGAAAGACGCGGGGTTTTTAAGGAAAAAGCTGCTGCGTGGATAGTCACTACGGGTATGAAGACCAAACGTAAAATCGGTGGTGGATGTGGATTTAAAAATATTGTGGCGTGGCTAAAAAAGCGATAAAAAAATCAATGAAAGCGTACAACACTGTTGGAACAACGAACATGGGTAAATTAATTAAAGCAGCTATTGACGGCGTTAAGCAACATGTTCGAAAAAACAAAACTGGTAATAAGAATAAAACCTAGAGTGATCAAGGTCCCAAAAACTGGAGGTGTTTTTACCGTTAATACCAATAATCGCGGGTCTCTCCGCTTTGGGACACTAGTCGGTGGAGTTGGTAACGTTGTGAAAACAATTAGAGATATTAAATCGAATAATGGATCGTCTATACATTTAGGAAAAGGATTATTTTTAAAGCCATACAAGGGAGGTGGATCGTATAAAATCGTGAATTCAAAAGCAAAGAGCTTGCGTATGAAAAATGAAAACAATAAGAAAATAAAATCAAAAAACTAATATTACCCAATCGTGCTCTATTCGACTTTGAGATTGAAAAATATGCAAAATTAATGAAAATACGTCATTTCAGAGGAGTGTTTTGTATAGATAGGTTGCCTGTTGCACCTAGAATCAGAGAAGTAGCGGTAGTTAATCTAGACTTTGAAAAGAATTCTGGTACGCATTGGGTTTGTTTTAAAAAAAAACGGAAAGTTGTTTATTATTTATGATAGTTTCGGAAACCTACCACCCCCGTTACAGCTACAAAAATATTTGTCGGGTTGTCATATTGAATATAATTATAACCAACAACAGACGTTCGATACTTTTAATTGCGGACATTTGTGTTTGAAATTTTTACCAAATAATATGCCATCTCAAACTTTATCATTGAGTGGGAACTCATCTGAATTAGAATGCAGTTTCTTTCCGCCTATAGAAGTAGGTGATAAATCGGAGATCGGCCTTTTAGTTTTACAGACTTATAACTGTATACCTAACATAGAGGCAGGCTGTAACACTCTGGGTATTATCAAAGACGATGGTGAAACTATGTTAGTTGAGATTCCTACGGGTTGTTATGAGATAATAACATTAGAAGCTAAAATACAGGAATTACTGGGATCTAGTGTACGATTTTTCAATTTAATATCGAATAATAGTTCACTAAAGTGTATATTGCACTGTAGTAATGTGATTAAATTAGATGTTGAAAATAGTATCGCATCGTTATTAGTTTTATAGACACTCGTACACTAAGTGCTGATTTAAAACACGAATCTGATAACGTGGTCAAAATTATGAGCATAAACTGTATAAAAGTTGAATGTAATTTAGTTTTAGGATCATTTAATAACGGTGAGCAGTCGCATGTAATACATGAATTTTACCCGACGGTTCCGCCAGGTTTCAAGATAGTCGAAATACCTGAATATTGTATCTTATATAAACTCAAAACGAGTACAATAGACTGCATACGGGTATCGTTAAAAGATCAAAACGATAAATTGATTAATTTTCGTGGAGAAACGGTGAACATACGACTGCTCGTTAAAAATGGGTTTAAAATTTAATATAAATAAATACGCGGTCAGTGACAATAACGTTCTCATTAAAGAGGAAACTGTTGACAAGCGTACACCTGCTAATCACACGAGAAAAAAACAAAATATTAAAAATACATTAAGTAGAGAAAACCAAAAATTTCTAAGTTTAATTGTTGCGGGCGGTGCAGTTAGTGTTAATTAGTAATATGGACAAGTTATTTTTAGACGTAAACGCACCCTATGTAAACGAATCGCCTATTCAAGAAATGTTTATACACTCGTTTCTCCCGTTTTCCCACGACCGCTCTGAACAACGGTGATGAAATAAGAATCGCTATACAAAACAGAGATTCGTATACACTTCCAAGTGAAAGTTATATCTATATAGAAGGAAAAATAACAAAACCTAATGAAATGAAAACCGAAGTGAATATAGCGCATAACGGATTGACGAGTTTTTTTAACGAGATGAAATATGAAATAAACTCTGTCGAAATACAAAGAGTGAAAAAACCCGGGTTAGCAGTATAATGAAAGGATATTGCTCGTATACGCCGGCAGATGTAAACGTTTTACAAAATGCGGCTTGGGATGACGTGAACAGTAATAAAAATTTCGTAAAAGACGGATTTTTCAGTGGATGTATTCCGTTAAAACACGTTTTCGGGTTCTGTGAAGATTACAACCATATTTTAATCAATTGCAGTCAACAATTGATTTTGAATCGAACTATGGACGATTTGAGGTCAATAAATTTCATAGAAGTACCGGGTGAATCCTTGGCACTTGAAACGACTAAAACTAAAATGAAGCAGGTTAAGGTTATATTAACAAAAGTGTTATGGAAAGTTCGGTGGTAAAAGTAAACGATCGCGAGAGACTGAAGCTTTTGAAAATCGTTGATAGCAAAAAAATGATAAATTGTGCTTATAGAAATTGGGAACTTTGTGAATACCCTAACATACCACAAACAAAAAAACACTCGTGGATGGTGAAGACTTGCTCGCAGCTGGAAAAACCTAGATGTTTGATAATCGCATTTAACAATAAGCAGACCGGTACAACGTCGGAAGGATACAGTGCTAATTACGACACGTGTTCGCTAACAAATGTTAAAGCGTATATGAATTCTGTCGAATACCCATATGAGAATTTTAACGAAAGCTTCGATAAAAATTTGTTTACAATGTTTTATCAAAACTATGTAGATTTTCAAAATACTATTATGAACGTTCAAACGCTCAACCTTATCTCACCAGAGAAAAATATAAAAGTTGGGGCCCATTTATATGTATAGACTGTTCACGGCAAAATGATGACGTTAAAACATCTACCATCGATCTTAGAATTGAATTTGAGGCTGAAAATAACTTTCCTGCAGATGTAGCCGCATACTGTTTGATCATTCATGATCGAATTATTCAATACAACCCCTTCACGGGGGAAGTTAGAAAATTGTAATATATATTTCTTTCTTATTTCGTTAAATAATATAACTATATACTTATTGTAAATACATTTTATTAATGTAAATAGAAAAAATAAAATAAAATAAAGCAAGTGTTTTTTTCAATGTAAAAATTTGATTTTATTGTTTTATTTTTAATATAATATTATTGTATACAATCTTTCTCTCCTTACACCGCCAATACTATGTATGCGTACATCAATGCGTGATTTTTCATTAATAGTGTCTGTAATTGAAATAAATAGGTCCATCATTTTCGTCTGTACACTATTATAGTAAAGAAATAATATAAGTAAAAATGTTGAGTATAGATATATTTAATATGAGAATAATTACTTCTAATAACGGATCGCATTGTAATTTCATTAACCAACACTGTGCGAGTTGTTCACGAGCAAATAATATAATTTGATTTATGAAATTAGGTTCTGTGATATTCACAGGAACGTTGGTAGTAATCAAATCTTCGTGAAATACCATCCAAGCCCGTAGTAATTTCTTGTAAATTTGATGTTTTATCTCGATAAAAATCAGATTTTAAATACGTGGCGATTCGATCAAATTGTTCCAGTACCACAGGCCGTACGATTGTTGTTTTTCGTGTGATAATTTCGTTAATACATCCCTCGAGACCTTGAATGATTAGCAAATTTTCGCGATTCAATTGTACACGATGTTCATCGTTCTCCCGGTGTGATTTTATTTAGAGCATATTCTCTCCGCGATATGCCACTTTTATCAGAGTAGTAGTCTCGTCTTTGAGGAGAATTCTCTCCTTGGTTTTCGCAGGTACATCCGATATAATTGAAAGAATATACCCCATCATCGTGTAAATACGGCGTAAAAGGTCTATTGATATGCATATGTATCGTGTAGAAGTCATTATACGAACCATAACGTTGAACATGTTAGCGGGATCCAGTCCAATGGTAATTGTCTTACGATCCGTAAAGTTGATGGTAAAAAACAGAACAGTCGATTAATTCGCTGGGCTGACGTATGTAATATTTATACGATTGTTTATTATAAATAGCGGCATTGTCTTCAATATTTCCAGCCATATTTTTAAAAACCAGAGAGAAATTAAACATGTAATGTGACAATAAGAAAAATTATTATGAATATAACAACTAAAAGTCTTGAATGGTGAACGTAAACTAAAACAATATACGAAAAATCTTTACTACATTTCGTAAATTTAAATTATATGGTACAGAATAAAGCGGAAACTCTTCGTACTAATTATTATCACGCGTATCGAGTTATTAATACTATCTCAAGATATCGCGGTCGGATGCGGCGGGGTGGGACGGGTCGACGTTGATGGCGTGGCGGGGGGGAGGACTCGTGCGTGAGGAAAGGGACGGGAGGACGTTTAGGTTTTTAAACGGCGGCGGCGGCGGCGTCGGCGGCTGCGGCGGCGGCGGCGGCGGCGGGGTCTCGGCACGTGCGGTGATATCTCGGGTCGGCGGGTGGTCGCAGGACGTTCGGGTGTATCGGGCTGACGGATGAACGAGAGAGACGGGTCGTGGCGGGCGGGCGGGTGTCAAAATGTTTTTGCGGTGAGCAGCGGGGGTGGGGGGAGCCGACATCAAAGCGCCGTCCACGCGTCGTCGTACGGTGTCCATCGCGGTGTCCAAGAGACGATCGCGGCGCGCGCGCGCGTGTGTGTGGGTGTGTGTGTGTGTGTGTGTGTGTGTGTGTGTACGATGAAAAAAAAGGGTTTAATCACGCGATTACACGGCACATTATCCCGGCGTGTCAGCGAATCGTTCAATTACACCGGCGGAAGAGGGGTATGAGTCAATCGAGTAACTGACGGTGAACGCGTGTGGAACGATGATGAGCAGAGTTAATTAGGTGATAATTGATCAATTATCAAAGGTTAATTGAGGTTAATTGGAGTTAATTGACGATAATTAGGGTTCACCGAGGAAGTTAGATGGAAATTGATCAATTATCAAAGGTTAATTGAAGTTAATTGAGGTTAATTAGAGTTAACTAAGGTTAATTTGGTGGAAATTGATCAATTATCGAAAGGTTAATTTGAGGTTAATTGGGGTTAATTTAAGGTTAATTAGGGTTAATTGGGGTTAATTAGGGTTAATTGAGATCAATTGGGGTCAATTGGGGTCAATTGGGGTCAATTGGGGTTAATTGAGGTAGTGGGCGAGGGGGTGGAGGATTTGGGAGGATTTGCGGGGGACCCAGAACCGCTCTTTTATACCTACTTTCGAACACATGATCGTTTCGCTCGAGTTCGAAAACTGAACAGTGCGATTCGGTCTATCGATATGACGATTATCGCATCCAGTAGCGTGTCCGGAATCGACTGTGAAATCGTTTTCCCTGTGACTCGCAATTTTTGGTTCCTCTTGATCCCTCCTTGTGCTATGCATTAGCGGCTGACTGGCCCTTGTTCTCTCTGTTTCGTGTGTGGGAATCGACTTAGAAGTAGCTAACCTTGTTTGCCTAACCTCCTGCTCAATTTACAATAATCGGTTTCGGAGGTGAGGTGGTTGCTGTTCTCCTAAATGTGATTCATCACCATTCGAAACAAAGAGTGAGCTATTTTGTGGTTCGCAATACGGCACAGGATTTTTGGGAGTAACAATAGGCCTAAATGCGCTACTACTGGACGATTTACTTGTTTGTAAATCGTTTTCGATTTTCGCCATTTTATCCATTATGAACTTTTGATTATCTAGAAACCGCGACATCGCTGTTTCTAGCGCGCTTATTCTCAATTCTAACCGTCCGATAGCCGTATTGACCCTTAAGTCCTGTCTCAGTGCCCCTATTTCCTCACTCGCAGTTCTAATCGAGTTAATCGTATGAAAATCCGGAAATTCGGCATCGAGTGTAGGATTGTAGCAACTGGTTGGTCGATTAGCATCAATCCCTATGTGACTACAGGACAGGTCTATTGGAGGATTCAGTGTTTCACTAAATCTGACATTTTCCATGTCCGGTAACGGGGAGGTATAACCATCGTTACCAATGTCTGCCTGTTCCGATTCCGGGTCTATCACCGCCGATTGATTTTCAATCGTTGGCGTAACGACAATCGGTTGTCGGGGTGGTAACAGACATGTGGACGGATTATTTCCTTCTGCCCGAATAACCGTTTCCAAAATGCATTGTAAATCATTACGGGCAGCTAACACGGGTAAACCGCGAAATGCACATTCCCTCCTGATTTCGGTCAACGTCATTTGGTATAATGTTTTATTCATTTTGTATAATACGTAAATACTGCGATTATAAACACAGGAAATTGACGTGTATCTCGGTGTAAACAACACTCACCAAAATAACGCAATTATCGAATAATCGTAATGGTTGGTCAATGACCTCGACGCGCTATATATTTGGCGATAATTATGTCGATATGTATATCTTAATATAGCGCGCGACCACTCGGCGTAATTATAACAGAACTAAATAAAACAATATTTCTGCCTACTATTAATATTTAATAGTTTATACAACCGTATATATTCAAAACTCGGTATGCAGCGGCCAAGTAGTAAAATAATTTAACAAAAAAAAATTTTACCTGGAATCACGCAAGACCGGGACTAATTCCTCAGCGGGGAGCCAATTTGTAACGGGTTGTAAGGATGGAAATGCGTCAGATGACGTATTTGGAATAACAATATGAATATCCGCTATGGTAGTATATTTATCAACACATACACTAATACAATTAAATACACTGAAACGTATAATGTAAAATAATGTTTAATAAATGTACCACTCGCTAATACGGTTACGGACGTACTGGACGAGTATGTCGGTTCGACATATCCTAATCGTCGTCGTTCGTAGGAAATCATATTTTTAATTAATATAATATTCCTATTTATAATACCCAAATACGATTTGCGGGTAATCAATAGCTGATGCTTAATTAACATATCGCGAAATCGTATTATTATAAATAGGAATATTTCGCTATCTGTTACGTCGGCGTACCGGTGGCGAAAATACCTTATGATCGCACGTAATGTATTTACGGCGGTTAAGTATTTTCGTTCAGCGTTACTTGCGGAAAGGGATGGACAGTTGATAAATATCGGCTCGGTGGTGTAAACGATTCGTTTACACATACACGAGCCGTGTCAACACAAGCACGGAGAATATTGTAACCCAGCATTCCATTAAGGAACATACTACGTTGGTCGGTCAGACCAATCAACCAGCCGTCTTGTTAGGCACAGCGCTCGTCCATGTCCGCGATTCGGTAGGCGTCATGCAGTCGGTACGGGCGCTAATTGATTCGGCTTCTCAGATTAGTGCTATATCTTCGAATTGTGTCGATCGATTGGGTCTGCGTCGGAAACGGTGGACGGTTCCTCTTTCGGGATTGGCGGGTGTCCAAGTTCCCCATGTTGATGGTATGGTGGAATGTTGTATGGCACCACGTTATACTCCAGAAGAAGCTATAGGCGTTAAAGCGTGGATACTTCCGCGGATCACTGGACTTATGCCCACACGACAACTTCCGAACAACATAAAGGAAAGGTTCAATCATCTTGCTTTGGCGGATCCGGAATTCGATTGTCCTGCTCCTGTGGACCTTTTGCTTGGCGCTGACGTGTTTTCTCAGGTATTTGATGGTAAACGCGTTTGGATTGAGGCTAACCTTCCCACGGCATATAGCTCATTGTTTGGATGGCTCATTATAGGGTCTATTTCAAACACTATAATGACTAACGATTATGCATCGCATTTGACATCTCTCACAGTGTCCCTGGAAGATACCATTGAGCATTTTTGGCGCGTCGAAGAGCCGGAACCTGCACCTCTCACCTTTACTGAGGAAGGCAACTGCGAAGAAATTTACCTGACCAAACGTTCGCGCGATGCAGTCGGTCGTTACGTTGTGCCTTTGCCTTTCCGCGGTCCAATTGAAAACGAGCAATTTCCAGGGTCACGAGAGGTGGCCTTACGTCGTTTTGAAAACCTTGAGCGCAAATTCAAATCGGACTCGGAACTTCATCATTTTTACACAGAATTTATGACCGAGTATCTTAGGTTGGGCCATATGTCCGTTGCTCCGGAACCGGGAGTATACTTTTTGCCACATCATGCAATTTTTAAGAAGTCGCCAACTCCTAAAATCAGAGTGGTGTTTGACGCGTCGTCTCACGGGACTTCTGGTCAATCATTGAATGCTAGATTGTATACAGGTCCCAAACTCCAACAAGACATAGTGGACATTCTACTTCGGTTCCGGGTACATGAGTTTGTTTTCACTGCTGACATCTGCCAAATGTACCGTCAGATACTAGTGCAACCGGCATATAAACGCTTTCAACATATTTTCTGGCGGGAGTCTTCTCTGCACGAGCTCAGAGAATATCAATTGAACACGGTCACGTATGGGTTGAGTTGTGCGCCATATTTGGCACTTCGTGTAATAAGAGATATTGCGGAGAATGACTGTACGGATTTTCCTGCCGTAAGAGACGTCCTATTAAATCAAACTTATGTCGATGACGTGTGTGTTGGTGCTGACACCTTATCTGATCTTTTGAGATTGCAATCCGACCTAGGGTACGTCCTAAAAGGCGCGGGGTTTCAGCTAAAAAAATGGATTAGTAATGTGGAACCGGTGTTGTTAGCTGTCGCGCCTGAAGATCGCTTGCTCGATTCGCTACAGTTCGATGCGGAATCTGGCGATGTAACCAAAGTTCTTGGAATCCAATGGGACGCCTCATCTGATACGTTCAATTATGATGTGCAGGTTCCTTCACAAGTAATCACCAAGAGGGGAGTGCTTTCAGTTGTTGCACGGATTTTTGATCCACTGGGATTTCTGGCGCCCGTGATTTTCTATGCAAAATTTATTATGCAGTTGATTTGGCGTGCCAAAGTATCATGGGACGCACCGCTACCTCCCGACTTGGCCAATCAATGGCAATTATTTGTGGCCGAACTGCCAGTGTTGTCCAAGGTGAAGATACCAAGGTACATGGGTACTTGTACTGACTTCGAAATCAATTTGTGTGGGTTTTGTGACGCCTCTGAACGCGGATATGCCGCTAGCGTATATGTACACCGGGTGACTGTTGACGGTATTAGTGCAGTATCGCTGCTAGGAACGAAGACGAAAATGGCACCTATGAAATCAAGCACGATGCCTCGCCTCGAATTATGTGCTGCGGTCTTATTAGCCCGGTGGATGTCTCGTTTGAAATTAATCCTTGGTCACAAGGTTTCCATTAAAGGAGTTTTCGCTTGGTCAGACTCTCAAATTGTTTTATCTTGGTTAAATAACCCACATAAATGTTTTAAAGTTTTTATATCGAACCGTATATATAAAATTCATCAACTCTTGCCACAGTGTTCGTGGAATTATATACAATCATCGTTAAACCCGGCTGATTGCGCATCACGCGGTCTTACACCGTCTGAGCTGATAAGACACTCGCTTTATTGGTCGGGTCCTGACATGTTGCGTAAACCATTAATTGATTGGTCATCCGATTGGTCGGAAATTTCAGTAAATCAATTACCAGAAACAAGAATAGCATCTTTAGCGATTACTGTGGAATTTCCACCTGAAGAATGGTTTGTCCGGTTTTCGTCATACACACGAATGATCCGAATAACTGCGCTTTTACGACGATTCATTGGCCGTTGTAGGAAGCAATCCTTCTCGCATCGTTTTCTAACGTCTTCGGAACTTCAAGAAGCATTAATCGTTATTGTCCTGGTCTCACAGAGGCTTTCCTTTAAGGAATTATTTTCTGACATGGCAAACGGAAAAAAGGTACCACGTCACCTGTCCGGTCTGCAGCCAATCATAGATCATCGAGGTGTCATTCGTGTGGGAGGCCGGCTTCAAAATTCAGATTTACCATATGACCAGAAACATCCTATTTTATTGTCAAAAAGTTCTCATTTGTCCAAATTACTCGTTTGTCATTGGCATCTCGCTACATGTCATGCAGGGCCAAGATTAATCACGTCACTTATCATGCGTAAGTTTTGGATTCTATCGATACGAGTTGTCATTCGTAAAATCAGAAGTCATTGTAATGTGTGTGTCCGTTTGGCCGCCCAGAACCCACAACCGAGTATGGCCGAGTTACCTGTTATGCGTGTTCGATCATGTCGTCCGTTCTCACGTGTTGGAGTAGATTATGCTGGTCCATTGTCCATGCGAGAATGTATGTTGAGGAAGTCTAGACAATACAAAGTCTATATTGCTATGTTCGTTTGTATGACTATTAAAGCAGTTCACATTGAAGTGGTTTCTTCATTATCCACGGAAGCTTTTTTAGCGGCCTTTGATCGATTCGTGGCACGTCGCGGCCTTCCTCAAGATATATACTCAGATTGTGGGACAAACTTCGTGGGAGCTGCCAAGTGTTTGCGACAGTTAACTAATCAAGAAGAACATCAGCACACCATTACATCTCATTCTCCATGTTCATGGCATTTCAACCCACCCGGAGCACCTCATTTTGGAGGACTCTGGGAAGCTGCAATACGCTCAGTCAAATCCTTGTTGGTGCGTACTCTTGGATCACATAACCCTACCATGGAAGAACTGTCTACAGTCTTGTGTCGAATTGAAGCCGCTTTGAATTCCAGACCTGTGACGCCTATGACATCTTCACATCAGGACCTCGATTATTTAACACCGGGTCATTTCCTCATTGGCCAGCCATTACTGGCTCTACCGGAGGCGCCGGTCCCGGAGGAAGTACGTGTGTTGTCTCGCTGGAAGCTCTTAAATCAATGTTTTCAAGCCTTATGGCGGAGATGGTCATCTGAATACCTTTCATCATTACAAAGACGTACAAAATGGTCCAGGACGCAACCAAACATCAAGGTTGGCGATATGGTCGTCGTCAAGAACAATTCGACACCTCCCTTGACATGGCTTCTAGGACGTGTTACAGCCGTAGTAACTGGAAAGGATGGAATAGTTCGGGTTGTACGAGTTCTCACGAAGCAAGGGGAGATACTTCGTCCAGTGGTGAAAGTAATCCTACTTCCTATTGACTAACTATAATGTATCTTCGGGATATTCGTCTCTTCGTTCATAACCATCGCCGCCTGCTACCTTTTGTTTGCGCATCAATATGAGTTCTTAGTCATTTATTTATTTTGTTAATGCTTCCACTTTTGTATTAAATGAATATCATGAATAATTATATAATTTGTAATCTTTGTGTGTTATAATTATTTTTTTTTATATATATCTAATACGTTAAAATATGTTTTTCTTAATATGTTTGTTGTATACCGTCTTACAAATATGTATTATTACGAAGCATTGTATTTTTTTTCTTCTTTAACATGTTTTTCATATATTAGTTAAGATGCTAAGCATCTCAACGGGGGGAATATGTTCGCGCAATACGAATAGACCCTCGTTATCGCGCACGTCGATAACGTTATCGAACGAGCTCCGGAGACCCCTACTCGTGGGCACGGTTATCGCAATTAATATTGTACAGGGTGTCTCAGAAAAATCGGAACTCTGGGTTTCAAACGGCTGTAGGGAAATGTAAAAAAAAAGGGGGATTTTTAAACTGCTTCGGAGGCAACCCTGCATCCTACTCGACACATCGCACGCGGTGGAACAACGCGAAAGGCAGTTATGTTCGAGCAGCAGTGTCAAGAGTACGCGGATGACGCGATGGATTTTTCCACAGAAATGGCTTGCCTGATCATCGAACATTATTTTCGTACGCGTTCGTTCAACAGTGTGCTCCGTCTGGAAGCGGTTGACGATACGCTTGATGGTTGAATTGTAAAGCGTACGATCTTGCCCGAACTTATTGTAAAAATGTTGCCGAACATTGTCGAACGAACGCGTACGAAAATAATGTTCGATGATCAGGCAAGCCATTTCTGCGGAAAAATCCATCGCGTCATCCGCGTACTCTTGACACTGCTGCTCGAACATAACTGCCTTTCGCGTTGTTCCACCGCGTGCGATGTGTCGAGTAGGATGCAGGGTTGCCTTCGAAGCAGTTTAAAAATCCCCCTTTTTTTTTTACATTTCCCTACAGCCGTTTGAAACCCAGAGTTCCGATTTTTCTGAGACACCCTGTATATTGCATTCTAATGAATGTTCGAGAACGTTCGACGGTCGAGTCTGTCCCGCACTGACAGTGAATGTGGTGGCACGTATGTGTGTCGATTTCTCGTATGAACACGTGACCGCCGATGTCGTCGTGTCATCTTTGCGAATTTCGAGATCCAAGTTGCCGTGGATGTATCACGATTTTCATCATCTGAGTCCAGTGTCCGGTGATATCGCATTCATTATTATTAATGTTTGTTTGTTTGTTTGTTAACGAAATTACATTGTGCGTAACGCATATCCGTACTGTATAACGGAATTATTAAAGTAGTTAATCGCTAAGATTGTAAGGGCGCCCACATTTGTTTGTTTTCTCTCATTATATACATATTGTTATATTGTTAATATATTTAGTCGATTTATATTACGTAAAGTCTGTCAACAATTCGTTTTCATTTAATTACACGATAAAGCGTCTATAACTTATTATCGAATTTACGGTGTGTGCAAGTCGTCGGGATAACTGTTTAATAAGAGCCCTTCGGCGCAAACAAATAATGAGAAATCAGTTGACGATTCATATAATTTATGACGATAGTTTTTTATTCTTGAACGAATTGTCAATATACCCGATGTACGATTTAAATTTCTTAATCGAGACCTCTAACTTTACAGATTCATAACGAAAATTCAAAATTCCAATTCGTGTCATTTCAATTTCTGCCAGGTCAGAAATATTAAAAGGGATTTCAATATGTTCTCCAGTAAAGTACGAATCAAAAATTTAACATTATTCAAAACCGTTCATTTATATGATATCTCAATTTAAATTACGTATACATCTGTATTCGATATTCCGTATGTTTTGAATAATATCGAATTTTGTTTCGCATTTATTTGTATCAGAAACAAAATGTTATATATGATTGCTATTTCGGGAACAGATGATATGTTTTATAATATTGTTTAAATTATATCGCTTTTAACGAGTTTATAGTTGTCGACAAGTCTTAAAAGAAATATGTGACATTCTTATTCATTTTGACATAGTTTTAATTGTAAGTATATTTCCTAATTGCTATATTGTGTGCATATCATGTGATGGTATCGATTTATTACATGGTAATTCACTTACAATTCTAGGAAATTAAATGAATCGTAACAGTTATCATATTTATTGTTTTGGTTTTTATCAATTGTTTTTTTTATATAACGTAGATCGATCTAAGCTGTGAGTTATTACCTTTTCAAGAGTATCTAAAATCAAATAAAATTGTAGAGATTTTGTATATCATAATCTATTATGTGAATATTCTAATACTGATATGGACTAAATGCGGTTTAAGAGGCAATGAAATTATTTTCTAAATGAATCGCATGTTTTTAATAATGTACGAATATAGTTTAGCTCATTAATTTGCAATTAATTATCGGCATGTTCATCGGATTCTATCTCGGTCATTATTTTGCTGTAACATATAATAAAAATTAGTTAATTAGTTTTAATCTATATGTTTAATTAACTCACTTAATTTTATAATGTCGGTGAGCTAAAGTGTGTATTTGATCTTCTAGAACATAACGTTTAAAGTCATGCCTGTTATAAGTTAATTTTGTTGTTTCGATAGTCATAATGTGGTGTTTGAATGACCTGATGGAAACGTTATCTGTATATTTGCTATAATCCTGGTCACCGAATAAACACTTCTTGTGATTTTCCAAGGTCATGTGGTTTTTAACTACATGGCCTCTGATGCCTTTAGCTTTGATCTGCTCTTTTCCTTCAATATTATATGCATACGATTTTGCTCTTAACGCGATAAATTCTGACATTATTTTTCCATCCGTCTCGTCTGAAAAAAGTCCCGGTATCTTTTTACGGTCCTGGATATGACATGGATGATTTTGGGGGAGATTTGAGGTGTCCATGCGGCTCAGCAAGCTTGAATTTCCTTGCAGATCCTTATAAAGGTCTTCTGTCTGTATATAATATACCAGCGAATCTAAAATAAATTAATAAATAAATAAAATAATAAAAACATGTAAATAAATAATATAATATACCTGTGTCTGTGTACATTAATGTAATTAAGTCTTTATAATGACGTTTCATTACATTGTAATGGTAATCATACATTAACGTTTTTGAAACGTCTAACACTGCAAAACCGATATAAATTGGTTTATCAAATTTAATGATATTATTATTCATAGCTACGAGGGATAAGTTTTCATTATATGACATTGCGTATTTGAAAGTTGGTTTATTAATCAATTTTTGCAGCTTGGTATCTGAAGAAACTAATTCCATTTTCATACGTTTTCGTACATTTTCCATAGTTTTTCCTAAAAATAATAATATATTATCTAAAATATTAATATTAATTATATTAATATTAAAATAATAACATACCAAATACTGCATTGTTCATTAACTTGAAAAAATCTTTTTCAAAATCGTTTTTTGCATTTTTCCTCATTTCGGTGTTGAGCGAAATATATTCGGAAAGCCATGGTGACTGTTTAAATTCTAATACTCTATGTACCTATAATATATAATAAAATTATTAATAATGCTATAACATTGTTTAAAATAAAATTTACTTTTTCAACTTTTAGTCCATTAGCAATAGCCTGTTTTAAACTTCGGTAATGCACGATATATCGCTCCTTCTTCTCTAACGTTGCCATTAGTTTTTGAATTTTTGATCTGGGTGGTATTCCGTTAGACGGGAGGAACGGCAAATCGTTGTGTTTGTCATGAAGATGTTGTGGATATGAAATATCAATCTCATACACCTTTCCTACGTCTGACGTTTCTGTTAACTCGTTAAGACCGTCGAGTGTCGGTTCGATCCACTTAAAACCACCGTATGGCATGTACTGCGACATAGCCCATCCTTATAAGTTATTACCTGAAAATAAGTTAAATTAAAATATTTTTTTTGAAAAAATAAATTATACATGTATATACTTACAATCTTGGTATATCAAATAAGAATTTGGTTTAGTGTTATCGTAATCGGCCATTTTTGGGTTATTCGCTTTCGCGTATCGCATACTTGCCTGTGTTAAGCCTCCTCGAATACCTGTAAATTAGTTAATCAGATATAAATTATATAAGAAATTAAATAATATTACCTTTTTCCAACATAAGCACTATATCATAATCTGTGAGGAGTTCCAATTTCACCTTTGTATGTTTAAGCATACAATCGAAACTAAACCCTGGTGCTGTATAATAATATTCCGGGTCTAGATTGTATGTGTTTAAACATAGGTGACGGAAATTTTCGAAAGTATCAGCCAACAACAAGACGTCCACTTTGAGATATAAATCCGAATATTCCCCTAAAGTCTTACATCCAAAGTGGTTCCAGACTTTCTCCGCATGCTTGTAGTCGTCCTCGGAAATATCTGTTTCTGTCAGCGTACTATAAAAAGCATCCTTTGGCGGCAAACATATTTCTTTCAGACTATCCTAACTATCTGTATACTCGTATGGATATACACCCTTCCGTGTAACGAGTGGTAAATCCATAGAGTTAAAAACTTTGGCTGTTTCACGAAATTTAGATAAATCTTTAGTAATAAGATTCGAGGCCAATGTTGATAAACTCGAAGCCATAAAACGATACGTGTCGATAAACCTTACAGTGAAGGTTGAGGTTACATATTTTGAAAATGAGATAAATTTCTCTTCACTGTTAGGAATAATAGAAATGGTATTTTCATCATATCCGAGCTCGCGTATGATAAAGTTAGCGTCATAATGTGATAAGTTGTGTAAAAAACATGATACGAAATTTGGTTTCTTCAGTTTCATATTACAATTATTACACAATGTTTGCCTAAATCGACCGGTTAAATGTTGATGGTCCGCGACCTTATGATTTTTTTTTTCGGAAAACTTCATTTTACATAGATTACATTCCGTCTTTGTTACGTGTTCCCGTTTTTCTTCATCCGATATAATAATGGGTATATTTGTATTTAATAATTTATCGATTCTACGCACCACATCAACAATCATTTTCACGAAAGATTTAGCCACTTCAGTGTTTGACTCTGATCCTAGAAAAATTATTGGTTCTAGTGGTATATTAAATTTCTCTAACAACTCGTTTGGTATATCATTTGAAGGTTTGACCAAAAATCCATAGCTCATTGGGTTATGTTTCTGAATAATTCGAGTATTTTCACCTTTATTTTCCGTGCATTTTATAAGAAGAGCTTCAAAATCTGCGTATATCACTATTGGATGTTTCTGTGCTTTCGACCATGCCTCAAATTGGAGTGTTTCTCCTTCTTCCGGTAAGACGGGTTGTATGGGTTTATGAGCTCCGCAAATCTTCATATGCTCTTTGAGGGCAGCCTGTCCATGCAATTTGAATTTTTTAGGGCGATCGTTGAAGCTAGTGAAACAGCTTTTACATATATAAACTTTATCATGATGGGATGTCTTTTGATTTCGTACGAGTCTTGAGAAATTCGAAATGTATGTATAATGTGTGTTTTTCTTGTCGTCAATTAAAAGTAGATCAAAATGATATTTTTTCTCCTCATATACAACTTTGAGCGGGTATAATGTATTTTTTACAGTATTATTTTGTTTCTCTTTCTTCAGACCATACACGTTCACTGAAACGTTTGGATTATTTTTTTCGAATATTTTTATTTCATTAATAGGTTAGTTAATCCGGAAAAATCATATTTGCTTTCATGCATTAAATAATTTTCGCTTATACGATATTTATGTTCCCCTGTAACATGTTTTGACAGTATTGCCCACTTAAAACAGTGTTGATCGTTGTTTTGTGGGTTTATAACTGCTTTTTTATTTCGAATATCAACTGGTAGTGGAATATATGACGAACCACTCATAGGTGTATACCGGTATATTGTTAGCAATAATCCGTCGATTTTCTCTAGAGAAAACCCACTACCTCTGTTCATATATATATCTTCTTCATGAAGGAGGTATGCAAAGTTGTCTTCTATTAATTTTTCAATGTCTATATCTGTTTTAGTATTATTCCACGTAAAGGAATAATAATAATTATTTAAATTAGAATAACAGTTATGCTTTTGACTAAATCATTACTTTATTATATAATTATTATAAAAATATCACGTGAGTGGAGTCTTGATCAGACTACTGACTTTTCTCATTATTACATAATCACATAAGTGCAAAACTATGATAAGAGAGTAGAGTGTTACCACAACAATATCTATGAAAACTTCTTTTGCCGATGTTTTAAATGCTCTATTCTCCGAAGAATTTTCAATGTTTGGTATATTATAACTGCTTTCCAGTTTCAAATTGTATTTAATAGGATGAGCAATTGTGCTGTTATGTAGTATTTTATTTAAATCTTTCTTTATAGAGTTAAAAAATGAACGATAACTACTTAAATCACTGATATTCTTTGCAAAGTACCAAACAATTTTACGGTGATGTGATGAGGAAATTTCTGTAAAGCCTGGTGTTTTTATCAATCCCATTCGAGCCTTTTTTAATTTAATTGCACAAACAGAGTTTTCGTTTTCCCGTTTACGTAAATCGAAAGTATCTATAATATAACCATGAAAAAAAATTAATTAAATTTAATATAAAGATATAGTATAGTATAGTAACGAAGACATTATATCGGTATTTAATGTTTATACTAAAAAATAATGGTTAATATAATATACATTGATTTAATTAAATAGACATTTATACAATCTTACCGTTATAACTATGCATTTTTTCGGCTAGCATCATATGTTTGAAAATATTACTATTGATGTCGACAGACGAATGATTGGTTTTTGTATTATTTTTAGATACCTTCAATTCCGTGTTTTGTTGTTTAACTGGTAAAGTACCATTGTTATGTGTTAAAAGAAATGATAAATGTATATAATGATTTACATATAAATAATAATTTAAATACTTACCATGAAATTTTTTCGTATGATTGATGAGGTGTTCCATGCGTGTAAACACTTTCGAGCATACCTTGCACGACAATTTGTTCTCGTCGTGAAATTTAGTGTGTCTTACTAAACTACGTTTGACTGTGAATACTTTATTACATATCGTACAAATAAACATTTTTCAGAATATTATGATATTTTTTTTTTAATTTATTTTTAGTTATTATACGATCTGTAAAGATAAGTTTTTTACAATAAGTATAAGTGATCATATAGAGTTACATAAGAAAAAGAAAAATAAGATAAAATAAATAAATAAAATAAAATAATATAAATAAAATAAGATAAGTAAATTAAATTAAATTAAATTAACTGTGGACTGAGGACTTGAGTAAAGAAACCATCCAATGATGGGACTTCATGACATGTATTAAGAGGGTTAATCATTTAATAGATCACGACACCATGTTCGTTTTAAGCGCCTTCTGGGGTCACCAGGAATAGTGGGAATGGATAGTTCTGAAATCAGGGGATTGCGATGGTTTTGGAGATTGTAGTGATGGCGTTTGTAGGATATCTTGGCAACGTTTTTTACTGTTGGGATGTTGAGATCATTGTGGAGAGTATCATTTGAGACATAGTATGGGGCTTTGGTTATTTGACGAAGACATTTTGATTGAAAAGCTTGGATTTTATTAATATTAGTAGGTTTAGCAGCTCCCCATAACTGGATACCATAAGTCCAAATTGGTTTGAGGAGCAGTTTGTATAGGAGAAGTTTATTTTTAAGATTAACATGTGTGGATGTGAGAAGAAAATGCAATTGACGAGACCGGTTGTTTAAGGCAAGACGTTTAGAGTGGATATGGGTTGCCCAGGTTAGTCGTCGGTCTAAATGAAGACCTAGGTAGCGAACGTTTTGAGCAGATGGTAAGGGTAGTTGATTGAGGTAGATAGAAGGGCAGATCGTTTGTCGAAGCGTGAACGTACAATGAATAGATTTTGTTTCGTTAACTTTTATCCCCCAATCTTTATACCAGATTGATAAAAGATTAAGGTGGTTTTGAATGAGATTTGAGGCCATTAGGGAGTTGGAGTGAAGGGCTAGGATTGCCTTATCATCAGTAAAGTCACCAGTAGTTGTATAGGTAGTAGTGGGTTGGTCTGAAGTGAATAGGTTAAATAGTAATGGAGCTGCAACCGCTCCTTGGGGTACGCCGGCACAAATCGGTAATATTTCGGATATGGATGATCCTGAACGCACGGTAAAGTGTCTGTCTTTAAGGTAAGATTTAAACAGTAAATAATAGTAGGGGGGAAGAATAGTTTTTAACTTGAAAAGGAGGCCTTTATGCCAGACTGTGTCGAAGGCTTGTGCTACATCAAGGAATGCACCTGTGCATATTAGCTTTTTTTCTAATGCGTAGGAGATATTATCAACTAGACGATGGATTTGGTGCATGGCTGAATGGTTGTGGCGGAATCCAAATTGGGTGTTAGGTATTTTAGCTTTGATGACAGGAAGGATTCGTTTTAGTATAATTTTTTCAAAGATTTTAGAGAATAATGGGAGAAGGCTGATGGGTCTGTAGGAGTTAGGGGAGTCGGGTGGTTTGCCTGGTTTAAGGATCATGATAATTACTGAAAATTTCCATAAGATCGGGAAGTATGAGAGCCTAATCATGGAGTTATATATGTGAGTTAGCATGAGTAAGGTTTTTTTGGGCAATTGTATTGCCACTTCAGCTGAAATTAAGTCAAAGCCTGGAGTTTTGTGTCGAGGTGAGTGGCGTATTGCATATTCGACCTCGCTCGGTCGAATGTGTTTGGGTGGGACAGTCATAGGTAGCGAGGAGGATAAGGAACGGTTTACTTTTTCGATTTGGTGTGGGCATATATTATTATGTGGTTGGAAGGTAGAAAAGAGGTGATGGGAGAATATGTTAGCTTTTTCCATATCACTAATAGCCCAAGTTCCATCAGTTTTTTTCAGAGGAGGTACAGAAGGCTGGGAGCGAAGGACTTTTCTTGTAGTTTGCCAGAGTGAGTTATCACTAGTTGATAAAGAAACGAGATGTCTAGTGAATTTTTCTGATCTAATTGAGGCCAAAAGTCTTTTAAGTTTATTTGTTAAATTGTTAAATTTGCGTTTATCTGAGGGGTATTTTGTTCTTTGCCAAATGGCGCGGGCTTTTCGTTTTTCTGAGATTAGAGTTCTAATATGTAGAGGAAGATTTGTTATGTGGTTTTTAGGGGGAAGAGGGAAGGAGGAGGACCAAGCTGATTCTTGTATTGATTTGGTTAAATGGTCTACAGCTTCATCTATATCGTCAGTCGACTTTAATTTAATTTGAGTGTCAAGGGAAGTTCTGAATTTTTCCCAGTCTATTTTGCCTTGGATAAGACTAGGTTTATTAGGTTTGTTTAGAGGGGATGTATCAATTGTTAAGAGAACAGATGAGTGATCAGAACAAAGGTCATCTAAGTTGGTTGTCATGGTATGTAGTCTGTTAGGAATTTTTGTTATGAATATATCAAGGATATCTGGCCTTTTTCTGAGTGAGGTGGGCCAGTATGTCGGTGACGGAGGGGCATGTATTTTATAATTTTTAGTGTAAGATAATCCTTTGAGAGTATTACCACGAGGATTATTCGCACGACAACCCCATTGTGTGTCTTTTGCGTTTAAGTCACCTCCTATTATAAATTTCTGGCCAAGAGTGGTAAAAAAGTCGTTTAGTTGAGCAGAAGTTATGGTGTGTCGAGGTGGGCTATACACAGCATAGATATTAATAGGTGTATTATTTAATGTTATTGATATTCCACAAGCTTGTATATGGGCCGATTGGTAATGAGGAAGAGGGTAGAACAACAGTGAAGTCCTGACTATGATAGCGGCTCCCGCATGTGCTGTGCCGTCTGGGTGATTAGTTTTGAAAATTTGGAATCCGGGTAGGTTAAAATGTGTGGAGTTGGTAAAGTGTGTTTCAGAGATAAGTGCGACGTCAATTCTATTATTTTGAAGTGTGGCTAAAATTTCATTTTTGTGGTTTGCTAAGCCGTTCGAATTCCAAGTTAGAATGAGGAGAGAATTTGATGTAGCAATATTAGTTGACATTATTGATTTTGGTGAGATTTGAAAGAACAGTGGTAAGGAGGGCTATAAGAGGGTTTAGAATGGATTTGAATTCATCAAGAAACTTAAGGAGTGTGCTTTCATTGTTGTTAACAGGTGTATAATTTGGTTTGGATGATTGGTGACCCTCAGTTACATTTGCATACGACCTTGGTTTTGTCGAATATTCAGAGGCTGGCTGTTGACGGTGTTGTTCGGTATTGATGGTGAAGTTGGATGGGGGTGGTTGTTGATGTTTTTTGCTTGGGATGTTGTTGTGTTTGCGACTCAGTTGCTTGTAGATTGTACATCCTTTGTAGTTGGCTGGATGCGCTCCTTCACAGAGGGCACATTTTGTGGAAGGTCTGGTGATTTTGTGCAAGAGGTGGAAGGGTGATTTCCCCCACATTTGACACACATAGGGTGATACGCGCAGTAAGATCGGGTGTGACCATAACTTTGGCAGTTTTGGCACTGTGGTATTTGTCGCTTTTTGTAGGGTTCTTCTACTTTGATTTTCGTGTGTAGAAGAGAGGTTGTGGAGAAAATATCACGAGAGCTTCCATTTGGATCGATATCGACGAAGAAGAGTGGTAATGGGATTTTTGTTTGCTGATGCTTAACGTTTGTGACATTTCTCACAGCGTGGCCTATTTCTTCTAATGCTGAAACGATATCAGCCTCTGGGGTAGAGGGATGAAGGTTCCTAATAACAACTCTTAGAGGTTTATCAGATTGTAGCTGGTAGGTGTGGTACTGAGCGTTGTTTTCTTTTAAGTAATGGATTATTTTTCTGTAGTTATCAGGGGTGTTTGTCTGGATTTTGAGATGAGTAGAAGTTGATTTGCAGGAGAAACTGTCTGGGCCGGTGATATCCTTGAGGTGGTTACATAACCCAATGTAGTCAAGGACGCCTTTAATAAATATAGGTGGAGGTAGAATGCTTTTTGATGTATCATTAGTGGTATTTAGTTGCCCTTGATTTGAAGTCTCTGTTGAGTCGTCAATATTGATAATATTGTCAGCAACAACATAGTCATCTGTCGAAAAAAGGGAAAACCGGTTTGGCGTGAAGAGTTTTGTTTTCTTTGAATTTATGATTGTTGGTGATTGAGACGGTGAAGATGATGATGATAAAGAACGTTTATTTTCGTTGTTGCCATTATTATTTTGTTTCTTGGTGGAGATAATTTTATTATTCACGATTTTAATTGGGGAAACAGTTTTATTCGACATAATGCCAATATTATGTTATCTATAGTACAAAGGCGACCGGTGCCGCCACCGTTTAATTAACAAAGAATATTATGATATGAAATTTATATTAATTATAAATGTAATACAAATATTAATGCACACGTGAAAACAAAAACAGCATAAACGAGTAGATTAATTAAAGAGAGAGTATAATTTAACGTGAGCATAAAACGTCTATACTGTTTGGAGGTGTACACGTTATTGACGACTATACCAGATCGATTTAGTTAGTAAATGAATGATTTTTATTGTTTAATGTACGCATGCGCGAAAACGGTGACACATATACGAGTATATCAAAGAGAGAACACAATTGCGGCGTGATGTAAATAACGACTGTTTGGAAGTAAAGACGATACTGACAATGGGACAAAGCCTATTTGGCATATACAATTACTAACAAAACGTATTATGCAGGTCTCTGCAGGTCGCTACAGGTCTGTACAACCCTATCGTATGACTCATTCTATGAGAATGTTGTGTATATTATTATTTAACGGTCTATATGATAAAGGACTTTTTCGCTACATTATATATAAGTCATTAAATTTTTTAGATATGGATATATTTGAGTGAATTTGTTAAATTCCTATAATATGTGTGTGAAAGTGAAAATAAATTTTTATAATATATGGATAGATAGCTATGAATAATATTTTAGGTGAAGATATAGTTTGTCATATAGTACTATTAATAATCCGATATATGATAATTACTATAATAATTATATGTATTATATGTAGTAATTATATTGATTAAAATAATATATATATATATATATATATATATATATATATGGGTTAAATTAATTGTGTGATTTGAAAAGCGACTTAAAGTGTTTACAAACTAGTATAGTACCAGGAGTGAATGTGAATTTGGTTGTTTTCAAGAATAAATTCTATACGATAGTCAGTAACTATATACATTTTATATTATGAACGACACACCTATTATTCTTTTGACAACAAAACTCATGCGGATCTGGACAGATTTGTACAACCCTAAAGTATGACACATATTATAAGAATGTAGTTCATGAATATTACTTCATTTGCACGAGGTGGAGTGAAATATGTTATTATTTATGTATGTGTGGGTAAAGGAATTTTTTACTTATGTATTAAAAAGTCATTTAAAATCTAAGAAATGGATATATTTATGTGAATTATATAAATTCTCATAATATACGGTTAAATAGTTATGAATAATGTTTTTAGAGTTTGTTATAAAGTATTATAAATAATGAGATATTTTTTAATTATTACAATAATATACGTTATGTGTACAACGTTCGTTCGTTTATGTACATGTGATAAAATACAATGGGAGTCTAAAGGTAGGGACACACTATTCACACGCCACGTGGTAACACGCCACGCGTTAACACGCCGTGAATTTTAAATCACGTGTTAACCCATTTATTTTTAAATAATAATCGGTTTTGTGATCACATTTATATATAACACGCAACGCGTTCCCACTCAATTCCATGCCACGCGTTTCAAACAATTTTGAAAAACGTGTGACGTGTTATGATAAATTACGTCATTTTATTTCGATCTTTCGACGTTTTACAATGTCTTCCACATACAGCGAAGAAAAATTAATTGAAAATGTACGTACACATACTTCTTTGTACGATATTTTTTCGATTCATTATAAAGATCAGAATATTCGCAAAGAAGCATGGCAAGAGATTGGTGAAGTGTTGCAAATGCCAGGTATATACATACTATATTATTATATATTTAATAATATAATTATTAAGCATTTATTAAAACAATGTTTATATTATAATTTGAATATCTTATATTTAGTCAATTGACAATTCAAATTTTAAAAAAAACCATTTTTATACAAATAAAAATGTCAACAAGGTTTTAATATTAACCTTTACAAAACTTGAAAACTGGTGAACTTTATTATATAGCAATAACACTATTATGATCATTAATTAATTCTACCTTTACGAACCATTTCATACTGCCATGGTACTGCACCATTAGGTGATAAAAAATTATCTCTATATTTATCACGTACTTCGAATGAGCGTTGTGTACTATTTCCTCTTAATGGGTCTATATGTTCAAGACCTCCAATTTCCCTTTCGTCGTTTATATCATCTAAATAATAATCATGACTACGACACAGCATATTATGAAGACAACATGCAGCAAGTACTATTTTGTCCACTGATTTAGGCTGTACTTGTAGGACTGTTCTAAATACTCTCCAACGAGCAGAAAGTATTCCAAATGCGTTTTCCACAACACGCCGAGCACGCGAAAGTCTATAATTAAAAATTTTGTTTCTTTCATTTCCAGTTACAGATACTCTACTATACGGTCTCATGAGATATGATTTTAGAGGAAACGCTTCATCTGCAACAATCACATATGGCATAGGTTCTCCATTTTCTTCTAGTGGTGTATCTTCGGGTACATCCAACCTTTTATTTTCTAAAGCATTTCCTAATACAGATTTGGCGAATACATTTCCATCTGAGTTGCGACCATAAGATCCCACATCAATGGTTATAAATCTATAATGGGCATCCACCACAGCAAGTAGGACTATTGAATTCGACCCTTTATAGTTATAGTATGCTGATCCTCCTTTTATCGGACACCTAATATTGATATGCTTACCATCGAGGGACCCAAGACAATTAGGAAAATTCCACAATTCTTTGTACTCCTTGCTAATTCTTTTCCAGTCGTCTTTAGTAGGCTTTGGCATATAAATAGGATTTAATATTTTCCAAATAATATGACAAACTTCTTCAACAATTTTCCTAGTGGTGCTAAATTCCAAACGAAAATTAAAGCTTAATGATCTATAAGATTCCCCAGTGGCCAAAAACCTGTAAATATTTAATGACAATTAATATAATAACCGAATCTATTGTGGGGTGCGTTAAGTTGGCCCCCCCACCCTAAATTTTTTAAACTTTTTCTTAACCAAATATTTGCGCACACCTAGCGCAACCTAGCGCAACCACTATTATACCTAGCGCAGGCTTGGTTAAGCTAGTACAGCTATTTTAAATCGGGGGGCCAACTTAACGCTAGCCCCCCATATTGGAAAACCAATTTTTTTTTAACGAGATCCCATCAAGGACACCTAGCGCAACCTAGCGCACCCATTTTTACACCTAGCGCAGTCTTGGTTTGGCTAGCACAGTCAATTCAAATTTGGGGGGCTGCCCCCCCATATTGGAAAACATATTTTTTTTTAACGAGATCCCATCAAGGACACCTAGCGCAACCTAGCGCACCCATTTTTACACCTAGCGCAGTCTTGGTTTGGCTAGCACAGTCAATCCAAATTTGGGGGGGCAGCCCCCCCATATTGGAAAACAAATTTTTTTTTAACGAGATCCCATCAAGGACACCTAGCGCAACCTAGCGCATCCATTTTTACACCTAGCGCAGTCTTGGTTTGGCTAGCACAGTCAATCCAAATTTGGGGGGGCAGCCCCCCATATTGGAAAACCATTTTTTTTAACGAGATCCCATCAAGGACACCTAGTGCAACCTAGCGCACTCATTTTTACACCCAGCGCAGTCTTGGTTTGGCTAGCACAGTCAATCCAAATTTGGGAGGGCAGCCCCCCCATATTGGAAAATCAAATTTTTAACTTTTTTTAATTGGATTTCATCAACATAACCTAGAACAGTCATGGTCTGGGCCGGATCATGATCATAATCTGAGGGGGGCTATATACTCTTTGTGAGGCCATTTTACACAAAACAATTTTTTTTAAATTCACATTTAGTAACTTGTATTTAATATTAATTTAAAATATATATTTGTGTATTGTAGTATTGTAACAATTGACAAAACATTACTTTATTATCTAATCAACGACCATAAAATAATTAAGTTGGTACATCATTCTAATTTTAATATTAATTTTTAATTAAGTCAATGTTTACAATTCTTTTTAGGATTATATTTCCCACCTAACCTAGTACAGTCGTAGTATAAGGTCAACATAATCAATCCAAAATTTAAATATTCCCAACATTATGCGTAATTACGCATTGACAGGTGCGAATTATTAGTTATAAATTAATATTATTATTATTATTATTGGCTATAAGTTTATCGGATACATTATACAAAAATAGTATAATAAACATTATCCTAGTTAGGACCGTTATTTCGTGTCATTATCTACACTCGGTTTCAGTCGTGTCGCGAACGCCGATTTGTACACCGCGCCGTCTCATTCTTCAATTATAAAATAAATTCAACAATAAAATAATTTTAATATAAAAAATTTAAGTATACCACATTATAATATTAAAAACTGTAATATGAATAATATATATATTGCGTACGTGCATAACTCTGCGTAAATGTTCACGACAATTTGAGCAGTATCTACGTATCAATTGATTCATTAAATATTACCAGTAGTTTTTTAGGTAAACTAAAATATTAGTGATTACTTATTTATTCTTAAAAAGGTACCTATCGAGTGTTATATTTTATGTTATAATATGTGATCTTCAATTCACTTTATTTTAGAAAATTCGATATGAAGCAATAATTATTGTGAATAATCGATTATGGGATGACAATAACTTATAAACTTAAAAATACGATTTTATTTAATCAATTTTTACTATACAAAATAATGAATTGCCGAAAGTTAGCTATTATTTATAAACTATATATATTGTATTAATAAAATATTTTGTTGTACACGCGATATTACGTAACATTAATTTTCTTTATTATATTATGTTAGTCGTGTAATATGTAATTCCAATGAACAGTCCTACGTGACAACAGAGCATAAGGAATCCGCTCGGTCAGCGGATTCCAACATCGCACTCGCTGGACGAACCACCACCGTGGTGGGCTACGATTCAGTCGGTCGTTCGGTCTAAGTACGAGCACACATATTACACGACTCCTCTTACAATTTGTGAGAGATCCTACTCTGGTAGTTTTAGCACCAGATCTTGTATTTTTAATTAGTTATTCTTAGTCTTTAATAAACCACTTTATATGTAAAAACTATTTGTTTCCATTTGCTACGACTTTTTCCCTTATTGACATACTACGCCGGAGCACGAAGCCGTATCTCTGATGTTAACGTTGGTCCAAGGACACGTCATTGGTAGCAACGTTGACTCGTGGGATACATCAATTTTATTATTATATAAAATATAAAAACAAAATTTATTAAATGTTATAAAATAGTTTGTTTTTTTAAAGAACACTAATTACAATCTGGCACATCAATTTATACCTAACACGGGTTTTTTTAGTTAGTACAATTATTTCAATATTGTGGACATTTGAAAACCCAACAATGTTTATTTTAAATTTTAACATGCACTATTATGTTGTAATATTATAACTAAGGCCCGGAACTCGATGACCTAAAAATCTTTAAAAAATGCACACAAAAAAAGTATTAAAATGACTTATAAACATCAAAAAATGACTTAAAAAATGACCCAAAAAATAACATAACATTTTCAAAAATTACGTTTTTAAATAATAAATCATCAAAAATCATTGTTTTTAAATTAATATTTTTTAATCATTTATTTATCATTTTATTCATCTGACTTTAAACAATGCTAATATTTTTTATACATTAAATATGTTTTTATTACTTGATCGATTAAATATTATGTAAATATTTTTAAACAATAAATGTGTTACATTGAACGATCAATGTGTATTTAATATTTTCAAATAAAAAAGATCGGCGATTGTCCGATAATAAAGTTTTGTAGGTAGAAAAACTTCTTTCCACTTCCACAAATGTAATTGGTGCATATTTGAAGAAAGTTATGTCATCTATATTCAAATCTTCTGGCAAGCCTTCTTTTGTCACTTCTTTTCCTTCTAAAATTTTTAAAATGATCTGCATACTTTTATAACCACAATTTTTTTTCTAAAACACTTGAATTTATTTTGAATTTCGCGTCCAACTATATTTCGTGCTTGATGAATTTTATTTTTTTCTTCTTCTACAACTAGTATAGCATCAGCAAGACATATTTTTGACGATTCTAATTTTGTTATTGAATTTGGTAGTGATCCAAAGTTCGATTTAATATAAATTAAATTAAACTCTAACTATGGATCAGTGATTAAATCAATTACTTTTTCAATGGAGGTCGCATCATTTTCCAGTTTCATAATTATATTTTTAATTGTACCAAAATGTTCACAGTAATAAAAAGCTGCCGTTAACCATGTCCCCCAACTAGTTAGAACAGGTTGTGGGGGTAATGGAATATTCGGTGCTATTTCTTTAAACATTTGTACTCTCGAAGGAGCCTTCAAAAAAATTTTTTTGCAGTTTGAAATGAGTTGGTCAACTTTTTGAAAATTTTTTCTGATTTCTTCCGCAACCCTATGTAAAGCGCGTATAATACATTATCGTGTTTTATACCATTTGGCCAAATAATTTGAAGGGACCTATCGAATAATTTTGAAATTGTACTATGATTTACCTTTTCTAGGACTTCAGTATTTATTAAAAAATGTTTTCCGGGACCATTCAACTCCAAAGTTCCCACAACAACATTAGCTACATAACGCCCTTCAGTATCCGTAGTTTCATCTAAAGTTACCCAAATTTCCTTATTTTCTACGTAAGATCTGATTTTATCGATGGTTTCCTGGTAACACTGAAAAACATAGCTTTTTCTTAAAGTCGATTCATCGGGAATTAATTTATTCGTAAATTTCTCCAGAAAATTTTTAAATATTTCATTTTGTAGTTTTTGCAATGGAATATTTGCGGATATATTATTATATGCCTGACACAGATCATGATTGAAAGATGATTTTTTAGATGGTTCGGTAAAGAAGAGTTGTGTTTTACTTTTACTTTGTTCTTGGTTTTTCTTCTTCAATTCAACTCCATTAACATGTTTTTTACGCGAAATATGCTACTCGATGGTAAATTTTTTGTCAGCTGTCACTTTAACCTCGCAAATTTTGCAAAATAATACAATGCCATCGGATGAAAAAACTTCTTTGCCAAAATGATTTACAAACGAATTCAATCGAGTGTTATCCGAAACTTTGTATTTAGGCATATTAAATGAATTATATTAAATATGTAAATCGAAAAGTTGGTCACAGCAGTTGATAATCAATAAAATAAACACAACCGTCGTTCACATGTACAATGCCACTATGCCGTAAAATGACTATCACACCGCTGCGTCTTGTGTGTATCAGTAAAATTATCTCGCAATGTGAAGAAGATGTGTGTGTGTGTTTAGCGGTTAATCTATTCTCGGTAAAACTGTTAAATAGAAATTTAAACGTAGGGGAAAAAGCACATCAAAATAATGCACATGTGTACAGACTACAGGGCCTAAATTAAATTTAAATTTATCTCAGATAAGAAATAATGTCAGTAATACAAAATAATTACAAAAACAAATCGGTATTTTTAGAAAAATAATTGAAGAATTGGGCTGTACAATACGTTAGTTTTTTCAAATATTTAGTTTTGTAGAAAATAATATAAAAAATACAAATATATCAACAAAAATGCAAAAAATGCACCAAAATCAGTAAAAAATGACCGTATAACCAAAAATTACCGAAAAATGCAAAAAATGCAAAATAAAAATGGTTCCATTGAATTTTATATACCATAAGTCACATTTCTGTAAAAACAAGCCTCGTATAAACTTATTAGAAAAAAAGATGCAAATGCATCAAGTTCCGGGCCCTAATTATAACTAATTTATTAGACAAAATTATATACTTCCTATGAACTATACTATGTACTTTGTACGTAGTTAATACAACTACTAGTTTTAGTACTTTAGTTTGGACAACATACTGTTTTATGTTAAAAATATGTAAAACTTATTTATCATAAAATCAAATGTTAACATTATAATGTATAATAATATTCGTCATAATGCTTGAAATAAAATAAAATATTATACAAATTACTACCATTTTTTTTAATGTAATAATAATTGTACGTATTTGTAACTCACAAAAATTTAATTTAAAAATAGAAATTGATTACTGTTTATTGGATGTATAATTTCCTTAAGTTACGATTTCATGATATTGTGTTTATCCAAAATAGATACAATATCATGATACTTTGATGATATTTTTTTTACAGTACTGAAATTAACATAAATACCTAGAATGACAATAGACACATGAATATAAATAAAAATATTCAGCAAAATTAAAGCTCTGAATATTTCATTGTCATAACTCCACACACCTGAATTTCATACGTGTTTTCTTTATAATTGTATATAATTTCAGCAATGTTCAAAGTTATCAAAGTTATGCTATGCGCGTGACAATGCCACCCTCAATATTGAGATAAGGAAATTTGAATAAAGTTGTCACTTGTAGTTGTCGATAAGAAACTATAAATAACATATCCGTTCACAAATTTTTTGAAAAAAATTTTTTTAAAGATGGAGTTAAAGCAAAAACGTATAATTATCGAGGAAATATTTTATCCAAATGCATAGAAATGGAAAAAATTGCGCAAGAATTGTATACAATAAATTGTATAAGTACAATTTCTGAAATGTACAAAAATATTTGGAGTCAATATTTTAAATCTGGAACAGAAATTTTTCAATGTAAATACCGAATATGTTAAATAAAAAAAATATCAATAAACAATTCTATATCTGTACTATAACTATCTGTTGTAATATAAATTGCTACTTTAAAATTTTAGGTATTGATCATGCACATAAACTTCAAGAAAATAATTTATTTTATGTTGAAGTAGAATTAAACTCTATTAAGGATATAGAAGAAAGTTTACAAAAAAAAATTTGTAAGACATCACAAATAAAATGTAGGTATCGTAATGACAATACGAGTAGATTGTGTTTGTCGGATACGCAAAAAATTGTGACTTTAGGTGAATTAATTTTTGTCGAGTTTCTAGTACCAAATAACAAAACAACTATAATTTCAAGCAATTTAATTGATATTCCTAATAAACTAAAATTAAAAAACATTGTATATTTATTAAGAGGAGCTGTGGCATACATAAATAGTGGAAGTATAACCGGACACTTTGTAGCATTTTGTAGACGTCATAATGGCAAATGGGAGTCTTACAACGAACTCGAGGACAGTAAAAGTCTATGCACTGCTAACAAAATGGTGAATTTGTGTGCTGTGATATATTCTAAAGAATAATACAAATTTATCATTACAGGCTTAAATAATAATTTATAAAATAATATATACAAATACTAGAAATAATAATTATATACATATGTATATATATATATATATATATAAAATTTCAATTTGTAAAATAATCTTATTATAATTTACTTATGTTTTAGTTGTTAAATAATAATTATTATTAATTATATTAATTAGTATCATTTTTTTATATTTTGTATAACTTTAATTTTATTTACATATTATATTCATATATTATATGTGGTTAATAAATAATAGCTAACTTTCGGCAATTCATTATTTTGTATAATAAAAATTGATTAAATAAAATCGTATTTTTAAGTTTATAAGTTATTGTCATCCCATAATCGATTATTCACAATAATTATTGCTTCATATCGAATTTTCTAAAATAAAGTGAATTGAAGATCACATATTATAACATAAAATATAACACTCGATAGGTACCTTTTTAAGAATAAATAAGTAATCACTAATATTTTAGTTTACCTAAAAAACTACTGGTAATATTTAATGAATCAATTGATACGTAGATACTGCTCAAATTGTCGTGAACATTTACGCAGAGTTATGCACGTACGCAATATATATATTATTCATATTACAGTTTTTAATATTATAATGTGGTATACTTAAATTTTTTATATTAAAATTATTTTATTGTTGAATTTATTTTATAATTGAAGAATGAGACGGCGCGGTGTACAAATCGGCGTTCGCGACACGACTGAAACCGAGTGTAGATAATGACACGAAATAACGGTCCTAACTAGGATAATGTTTATTATACTATTTTTGTATAATGTATCCGATAAACTTATAGCCAATAATAATAATAATAATATTAATTTATAACTAATAATTCGCACCTGTCAATGCGTAATTACGCATAATGTTGGGAATATTTAAATTTTGGATTGATTATGTTGACCTTATACTACGACTGTACTAGGTTAGGTGGGAAATATAATCCTAAAAAGAATTGTAAACATTGACTTAATTAAAAATTAATATTAAAATTAGAATGATGTACCAACTTAATTATTTTATGGTCGTTGATTAGATAATAAAGTAATGTTTTGTCAATTGTTACAATACTACAATACACAAATATATATTTTAAATTAATATTAAATACAAGTTACTAAATGTGAATTTAAAAAAAATTGTTTTGTGTAAAATGGCCTCACAAAGAGTATATAGCCCCCCTCAGATTATGATCATGATCCGGCCCAGACCATGACTGTTCTAGGTTATGTTGATGAAATCCAATTAAAAAAAGTTAAAAATTTGATTTTCCAATATGGGGGGGCTGCCCTCCCAAATTTGGATTGACTGTGCTAGCCAAACCAAGACTGCGCTGGGTGTAAAAATGAGTGCGCTAGGTTGCACTAGGTGTCCTTGATGGGATCTCGTTAAAAAAAATGGTTTTCCAATATGGGGGGCTGCCCCCCAAATTTGGATTGACTGTGCTAGCCAAACCAAGACTGCGCTAGGTGTAAAAATGGATGCGCTAGGTTGCGCTAGGTGTCCTTGATGGGATCTCGTTAAAAAAAAATTTGTTTTCCAATATGGGGGGCTGCCCCCCCAAATTTGGATTGACTGTGCTAGCCAAACCAAGACTGCGCTAGGTGTAAAAATGGGTGCGCTAGGTTGCGCTAGGTGTCCTTGATGGGATCTCGTTAAAAAAAAATATGTTTTCCAATATGGGGGGGCAGCCCCCCAAATTTGAATTGACTGTGCTAGCCAAACCAAGACTGCGCTAGGTGTAAAAATGGGTGCGCTAGGTTGCGCTAGGTGTCCTTGATGGGATCTCGTTAAAAAAAAATTGGTTTTCCAATATGGGGGGGCTAGCGTTAAGTTGGCCCCCCGATTTAAAATAGCTGTACTAGCTTAACCAAGCCTGCGCTAGGTATAATAGTGGTTGCACTAGGTTGCGCTAGGTGTGCGCAAATATTTGGTTAAGAAAAAGTTTAAAAAATTTAGGGTGGGGGGGCCAACTTAACGCACCTTCTATTGTGTATTATAGCTGAAGCGTGCAAGTCAGATTGGACGAAATTAAGAAATTGTTTTTTAAATTCGATTCGTATACGCCGGAATAAAACAAGTGGCCAATCTGCCAATCATATTCCTCCATGGAAATTTTCGCAACAAATGGAATTTCTTCTGCCTTTTTTAGAGAATCGAGAGTAAGCATTCTTATAAATATTCAATTTTATTTTATATAATATTAGTTTAAATTTAATTTAGAACACACAGTAGCATAGAAGTTCATAATCAAGATGAAAGTTTAAAAGAAATGTCAGATAGAGAAAACGATACCTCCTATAGCTTACCCAAATCACAGGACGAGTCACCAGCTGACAATGAACTAAATTACGGTTTATTAACTGCACAGAAAGCCCCAATAAAAAGAAAAAAATTCAACTATAATGAGGAAATGGTAGAAATAATGAGATCAAACGCAATCTTCAGAAGGGAGAAGTATGAGAAAAAGGCATATAATCATGATGAAGTTGAACTTTTTTATTTGAGTATGGCTAAAATAGCAAGACGCCTACCGAAAGCTAAGGAAGCGAAACTTCGTATGGAAGTTTGCAACAAAGTGTCTGAAGCAGAGTTAGCTCATTTATCGGAAGTCGAAACTATAAAACAATTACCGCAAGAATCAAATCAAAATCAAGTTTTAAACCATCAAAATATAAGGCATTACCAAAACCATTCATCACTTTTTCAACCGCCAATTTCAAGATCATCTGTAGAAGAAAACATCAGCAGGTCTTCTCCATCCACTTACTCAAATCATTCAGATCAGTCAATAGGTACAAATTATAGGCCATGAAGAACAAAACTACAGTGGTCCACCACCGAACTTCTTGCAGCTAATCTTTGATAATACCAACACAATTAAAAGCTCCCCAAATCCATATGAACAATTATAAATAGCCACATATTTTGCATTTTTTTTTCAAAGTAAATTTCGACATTCGATTAATTTTAAACTAAATGGATTTTTTATTTGTTTTTTTGTACTAAGCTAAAAAAATTCATATAAATTAAGTATTCTAATCAATAATTTTGTCCAAGGAAATAAATAAAAACAAAATTGTATAAGTATTTTAGAAATTATGTTTTTATTATATATTGTATTGTAAATTTGTATTATCTAACGAAGGGTTAATTGCAATTATTCACTTACCTTAAACATACAGCTAATCTTTGCTCTGATGGAATAGCTTCTCGAAACTGAGTGTTATTTTTTAATAGAATTCTTCACCAAATCATGTAAGTAAGTAAACTGCTCCACTGACATTCGGAAGTACTGGTGAAATTTATCTGGGTCATTGCATAATTGAGGAAATAAGTTTAAAAAAACTCCTTTTTCTTTCCTCTCTGAATTAATAGGATGAACCCATAATTGTCGTCTACTTATGGACTCATTTAAAAATGTTGCCACAGCCGTTTCTTCCATCTCCTCTTCCCAATCCCTATCAGACGAACTTGAATAATTCATGTTTTCTTACCGAAATGCCAAGTGATACTGACATATACTACGTACAAACACGACTAATTTAACTATTTCTTTATTTTATTATTGTGTGTGTGGTATCCGTCGCGTTTTATTGCGTTGTACTAATGTGCACACGAGGATATCACACGTCTTACCACGGCGTGGCATCTGATGACGTGTCACCACGTGGCGTGTGAATAGTGTGTCCCTACCTTAAGGGTGAATAAGGTTTGATTGTTATCAATCGTAATCAACCGCGAACAATCGTAATCAACCGCGATTAAACGTAATCATTGCGAACAATCGCGTATAATCATTAGATATTATATGGGGGGGGGGGGGCAATAGAGGTATGTAAGGGTTAAATACAGCGATGAAATAGTATTGAGGTACTAGGATCGAATAAGGTTTAACGTCTGCAGCGGCGACAGTGGGCGGCCGTGTTATAGGTATAGCACCCGTATCGACGGTTTGGGTGGCCGTGTTAAAGGTATAGCACCTGCGGGTGCTATGGGTTTCCCTATGGCCCAGAATGCCCCATTTTATCCTACTCACGCGCAGCGTGAAGTTAGAAACTACGAATCAAAAACACGTTAAAGTATGTATCACGAAAAAAAGCCTAGCACGCGGGTATGAGGCGACGATGGTAACGGGTGCGAACAGAATGGACGAGTGAGTGGAAGAGCGTACGAGCGAGCGAACGGAGGACTTGCGGCCAGCACGGCGCACAAAGTATAAGTGATTATTTTACCTAATTAAGTTTATTTTATTGTTTTTGCGAGATAATGATATAACTTGTAAAGTAGCAGATCCCGCGCTGACGACGGCAAAACGCATTAGGCTATACTTTTTTTTTGGTGGGTCGGAGGAGGTTGGGGAGAATTAAAACTTCCAAATACACCTCCATAATGGAAACTGGAGTTTGTGAAAAATTCACCATGAAGTGGTGCCTACCGGCTGAAAATTCCTCCCCGAAGGGCAACTGTAAAGTTTTACGTTCTGAGGATAATGAAATAAGAAAGAGGGGGAAGAAAAAAAAAGAGGAGAGAGTTAGATGCCGCGATAAATGGTGGCCACCACTTACTCATAGAACTGAACAGTGGAACGCTCGTGCGTATAGTAAAGCTTAGAGGGTTAGCTGAGAAGCCAAGGTAGATTCAAAAAACAAGAAGAAACTAATACAAAACAAAACAAACAAACAACTTATATGTACACATACATCATATATATGATATATGTGTATACAGTCACTGAGTTGGCGGGTCGGCGGGTGTTTCAGAAGGGAGCAGGAGCGATTCACTTAGTCGTATGATTTGAGGGTGTATTTGACGGATGTAGCGATGGAGGGGTTAGGGTGCAATACGACCGTTTCACGGTGTCTAATTGCGAAGATTAGGGCAGCTTTCAGGGGTAGTACGATATGAATTTCCTTGATGATTTGGGAGTTCCTGATGTACTATTGAATTTGGAGAACAGATTTCTATAGTCTCATAAAGTTGCCCTGGACTGGTCTGAGATGGTTTTCACCTGCTGATTTCCAGATGGGGATAACATGGTGCAGATGATTCTATCGATGGCTGAGAAGAGGCGAAGTTTGGGGGATTTGGGTCGGAGCGGTATGGGAGATGGAGACAATCTATCTTCCATCCGGCTGTCGGTGTCAATATGATTAATAGATAAGGTGGATGACGTCTTGCGCCTCTTCTTTTCGCGGCGACAGGACGCGGACTTATCCGAAGTGTTGGATGAGAAGGCGGCGTCTGGCAAGCGGGGTACCTTCCCAATGCCAATTCACAGATTCAGCCGACATTCTTTCCAAGAACTCCACCTTGGCTTTTAACTCCAAAATGCATGCCCACATCGCCTCTGGGGACATTCTCATGGGAGGTGATGACAATCCCTCGAGTCCTATCCCTAATGGAAGAAAAAACACAAGTCGGGGAAAGAGAAAAAGAAACATACCTAACCTAACAAAAAACAAAAACAAAATAAAAACAAAAACCTGGACTTACACGAGGCATATTGTAATGATCGGACGAGAACTGAAGAATGAACTACGGGCGAATGTTGTATTACAGACGAGTACACGAAGCATGCGCAAACGAGGCAGCAGCAGTAACGGAGGCGAACGAAACGCACATAGCAAATGAGTAGAAGAGTTAGAATGAGAGAGCGCAAAGCTTGCGCCCAGCACATCGTACAAAGTAAAAATGATTTTTTTACCTAAGTGAGTTTAGTTTATTGTTGTTGCGAGATTAGATTTGGGGAAAATTATATATGAACGAGAAATGCCTAAGCAAATGGTCTGGACTTGATTTTTGTAAAGGTTGAGATGGGTGGCACAATGGTCCGGCCGAGTTGAGTAAGATAGTTATGGTCTAATTTCTGTTGTAAAAGAAGTTCTCACAGCCATATTTACTACTTAAATTCAAGAGTTTGAATTTAATAACAATTAAAAAAAAACATTTTTGTTATTTTACATGATGGTATTATTATTGAGATAGATATCGATTTTGCATTCGAAAAGCTGAATCATATAAATTCGATTTTTTCATAGAAATTTTTGTTTATTTTAGAGTTTTTATACACTGAAATATAAAATTTTAAACTTTGCGAAATTAAGCCTTTATATATAAAACCTTTTTTCAACTAAATAATTTACGTCAGTCGTATTTCACTTCATATTTTAAACAACAGTCTATAAATTACAAAGTATAAACCATTGGCATATGAAATGAATTCAAATGTACGAAGAAATTATGCGTACACAATATAAATAATGAGACATCAGTTGACGATTCATATAACTTATGACGATAGTTTTTTATTCTTGAACCAATTGTCAATATACCCGATGTACGATTTAAATTTCTATATCGAGACCACTAACTTTACAGACTCATAACGTAAATTCAAAATTCCAATTCGTGTCATTTCATTTTCTGCCAGGTCAGAAATATTAAAAGGGATTTCAATATGTTCTCCAGTAAAGTACGAATCAAAAATTTAACATTAATCAAAACCGTACATTTACACGATATCTCAATTCAAATTACGTATACATCTGTATTCGAAATTCCGTATGTTTTGACTAATATCGAATTTTGTATCGCATTTATTTGTATCAGAAACAAAATGTTATATATGATTGCTGTTTCGGGAACAGATGATATGTTTTATAATATTGTTTAAATTATATCGCTTTTAACGAGTTTATAGTTGTCGACAAGTCTAAAAATAAATCTGTGACATTCTTATTCATTTTGACATAGTTCTAATTGTAAGTATATTTCCTT
The DNA here is from genome assembly GCA_019022885.1 of Schlechtendalia chinensis. Taxonomy (NCBI): domain Eukaryota; kingdom Metazoa; phylum Arthropoda; class Insecta; order Hemiptera; family Aphididae; genus Schlechtendalia; species Schlechtendalia chinensis. Next base: position 30,361,769 of record CM032339.1, read on the forward strand.
ATTGCTATATTGTGTGCATATCATGTGATGGTATCGATTTATTACTTGGTAATTCTTTTACAATTTTGGGAAATTAGATGAATCGTAACAGTTATCATATTTATTGTTTTGGTTTTTATCAATTGTTTTTTTAATACAACGTAGATCGATCTAAGCTGTGAGTTATTACCTTTTCAAGAGTATCTAAAATCAAATAAAATTGTAGAGATTTTGTAGATCATAATGTATTATGTGAATATTCCAATACTGATATTGACTAAATGCGGTTTAAGAGGCAATGAAATTATTTTCTAAATGAATCCCATGTTTTTAATAATGTACGAATATAGTTTTAAATTTTGTATACGTGTCAAATTTTTGAACGAGCGACGTATTAACATTATACGGTGCTTGTTTTTAGAAACACTTAAACTTGATAATGTACGTCGTACTAGCTATAAAATCGTTCAAATAACACTTGTTTGACTGTTGTTACGATCGTAAACGTAAAAACATACGGAATACAGTTTTCGACAAAACTCTGTTTATAATAATATGAAAAATATTTTTTAGAAAATATATCAAGAATAATAATAAAGAAACTTGACGTTTTCACTTATTAAGCCATTGTTGTTATAGTAATACTTAATAGGCATACAGTACATAATGTCTGGGAATGTTTGTCAATATGTTTTGATGAACAAAAATTATTCAAATCACAAGTTCAAAAGTTTAAATTTAAAAACAATTTAAAAAAAAAATCATTTTTATTATTTTACATGATGTTTTTATTCTTGAAATAGATATCGATTTTGCATTCGAAAAGCTGAATCATATAAATTCGATTTTTGACATTTTATGTCTTTATTTGGCACATTAAAATAAAAATCCGTCACGAAAAAGTGAGGTTTAGGTTAGGTTAGTGTCCATGAAAAGCGTTACCTAAATTAAGATACAAAATGGGGACTGTAACGAAAAAGCGTTACTGAAAAAAAAACCTAACCTAAAAAGACATAAAATGTCTCATTTAACGTGGACTCGTATGCGTTAATCATTTATCATAGAGATTTTTGTTGATTTTACAGTTTTTATACACTGAAATATAAATTTTTAAACTTTGCGAAATGAAGGCTTTATATATAAAACCTTTTATCAACTAAATAATTTACGTCAGTCGTATTTCACTTCATATTTTAAACAACAGTCTATAAATTACAAAGTATAAACCATTGGCATATGAAATGAATTCAAATGTACGAAGAAATTATGCGTACACAATATAAATAATGAGACATCAGTTGACGATTCATATAATTTATGACGATAGTTTTTTATTCTTGAACGAATTGTCAATATACCCGATGTACGATTTAAATTTCTATATCGAGACCTCTAAGTTTACAGACTCATAACGTAAATTCAAAATTTCAATTCGCGTCATTTCAATTTCTGCCAGGTCAGAAATATTAAAAGGGATTTCAATATGTTCTCCAGTAAAGTACGAATCAAAAATTTAACATTAATCAAAACCGTACATTTACACGATATCTCAATTCAAATTACGTATACATCTGTATTCGAAATTCCGTATGTTTTGACTAATATCGAATTTTGTATCGCATTTATTTGTATCAGAAACAAAATGTTATATATGATTGCTGTTTCGGGAACAGATGATATGTTTTATAATATTGTTTAAATTATATCGCTTTTAACGAGTTTATAGTTGTCGACAAGTCTAAAAAGAAATCTGTGACATTCTTATTCATTTTGACATAGTTCTAATTGTAAGTATATATCCTTATTGCTATATTGTGTGCATATCATATGATGGTATCGATTTATTACTTGGTAATTCTTTTACAATTCTGGGAAATTAGATGAATCGTAACAGTTATCATATTTATTGTTTTGGTTTTTATCAATTGTTTTTTTAATACAACGTAGATCGATCTAAGCTGTGAGTTATTACCTTTTCAAGAGTATCTAAAATCAAATAAAATTGTAGAGATTTTGTAGATCATAATGTATTACGTGAATATTCCAATACTGATATTGACTAAATGCGGTTTAAGAGGCAATGAAATTATTTTCTAAATGAATCCCATGTTTTTAATAATGTACGAATATAGTTTTAAATTTTGTATACGTGTCAAATTTTTGAACGAGCGACGTATTAACATTATACGGTGCTTGTTTTTAGAAACACTTAAACTTGATAATGTACGTCGTACTAGCTATAAAATCGTTCAAATAACACTTGTTTGACTGTTGTTACGATCGTAAACGTAAAAACATACGGAATACAGTTTTCGACAAAACTCTGTTTATAATAATATGAAAAATATTTTTTAGAAAATATATCAAGAATAATAATAAAGAAACTTGACGTTTTCACTTATTAAGCCATTGTTGTTATAGTAATACTTAATAGGCATACAGTACATAATGTCTGGGAATGTTTGTCAATATGTTTTGATGAACAAAAATTATTCAAATCACAAGTTCAAAAGTTTAAATTTAAAAACAATTTAAAAAAAAAATCATTTTTATTATTTTACATGATGTTTTTATTCTTGAAATAGATATCGATTTTGCATTCGAAAAGCTGAATCATATAAATTCGATTTTTGACATTTTATGTCTTTATTTGGCACATTAAAATAAAAATCCGTCACGAAAAAGTGAGGTTTAGGTTAGGTTAGTGTCCATGAAAAGCGTTACCTAAATTAAGATACAAAATGGGGACTGTAACGAAAAAGCGTTACTGAAAAAAAAACCTAACCTAAAAAGACATAAAATGTCTCATTTAACGTGGACTCGTATGCGTTAATCATTTATCATAGAGATTTTTGTTGATTTTACAGTTTTTATACACTGAAATATAAATTTTTAAACTTTGCGAAATGAAGGCTTTATATATAAAACCTTTTATCAACTAAATAATTTACGTCAGTCGTATTTCACTTCATATTTTAAACAACAGTCTATAAATTACAAAGTATAAACCATTGGCATATGAAATGAATTCAAATGTACGAAGAAATTATGCGTACACAATATAAATAATGAGACATCAGTTGACGATTCATATAATTTATGACGATAGTTTTTTATTCTTGAACGAATTGTCAATATACCCGATGTACGATTTAAATTTCTATATCGAGACCTCTAAGTTTACAGACTCATAACGTAAATTCAAAATTTCAATTCGCGTCATTTCAATTTCTGCCAGGTCAGAAATATTAAAAGGGATTTCAATATGTTCTCCAGTAAAGTACGAATCAAAAATTTAACATTAATCAAAACCGTACATTTACACGATATCTCAATTCAAATTACGTATACATCTGTATTCGAAATTCCGTATGTTTTGACTAATATCGAATTTTGTATCGCATTTATTTGTATCAGAAACAAAATGTTATATATGATTGCTGTTTCGGGAACAGATGATATGTTTTATAATATTGTTTAAATTATATCGCTTTTAACGAGTTTATAGTTGTCGACAAGTCTAAAAAGAAATCTGTGACATTCTTATTCATTTTGACATAGTTCTAATTGTAAGTATATATCCTTATTGCTATATTGTGTGCATATCATATGATGGTATCGATTTATTACTTGGTAATTCTTTTACAATTCTGGGAAATTAGATGAATCGTAACAGTTATCATATTTATTGTTTTGGTTTTTATCAATTGTTTTTTTAATACAACGTAGATCGATCTAAGCTGTGAGTTATTACCTTTTCAAGAGTATCTAAAATCAAATAAAATTGTAGAGATTTTGTAGATCATAATGTATTACGTGAATATTCCAATACTGATATTGACTAAATGCGGTTTAAGAGGCAATGAAATTATTTTCTAAATGAATCCCATGTTTTTAATAATGTACGAATATAGTTTTAAATTTTGTATACGTGTCAAATTTTTGAACGAGCAACGTATTAACATTACACGTTGCTTGTTTTTAGAAACACTTAAACTTGATAATGTACGTCGTACTAGCTATAAAATCGTTCAAATAACACTTGTTTGACTGTTGTTACGATCGTAAACGTAAAAACATACGGAATACAGTTTTCGACAAAACTCTGTTTATAATAATATGAAAAATATTTTTTTGAAAATATATCAAGAATAATAATAAAGAAACTTGACGTTTTCACTTATTAAACCATTGTTGTTATAGTAATACTTAATAGGCATACAGTACATAATGTCTGGGAATGTTTGTCAATATGTTTTGATGAACAAAAATTATTCAAATCACAAGTTCAAAAGTTTAAATTTAAAAACAGTTTAAAAAAAAAAATTCATTTTTATTATTTTACATGATGTTTTTATTCTTGAAATAGATATCGATTTTGCATTCGAAAAGCTGAATCATATAAATTCGATTTTTGACATTTTATGTCTTTATTTGGCACATTATAATAAAAAACCGTCACGAAAAAGTGAGGTTTAGGTTAGGTTAGTGTCCATGAAAAGCGTTACCTAAATTAAGATACAAAATGGGGACTGTAACGAAAAAGCGTTACTGAAAAAAAAACCTAACCTAAAAAGACATAAAATGTCTCATTTAACGTGGACTCGTATGCGTTAATCATTTATCATAGAGAATTTTGTTTATTTTACAGTTTTTATACACTGAAATATAAATTTTTAAACTTTGCGAAATGAAGGCTTTATATATAAAACCTTTTATCAACTAAATAATTTACGTCAGTCGTATTTCACTTCATATTTTAAACAACAGTCTATAAATTACAAAGTATAAACCATTGGCATATGAAATGAATTCAAATGTACGAAGAAATTATGCGTACACAATATAAATAATGAGACATCAGTTGACGATTCATATAATTTATGACGATAGTTTTTTATTCTTGAACGAATTGTCAATATACCCGATGTACGATTTAAATTTCTATATCGAGACCTCTAAGTTTACAGACTCATAACGTAAATTCAAAATTTCAATTCGCGTCATTTCAATTTCTGCCAGGTCAGAAATATTAAAAGGGATTTCAATATGTTCTCCAGTAAAGTACGAATCAAAAATTTAACATTAATCAAAACCGTACATTTACACGATATCTCAATTCAAATTACGTATACATCTGTATTCGAAATTCCGTATGTTTTGACTAATATCGAATTTTGTATCGCATTTATTTGTATCAGAAACAAAATGTTATATATGATTGCTGTTTCGGGAACAGATGATATGTTTTATAATATTGTTTAAATTATATCGCTTTTAACGAGTTTATAGTTGTCGACAAGTCTAAAAAGAAATCTGTGACATTCTTATTCATTTTGACATAGTTCTAATTGTAAGTATATATCCTTATTGCTATATTGTGTGCATATCATATGATGGTATCGATTTATTACTTGGTAATTCTTTTACAATTCTGGGAAATTAGATGAATCGTAACAGTTATCATATTTATTGTTTTGGTTTTTATCAATTGTTTTTTTAATACAACGTAGATCGATCTAAGCTGTGAGTTATTACCTTTTCAAGAGTATCTAAAATCAAATAAAATTGTAGAGACAGTACGTGTTCGACCGTCGTCTGAGCCACACGTGTTTAACTCGATCGTCAACCGTCTTTAATAGCTTCGATAACAGTATTAAACCTTCATACGGGTAAGTATTATCTTATCTCTATGATATATAAATAGACCGTAAATACCTACCTACTGCGCGCATCGCAAAACGACTAACGTGTGCCTACACACGTCATGTCGTTCTCAATGAACAAAATACCAAAACCAAAAATCAATCCATATATTTCAACAAAACTCAACCAAAACACCCCACCTAAAATTGACACAGTTAAAAACTCAAACATGAATAAACCCCAAATATCATCACCCAACAATAAAACACCCACCCCCCAAAACAAAGATTCAAAACAGACACACCAAAACACTACTGTAGTAAAAAATGCAAACATATACAATCAAAGCGTATCGCAGTATCAACCAGTTAAAACATTTGCCGAAACAACAGCATCCCAGGAATTCCCAAAAAAAGACCAGGCCATTATATTTAATACAATAGACGGTATTGCACAAGTTGAATATGTTCTAGCACTCAGCAAAATAACACCGCCAACAAATATCATTTACGCATCTAGAATCTCCAATAACCGTTTTTGCGTATACTTCAAAAACAAAACCATAGTTGATGACTTAGTCGAAAAACACCCACAAATACATGTTAATGACAATACAGTATACCTACGCAAATTAAGCAACCGGCTAAAAGAATTATAATATCAAATGCTCACCCCATAATTCCCCACAACATCATTGAAAATAAACTGTCTGAATTTGGCGTCAAGCTCATATCTCCTCTTTCCTTCATGAAAGCAGGCTTCAACATTGAAGGACTTGAACACATAGTCAGTTTCAGAAGATATATCTTCATTAATCCGGATGACTCACATAAATTACCTGGAACTACCTTAATCGACTTCGATAATACTGAACATAGAATTTTCATATCAGATGACACATTGATATGTTACTTATGCAAGAAACCCGGCCACACTACAAACCACTGTAATAACGTAGAAGGAAACAACAATACATCGACGTCAAAAGTTATATCCTCCCCCATCACTACCACTGAACAACTTAGTACATCAACTACCTCAAGTTCCTGCAATCTTTATCCTGAAAAAACAGATATAAACGCTCCAACGAATCATAATCAGACATCCACAACCTACCAATTTGAGAATCACACGGAACATAATAAGATGGATTGGACCCAAGATCCCCCAAGTTCAGAACCAACTCATTCTCAAAAACACACCAGAACCATAACCAAATTACCATCTCGCACACCAACCAGATATCAACACCTACAATAGATAAAAATAAAAGACAAATATCATGCACATCCTCAGTAAAGTCACACAACCTAGACATATCCCTCAACAACATTAATCTAGACAAAAATTCAAATGCAAATACTAAAAAAAAACCAAAAATAAGATCAAGATCCAACTCACCAAATAGAATGGAAGAAAATAAAGATAATGATACTCTAAAACTGGTTGAAGAAATATTCCTAAATGACAGCGATATCCAGCTAACCTTAAATCAGTTTAGATATATTATAGACAACTTTTCCAACAAGACAATTAACATTCATACACTCTGCAAAGAAGTAGACACAGATATCACTTCACTAATGGGAATAATCGACAAAGTTCGTCCCAAAATAGAAAACCGAAATATGAAAACTAAGCTCACAAAACTCAATAATTTACTTTTTAAATCACTCCCTCCCGCAAACCAAGACTATTCTCAATAGCACTTAACTCAAATATCATTCAAATTCAAAACCCAAACTCAATCTAAACTTTTCACTCACATTAATATATATTATGACTTCAATCATACAATGGAACATAAATGGCTTTTTCAAGCGTTCAGTAGACATTAATCGCACACTACACGATTTAAATCCACAGATATTATGCTTACAGGAAACAAATTTAAAAAATAATCACCATCCAACCATCAAAAACTACACAGGATTTCTAAACAACCGAATAGGAGCGAACAGAGCAAGTGGGGGAGTAGCCACATTTATTAAAAACAATATCGAAAGTAAAAAACTAATCATACAAACTCACCTCGAAGTAATAGCAACAATAGTAGAACTGGAAAAACAATTATGCATTTGTAACATCTACATTCCGGACAGCACTCCTTTCACAATAGCAGACATCAAAAATATAATAAACCAACTACCTAAACCTTTTATACTACTGGGAGACTTCAACAGCCGCAATACAGCATGGGGATGCAATCACACTGACACCAGGGGAAAAAGCATCGAACAACTTATAGAAGAAGAACAATCACTAATACTTTTAAACAATGGTGATCCTACTAGATATAACAGCTCCAACGGATCTCTTTCAGCCATCGACCTATCAATCACTAATTCTACTATGGCTATCACATCGGACTGGCACGTACTAACCTCATATAGTAGCAGTGATCATTGGCCTATAGAAATCCAAATACACAAAAAAAGTGATACCTTTGAACCTTCATCAAAATGGAATCTCAACAAACCAAACTGGGAACTTTTCTCGGAATTGATAGACCAAGACCTTAACACAAACCCGATTGAAATAGGAACAAACGTCAACCAAGAACATATCGACTCAATAGTTCTAACTTTTACCAACATAATATTAAACTCGGCAAATATAGCAATAGGAAAAAAATTTAACCCAAAGGAAATAGAGCGGCACCATGGTGGAATGAAGACTGCCACCAAGCTATTAAAGAATACAAAAAAGCACTCAACCGTTTTAAGAAAACTAAATCTCTAACTGACCATATTCTACTTAAAAAAACTAGAGCAAAAGCTAGGTTCATAACAAAAAAAAATAAAACACAGTCATGGCAGAAATTTACTTCTTCTATCAACCTCAAAACAGATCCTAAATCTCTATGGAACAAAATACGAATACTTAAAGGAAATAAATTCAGCCAGTTCCCAGACCGTTTAATCTATAACCAAGAAATAATAACATCCCCAACCAACATTACTGAAGCTTTTGCTCATCTTTTTCAAAAAAACAACAACGACCAAAATTATCCCAAAGAATTCCTAGCATACAAAAATTCCAACAACTCCATCGAAGAATTCAACACTGAAATATATGAGCATGATTTTAACCTACCTTTCAATATCACAGAATTACATAATACACTAAATAACAGCAAAAGTAAAAGTCCAGGACCGGATAATATCCCCTATCTATTCATTCAAAATCTCCCCGAAAATGGAATAAAAACACTTCTCCTTATCTATAACACCATATGGATCCATGGAGTTTTTCCCAATCAGTGGCGAAATGCTATAGTAGTCCCCATCCCCAAACCTGAAAAAAACAAATTCGAAATTCAAAACTATAGACCAATATCACTTATCAACACTATGAGCAAAGTTTTGGAAAAAATAATCAATAGACGACTAGTTTGGTTCCTTGAATCGTCCAAACTCCTATCTAGATACCAATGTGGTTTCAGACGCAACCACTCCACCTTAGATAACCTTACAACGCTCCACACTGACATTTGCTCAGCCATTAAAAAAAACCAACATCTTATACTGATATCACTCGATATACAAAAGGCTTATGATATGGTGTGGAGAAACAGAGTATTACTAATCTTAAAAAAATGGAAAATAAATGGACACATGTTAAAATTTCTAGCAAACTTTTTGTGTAATCGCTCCTTTAGAGTAAGAATACAAAACTCAACTTCCAGTTTACACCATATTCAAAATGGCCTCCCTCAAGGATCAGCACTTAGCGTCACACTGTTCCTTGTGGCAATAAATGATATCGGGAATAACTTCCTCATGCCCATAAAATACAAGCTCTTCGCAGACGACTGCAATATATATTGCAGTGGAACAAATATCGAAACCACCACAAGAATCCTTCAAGAGTCGCTCAACTCTCTGTCACAATGGTCCTCCAAAACTGGCTTTAATTTCTCTCCCTCTAAAACGCAGTGTATCATATTTAACAATAAAAAAAAGAACCCAATACCTCATATCATATTCAACAACACGCTGTTATTTTTCTCAAAAAATATTCACATCCTTGGACTAACATTCGACCAAAAACTCTCGTGGAAACCTCATATTAAAAAACTAAAATCAACTTGTACGTCCAGAATGAACATTATTAAAGTACTATCCCACCTATCTTGGGGATCAGACCAGAATAGTCTCATTACAATATACAAATCACTAATACTCTCAATCATCAATTATGGCTCGACTATATACAATTCAGCGAAAAAGAGCACATTAAATTCACTTAATTCGATACATAATCAAGGGATACGTCTTTCTACGGGTGCCTTCAGAACTAGTCCTATAGACAGTGTACTGTGTAATGCTGGTGAACCTCCCCTGCAAATTATACGCAACATGAATATTGCTAAATATATTATCAAAACCAAAAATCTACCAAACCACATATCCTCCTCCAACTTCCATGGCAACTTCCAAACAAATACATCAAATACTCCAACCACCATCTTTGAAAACTTCAAAAACATAAAAGAAGAAACCGACACTGACATAGCACTAATCAATAAAATTCCATTCTCTTCATCCGCCCCGTGGTTATGGACGCCCGATATAAACACATCACTGTGCGAACATAATAAAAATAGCACAACAGCTTCAGCCATTAGAACCTACTTCTACGAATTAACAAATAAACACTATTCAGAATACACCCATATATATACAGACGCGTCGAAAAGCACAAATGGTACAGGTTTCTCAGTAGTTGAAGGCCTCAGTGCTAGAACCTATCGCCTTCCAACATACACCAGCATATACACAGCTGAAACATATGCAATCCTTTTGGCAGTCCAACATGCTCCCTCTATAGACAACGACGCCATTCTAATAATTAGCGACTCTCTCAGTGCTCTCTCATCACTCAGAAACCCATACAGCAAAAATGAATTGGTCCAACACATAATAGAATTTACAATCTCAACCAATAAAAAAATAAGCTTTATGTGGGTTCCCTCGCACGTAGGCATACTTGGAAACGAAGAAGCGGACGACATGGCATATGTGGCGACCACATCTTCATCGAGCATCCCTATAAACAAAATGCCTTCTCGCGACGTAACAGATGAAATACAAAAAAAAATACTAAAACTATGGCTAAATTATTGGAATTCAATCTCTAAAAACAAGCTAAAAACGATTAAAAATACCATTGACAAATGGCCGTATCCGGAAAACACACCACGAAAAGAACAGATAGTAATCAACAGAACAAGAATAGGACACACTCACTTAACCCATTCCTTCTTGATCAGCAAGGAACCCAGACCAATGTGTGACAGTTGCCGAACGCCCCTAACCATCGAACATATAACCATCCACTGCCCCAAATATTCAACATCACGCTTCATACTAAACAACCCAACATCAATGGAAGAAGCCCTCAATCAAAATAACACACACAATATATTCAAGTTCTTCAAACACATAGATTTACATAATACAATTTGAACATAGTACTTAAGTAAATATGTATTTTAGTATTAAGTAATCACTAATCATTCCTAGGCTAATAATCTTAGAAATTGAAGCCTTTTCCTGTATTTAAAAAAAAAAAAAAAAAAATTGTAGAGATTTTGTAGATCATAATGTATTATGTGAATATTCCAATACTGATATTGACTAAATGCGGTTTAAGAGGCAATGAAATTATTTTCTAAATGAATCCCATGTTTTTAATAATGTACGAATATAGTTTTAAATTTTGTATACGTGTCAAATTTTTGAACGAGCAACGTATTAACATTACACGTTGCTTGTTTTTAGAAACACTTAAACTTGATAATGTACGTCGTACTAGCTATAAAATCGTTCAAATAACACTTGTTTGACTGTTGTTACGATCGTAAACGTAAAAACATACGGAATACAGTTTTCGACAAAACTCTGTTTATAATAATATGAAAAATATTTTTTTGAAAATATATCAAGAATAATAATAAAGAAACTTGACGTTTTCACTTATTAAACCATTGTTGTTATAGTAATACTTAATAGGCATACAGTACATAATGTCTGGGAATGTTTGTCAATATGTTTTGATGAACAAAAATTATTCAAATCACAAGTTCAAAAGTTTAAATTTAAAAACAGTTTTAAAAAAAAAAAAATTCATTTTTATTATTTTACATGATGTTTTTATTCTTGAAATAGATATCGATTTTGCATTCGAAAAGCTGAATCATATAAATTCGATTTTTGACATTTTATGTCTTTATTTGGCACATTATAATAAAAAACCGTCACGAAAAAGTGAGGTTTAGGTTAGGTTAGTGTCCATGAAAAGCGTTACCTAAATTAAGATACAAAATGGGGACTGTAACGAAAAAGCGTTACTGAAAAAAAAACCTAACCTAAAAAGACATAAAATGTCTCATTTAACGTGGACTCGTATGCGTTAATCATTTATCATAGAGAATTTTGTTTATTTTACAGTTTTTATACACTGAAATATAAATTTTTAAACTTTGCGAAATGAAGGCTTTATATATAAAACCTTTTATCAACTAAATAATTTACGTCAGTCGTATTTCACTTCATATTTTAAACAACAGTCTATAAATTACAAAGTATAAACCATTGGCATATGAAATGAATTCAAATGTACGAAGAAATTATGCGTACACAATATAAATAATGAGACATCAGTTGACGATTCAAATAATTTATGACGATAGTTTTTTATTCTTGAACGAATTGTCAATATACCCGATGTACGATTTAAATTTCTATATCGAGACCTCTAAGTTTACAGACTCATAACGTAAATTCAAAATTCCAATTCGTGTCATTTCAATTTCTGCCAGGTCAGAAATATTAAAAGGGATTTCAATATGTTCTCCAGTAAAGTACGAATCAAAAATTTAACATTAATCAAAACCGTACATTTACACGATATCTCAATTCAAATTACGTATACATCTGTATTCGAAATTCCGTATGTTTTGACTAATATCGAATTTTGTATCGCATTTATTTGTATCAGAAACAAAATGTTATATATGATTGCTGTTTCGGGAACAGATGATATGTTTTATAATATTGTTTAAATTATATCGCTTTTAACGAGTTTATAGTTGTCGACAAGTCTAAAAAGAAATCTGTGACATTCTTATTCATTTTGACATAGTTCTAATTGTAAGTATATTTCCTTATTGCTATATTGTGTGCATATCATGTGATGGTATCGATTTATTACTTGGTAATTCTTTTACAATTCTGGGAAATTAGATGAATCGTAACAGTTATCATATTTATTGTTTTGGTTTTTATCAATTGTTTTTTTAATACAACGTAGATCGATCTAAGCTGTGAGTTATTACCTTTTCAAGAGTATCTAAAATCAAATAAAATTGTAGAGATTTTGTAGATCATAATGTATTATGTGAATATTCCAATACTGATATTGACTAAATGCGGTTTAAGAGGCAATGAAATTATTTTCTAAATGAATCCCATGTTTTTAATAATGTACGAATATAGTTTTAAATTTTGTATACGTGTCAAATTTTTGAACGAGCGACGTATTAACATTACACGGTGCTTGTTTTTAGAAACACTTAAACTTGATAATGTACGTCGTACTAGCTATAAAATCGTTCAAATAACACTTGTTTGACTGTTGTTACGATCGTAAACGTAAAAACATACGGAATACAGTTTTCGACAAAACTCTGTTTATAATAATATGAAAAATATTTTTTAGAAAATATATCAAGAATAATAATAAAGAAACTTGACGTTTTCACTTATTAAGCTATTGTTGTTATAGTAATACTTAATAGGCATACAGTACATAATGTCTGGGAATGTTTGTCAATATGTTTTGATGAACAAAAATTATTCAAATCACAAGTTCAAAAGTTTAAATTTAAAAACAATTTAAAAAAAAAATCATTTTTATTATTTTACATGATGTTTTTATTCTTGAAATAGATATCGATTTTGCATTCGAAAAGCTGAATCATATAAATTCGATTTTTGACATTTTATGTCTTTATTTGGCACATTAAAATAAAAATCCGTCACGAAAAAGTGAGGTTTAGGTTAGGTTAGTGTCCATGAAAAGCGTTACCTAAATTAAGATACAAAATGGGGACTGTAACGAAAAAGCGTTACTGAAAAAAAAACCTAACCTAAAAAGACATAAAATGTCTCATTTAACGTGGACTCGTATGCGTTAATCATTTATCATAGAGATTTTTGTTGATTTTACAGTTTTTATACACTGAAATATAAATTTTTAAACTTTGCGAAATGAAGGCTTTATATATAAAACCTTTTATCAACTAAATAATTTACGTCAGTCGTATTTCACTTCATATTTTAAACAACAGTCTATAAATTACAAAGTATAAACCATTGGCATATGAAATGAATTCAAATGTACGAAGAAATTATGCGTACACAATATAAATAATGAGACATCAGTTGACGATTCATATAATTTATGACGATAGTTTTTTATTCTTGAACGAATTGTCAATATACCCGATGTACGATTTAAATTTCTATATCGAGACCTCTAAGTTTACAGACTCATAACGTAAATTCAAAATTCCAATTCGTGTCATTTCAATTTCTGCCAGGTCAGAAATATTAAAAGGGATTTCAATATGTTCTCCAGTAAAGTACGAATCAAAAATTTAACATTAATCAAAACCGTACATTTACACGATATCTCAATTCAAATTACGTATACATCTGTATTCGAAATTCCGTATGTTTTGACTAATATCGAATTTTGTATCGCATTTATTTGTATCAGAAACAAAATGTTATATATGATTGCTGTTTCGGGAACAGATGATATGTTTTATAATATTGTTTAAATTATATCGCTTTTAACGAGTTTATAGTTGTCGACAAGTCTAAAAATAAATCTGTGACATTCTTATTCATTTTGACATAGTTCTAATTGTAAGTATATTTCCTTATTGCTATATTGTGTGCATATCATGTGATGGTATCGATTTATTACTTGGTAATTCTTTTACAATTTTGGGAAATTAGATGAATCGTAACAGTTATCATATTTATTGTTTTGGTTTTTATCAATTGTTTTTTTAATACAACGTAGATCGATCTAAGCTGTGAGTTATTACCTTTTCAAGAGTATCTAAAATCAAATAAAATTGTAGAGATTTTGTAGATCATAATGTATTATGTGAATATTCCAATACTGATATTGACTAAATGCGGTTTAAGAGGCAATGAAATTATTTTCTAAATGAATCCCATGTTTTTAATAATGTACGAATATAGTTTTAAATTTTGTATACGTGTCAAATTTTTGAACGAGCAACGTATTAACATTACACGTTGCTTGTTTTTAGAAAACACTTAAACTTGATAATGTACGTCGTACTAGCTATAAAATCGTTCAAATAACACTTGTTTGACTGTTGTTACGATCGTAAACGTAAAAACATACGGAATACAGTTTTCGACAAAACTCTGTTTATAATAATATGAAAAATATTTTTTTGAAAATATATCAAGAATAATAATAAAGAAACTTGACGTTTTCACTTATTAAACCATTGTTGTTATAGTAATACTTAATAGGCATACAGTACATAATGTCTGGGAATGTTTGTCAATATGTTTTGATGAACAAAAATTATTCAAATCACAAGTTCAAAAGTTTAAATTTAAAAACAATTTAAAAAAAAAATCATTTTTATTATTTTACATGATGTTTTTATTCTTGAAATAGATATCGATTTTGCATTCGAAAAGCTGAATCATATAAATTCGATTTTTGACATTTTATGTCTTTATTTAGCACATTAAAATAAAAAACCGTCACGAAAAAGTGAGGTTTAGGTTAGGTTAGTGTCCACGAAAAGCGTTACCTAAATTAAGATACAAAATGGGGACTGTAACGAAAAAGCGTTACTGAAAAAAAAATCTAACCTAAAAAGACATAAAATGTCTCATTTAACGTGGACTTGTATGCGTTAATCATTTATCATAGAGATTTTTGTTGATTTTACAGTTTTTATACACTGAAATATAAATTTTTAAACTTTGCGAAATGAAGGCTTTATATATAAAACCTTTTATCAACTAAATAATTTACGTCAGTCGTATTTCACTTCATATTTTAAACAACAGTCTATAAATTACAAAGTATAAACCATTGGCATATGAAATGAATTCAAATGTACGAAGAAATTATGCGTACACAATATAAATAATGAGACATCAGTTGACGATTCATATAATTTATGACGATAGTTTTTTATTCTTGAACGAATTGTCAATATACCCGATGTACGATTTAAATTTCTATATCGAGACCTCTAAGTTTACAGACTCATAACGTAAATTCAAAATTTCAATTCGCGTCATTTCAATTTCTGCCAGGTCAGAATATTAAAAAGGGATTTCAATATGTTCTCCAGTAAAGTACGAATCAAAAATTTAACATTAATCAAAACCGTACATTTACACGATATCTCAATTCAAATTACGTATACATCTGTATTCGAAATTCCGTATGTTTTGACTAATATCGAATTTTGTATCGCATTTATTTGTATCAGAAACAAAATGTTATATATGATTGCTGTTTCGGGAACAGATGATATGTTTTATAATATTGTTTAAATTATATCGCTTTTAACGAGTTTATAGTTGTCGACAAGTCTAAAAAGAAATCTGTGACATTCTTATTCATTTTGACATAGTTCTAATTGTAAGTATATTTCCTTATTGCTATATTGTGTGCATATCATATGATGGTATCGATTTATTACTTGGTAATTCTTTTACAATTCTGGGAAATTAGATGAATCGTAACAGTTATCATATTTATTGTTTTGGTTTTTATCAATTGTTTTTTTAATACAACGTAGATCGATCTAAGCTGTGAGTTATTACCTTTTCAAGAGTATCTAAAATCAAATAAAATTGTAGAGATTTTGTAGATCATAATGTATTATGTGAATATTCCAATACTGATATTGACTAAATGCGGTTTAAGAGGCAATGAAATTATTTTCTAAATGAATCCCATGTTTTTAATAATGTACGAATATAGTTTTAAATTTTGTATACGTGTCAAATTTTTGAACGAGCAACGTATTAACATTACACGTTGCTTGTTTTTAGAAACACTTAAACTTGATAATGTACGTCGTACTAGCTATAAAATCGTTCAAATAACACTTGTTTGACTGTTGTTACGATCGTAAACGTAAAAACATACGGAATACAGTTTTCGACAAAACTCTGTTTATAATAATATGAAAAATATTTTTTTGAAAATATATCAAGAATAATAATAAAGAAACTTGACGTTTTCACTTATTAAACCATTGTTGTTATAGTAATACTTAATAGGCATACAGTACATAATGTCTGGGAATGTTTGTCAATATGTTTTGATGAACAAAAATTATTCAAATCACAAGTTCAAAAGTTTAAATTTAAAAACAATTTAAAAAAAAAATCATTTTTATTATTTTACATGATGTTTTTATTCTTGAAATAGATATCGATTTTGCATTCGAAAAGCTGAATCATATAAATTCGATTTTTGACATTTTATGTCTTTATTTAGCACATTAAAATAAAAAACCGTCACGAAAAAGTGAGATTTAGGTTAGGTTAGTGTCCACGAAAAGCGTTACCTAAATTAAGATACAAAATGGGGACTGTAACGAAAAAGCGTTACTGAAAAAAAAATCTAACCTAAAAAGACATAAAATGTCTCATTTAACGTGGACTTGTATGCGTTAATCATTTATCATAGAGATTTTTGTTTATTTTACAGTTTTTATACACTGAAATATAAATTTTTAAACTTTGCGAAATGAAGGCTTTATATATAAAACCTTTTATCAACTAAATAATTTACGTCAGTCGTATTTCACTTCATATTTTAAACAACAGTCTATAAATTACAATGTATAAACCATTGGCATATGAAATGAATTCAAATGTACGAAGAAATTTTGCGTACACAATATAAATAATGAGACATCAGTTGACGATTCATATAATTTATGACGATAGTTTTTTATTCTTGAACGAATTGTCAATATACCCGATGTACGATTTAAATTTCTATATCGAGACCTCTAAGTTTACAGACTCATAACGTAAATTCAAAATTTCAATTCGTGTCATTTCAATTTCTGCCAGGTCAGAAATATTAAAAGGGATTTCAATATGTTCTCCAGTAAAGTACGAATCAAAAATTTAACATTAATCAAAACCGTACATTTACACGATATCTCAATTCAAATTACGTATACATCTGTATTCGAAATTCCGTATGTTTTGACTAATATCGAATTTTGTATCGCATTTATTTGTATCAGAAACAAAATGTTATATATGATTGCTGTTTCGGGAACAGATGATATGTTTTATAATATTGTTTAAATTATATCGCTTTTAACGAGTTTATAGTTGTCGACAAGTCTAAAAAGAAATCTGTGACATTCTTATTCATTTTGACATAGTTCTAATTGTAAGTATATTTCCTTATTGCTATATTGTGTGCATATCATGTGATGGTATCGATTTATTACTTGGTAATTCTTTTACGCCAACACTGATGTATTTCAGTTTCAAGTGGGAGAATATACAGATGACATCGCGTTAACGAAAAGAAAAATTTTATCGGATATTAGTACTATTTTCGAACCACTAGGATTGTTGAGACCAGTTATTTTTCCTGCCAAAATAATGATGCAGAATCTTTGGAACGTAAAAGTATGATGGGATGTTTCGCTTCCTATGAATATCTGCTAAACGTGGCAAGGATATCGAAAAAAATTACTTTGCTTAAATAATATAATGATACCAAGGTCGATCGTTTGCAATAATGAAATTGTTGAAATACAGGTACACGGTTTCGCCGATGCGTCGATAAACGCTTACGGGGCTTGTATTTATTTGCGTTGTACGGACAATAAAGGCATTCATACGGTGAACCTGATATGTGCTAAATCAAAGGTTGTTCCAATGAAAGTTATATCATTACCGAGACTTGAGTTGTGTGCGGCTCTATTATTAGCACGTTTATCACATTGTATCGTACCGAAACTTAAATTAAAAATTAATCGAAAATTTTATTTGACCGATTCAAGTATTGCCCTAGCTTGGATTTCTTCCCCTTCTACAAAGTGGAAAACTTTCGTCGCACACCGGGTAGGTGAAATTTAAAATATTACTAATTCAACGGAGTGGTCCCACGTGCGAACGAATGGAAATCCCGCTGACGTGATTTCACGAGGATGTGACGCGTATAAGATAGCCAATATGTCTCTGTGGTGGCGGGGACCATCTTGGCTTGCCGAGAACATGGAAAGATGGCCCGTGGCGCAAGATAAAGTATATGAGGATATCCCCGAAATCAAGGTAAATAAGGCGGGAGAGATTACAAATTTAATATGTATTAACGCGTGTACATTACATTTATTTGAAAAATATTCATCATTAAATAAAATTATTCGTGTAATGGCATATTGTTTACGTTTCAAACATAATACTTCGAAAACGACAACAAAAATAAATTGTGCATTGACAGCAGATGAGATCGAAAAGGCAAATTTATGTATTATTAAATCGATTCAACGTGAACATTTCCTTAGCGAAGTCAAATTATTAGAATCCGGTGCAACACAGGTACCGCCAAAAAGTAAATTATTTCATTTGCGGCCTTTTATCGATCAAAGAATAATTCGTGTAGGTGGTCAATTGAAGAACGCCATATCTTTAAAACCCTTTCAAAAACAACCCATAATTCTTCCTCATGAAAGCTCCTACACACGATTATTATTCCAACGGGAACATATTAAATGTATGCATGGTGGTCCTCAAGCAACTCTAGCATTAATACGATTGCGTTATTGGCCACTAAAAGCTCGAAATATGGCTCGATCTACTGTACACATGTGTTTGGTGTGTTTCCGACATAAACCGTTATTCGTTCAATCGGTAATGGGAAATCTCCCTAAGGAACGTATTAATTCGTCACGTCCATTCAAAATAACTGGAGTTGACTTTGCCGGTCCTTTATTTATTAAAGATAGTTTACGAAGAAAAGCGTCTAGTGTAAAATGTTACGCGTGTATTTTCGTTTGTTTTGTTACAAAGGCTGTTCACATCGAAGTAGTCGTAGACTTGAGTACAAAGTCATTTTTAAATGGCTTGAATCGATTTTTTGATAGAAGAGGAAAATGCTCTATCATCTATTCTGATAACGCGACAAAGTTCGTTGGAGCAAACCGACATCTAAAAGAAGTTTATGAGCTATTTCGGTCTGAAGAACATCAGAATATCGTACAACGGCAGTTATCTCAAGAGGGCATTGAGTGGCGTTTTATCCCACCCTGATCGCCGCATTTCGGGGGGCTGTGGGAATCGGCCGTAAAGTCTATGAAGAGTTTAATTTATAAAGTTTTAGGTGAATCTCATTTATCTTACGAAGAGTTATGTACGATACTTACGCGCGCTGAAGCTTGCCTAAATTCTCGCCTTTTAACTGAGATGTCTACTGATCCTTCCGATTTAACCTACCTTAGTCCTGGACATTTTCTCATCGGGGAATCTCTTTTGGCAACACCCGAACGAGACGAAAATACAATGCCTGTTAATCGATTAGATCGATGGCGTAGAGTTCGCCATTTTTCGCAAATGTTGTGGAAACGTTGGAGTCATGAGTACCTGAATCAATTGCAAGAAAGAAAAAAATGGGCTGCTGAAAAGGGACCGAAATTGAAAGTAGGAACAATCGTTATTATTCGTGAAGAGAACATGCCGTCATTGCGTTGGAAAATTGGTCGAATAATGTCAGTCAATCGTGGTGCTGTTGGTGTCATTCGATCCGCAGTAATCAAAACTAGTGTCGGAGAATGTACTCGAGCGGTACGAAATTTGGGTCCATTACCATTCGAGAATAATTTCGAATAATCTTTATTAAGTTTTATATATTTTCCTGTACTAATTCTTATAAGATATGTTACTTATATTGTATTTGTTGTTTTATTGATATAGCGAGCATTATTATTATTATTGTTATTTATTTTTCTTATGTTTATATATGCTTTTTCGTATTTATATTTTTTAATAACTTATATGTATTAATTTATTCTCTTAGTGTTTAGTTGAAAAAATAAATTGTTTCAAGGCGCGCGACTTTGGTTACGCTTATCAAAGGAATTGTGTCCGTCGTTATCTCACTTTCGTGACAGTCGGGGGATAACGACGTTTGACGGGCTAAACCGGTCGCAGTGCGTCAGACGCGGTCGCCTCGAAAAGAAGTTGAAATAATTACGTTTGTAAATAATAAAACTGTGAACATACACTTGTGTAATCGTATAATTATTTTACGTATTTAAACCTATAACCCTGCGGAACTTCCGAATCAGTGTCTCGTGTCGCAACAAATTGGTCCTTCGGCCGAGGATGTTCTAAGGTGGTTATTTGGTGTTCGTGTGATAATACGAGTAGTATAATATCGCGTGCGTTGCAATTCGTGCAAGCACATATCGTAATCGTTTAAATAGTTTAATTCGTTTAAATAAAATAAATAATTATTTCTGTCGACTTACAACCGGAAGTAGTAGTTATACGTTCAGTATATGAAAAAATTCGAAATATACATCGTTAAAAGGTAAGAGATTCTTCAAATTTATATTACGCAAAATCCGACGTTTTTGAAATACTCGTTCATTAGGAATTTCCAAGTGTAAAAATATAACGTATAGGTTTATATAATAAACACTGTAAAGACAAAATCGGTCTGAGAGGTCAAAGATTATAGTTAATTGGATTGAAATCGTATCGGCGTTTTTCTATTGTAAAGATTTTACGGACTTCAAAAATGGCCGAACGGTCGAATTTAATTAAACGACGAGGTCAACTCAAAGCAGCCGTTACGAGGTTTCAAACATACGTACTGGGAGAAAACGTGGATTTAGTACAACTTGGAATTAGAATAGGAAAGATCGAGGACGTATGGAACGAGTTTGAGCAAGTTCAGTCGGCAATAGAAATGACAGACGATGAAGATGTAGAAGAGCAAATGAAATATCGAGACGACTTCGAAAATTTATATTTTAAAGCGATGGCGTACGCCAGAAAAACGTTATTGTCGAGCGAAAAGGGTAGCATCATGAGCGTCCAAAACGATTCGGAACAAAAATGTGATAATATCACATCGAATAGAATATCCGCAATACCAGTTAAACTTGCAGCTTTGAATGTTCCGGTTTTCAACGGAAATTACCGGGAGTGGTCTTCTTTTTTTGATACTTTTTCAGCTTTGATTCATACCAACAAAGATTTATCGTCAATCCAAAAATTCTTTTATTTACGTTCAGCGTTGGCAGAGGATGCATTGAACTGCATAAAGTGTTTAGAAACTACGGAAAAAAATTACGAAGTGGCGTGGAAAATATTAGTTAACCGATACAATAACCCAAAGATTTTAGTGCAAACACATGTAAAGGCGATTTTCGACCTGTATCCTTTGAACAACGATTCGGCAATAAAATTACGTAATTTTACTGACACGCTTTCCGGTCACATACGAGCGTTAGAAACGCTAGGACAGAAGCCAACTGAGTGGGGTCCTCTTCTAGTTCATTTAATATTAACGAAACTGGATAAAAATAATTTAAGTGAATGGGAAAGCAGTACGAGTAATGAAGAAATACCGTCAATTGACGACTTGACGCCGTTTTTAGAAAAACGTTTCAAGATATTAGAAGCCGTAGAAACGGCAAAAATAATTAATACACGACCATCAGGAGCAATAGTTCAAAATAGAAACTATCAAAATAATCGTTCGTCATCATTCATCATTTCTTCTGGTATAAAATGTTATTTGTGTGCGTTGCCACATACTATTTATCGGTGTCCTACGTTCAATATCATTAGCGGTAGTCGATAGAATGAAAAAGGTAGTAGAATTAAAGTTATGCCGAATTTGTTTGCGAAAACACCCGGATAAACAATGCAGTGGTAGACCTTGCGTAAAATGTTCAAGGTCGCATAATATTTTATTACATTTTCCACCAAGAAATGCAACGGTAAAAGGTGTTCACAACTACACTGCGAGCGAAGATAACGCAACGGAACAAAATATAGAATCGCCGTCCACTACGAATTCATCGATAAGCACACACGTATCTTTTTATAATGTGCGGAAACAAGTATTATTAGCAACAGCGATAGTGAATGTACGAAACGATCGCGATATTGGTGATTCCCAGCGTTGTCGTATGTTGTTAGACTCGGGATCGCAATGCAATTTAATTACTGAAAATATGGTGCAAAATCTAAGGTTAAAGAAAAAACGTATACATCATAATGTAATGGGTATAGGTAATATACCACAAACGATTACATCGTCCGTAACAGTATCAGTAAGATCGTTGTATAATCAGTTTAAATTATCTATTGTGTGTTTGGTCGTACCAAAAATTACGGGTTTGATGCCATCGAAAATAATCGAAAATAAAAATTGTATCGTTCCCGAAAAAATAAAGTTGGCTGATGCGTCGTTTAAAGTTCTGCAAAAAATTGACTTGCTGTTAGGACCTAGTCATTTTTTCCAATCTTTATGTTCGGATCAATTAAAACAAACCGATTCGGGACCGATATTTCAAAACACCGAATTTGGATGGGTAGTGTCTGGATCCATAGATAAAGAAGCATCGTTTACAGATCGCCCTATAAGTTCAGTGTATTACATATCGGAAGAAGAAAATATGTCACGTTTGGAGGACGCGGTTGCGAAGTTTTGGCGTCTCGAAGAATATGAATCAAAAACTACATTGACATTAGAAGAAAAATCTTGTAAAGACCATTTTTTTCGCACGGTAATACGAGATGAAACTGGACGTTTTACCGTGCAATTTCCATTTAAAGAAAACTTTAAAATTAGGTTGTTCTTATGACATTGCTATGCGACGTTTCTTATCATTGGAAAAGCGATTTCAAAACGATCCCAAATTAAAATTAGAATATACCAAGTTTATGGAAGAATACGAAAACTTGAACCATATGGAAAGAATTAATGAGACGAAATTAGAAAGAGCAGGTAAGATGTGTTATTTACCACACCACGCTGTACGAAATGAAAATAGCACGACAACGAAGTTGCGGGTAGTGTTTGATGCGTCTTGTAAGACGGAATCAGGTTTCAGTCTGAATAATATTTTATTAAAAGGTCCGGTCATTCAAGACGAGTTGATATATATATTATCACGTTTCCGTACGTACAGAATCGCTTTTACTGCAGATATTAAAAAGATGTATCGTCAAATATGGTTATCTGAGCGGCATCGTGATTTTCAACGAATTTTATGGCGTAAAAATATGACCGAGCCAATTCAGATTTTCAGACTTAAGACGATAACATATGGATGTGTACCGGCGTCTTTCTTAGCAACGGCCTGTTTGGAAAAATTATCATTTGGTGAATCCGATAAATACCCAGAAGCATGCGAGTCCATTCAAACTAATTTTTACATGGACGATTACCTTGGTGGTGCGATGAATAAAGACGATGCCATTAATTTACGTACAGGTCTTATCTCGACATTAAAACGAGCGGGACTAGAACTCGATAAATGGTCGGCTAACGATCCCGACTTAATCAGTGATTACAAAAATCATAAATCAATCGATAATGAGAAAACCGATAATATTAAGGATTTATGTACAAACAATAAGGTAACAAAAATACTCGGACTGCTTTGGAACGCCAACACCGATGTATTTCAGTTTCAAGTGGGAGAATATACAGATGACATCGCGTTAACGAAAAGAAAAATTTTATCGGATATTAGTACTATTTTCGAACCACTAGGATTGTTGGGACCAGTTATTGTTCCTGCCAAAATAATGATGCAGAATCTTTGGAACGTAAAAGTAGGATGGGATGACCCGCTTCCTATGAATATCTGCCAAACGTGGCAAGAATATCGAAAAAAATTACCTTGCTTAAATAATATAATGATACCAAGGTCGATCGTTTGCAATAATGAAATTGTTGAAATACAGGTACACGGTTTCGCCGATGCGTCGATAAACGCTTACGGGGCTTGTATTTATTTGCGTTGTACGGACAATAAAGGCATTCATACGGTGAACCTGATATGTGCTAAATCAAAGGTTGCTCCAATGAAAGTTATATCATTACCGAGACTTGAGTTGTGTGCGGCTCTATTATTAACACGTTTATCACATTGTATCGTACCGAAACTTAAATTAAAAATTAATCGAAAATTTTATTGGACCGATTCAAGTATTGCCCTTGCTTGGATTTCTTCCCCTTCTACAAAGTGGAAAACTTTCGTCGCACACCGGGTAGGTGAAATTCAAAATATCACTAATTCAACGGAGTGGTCCCACGTGCGAACGAATGAAAATCCCGCTGACGTGATTTCACGAGGATGTGACGCGTATAAGATAGCCAATATGTCTCTGTGGTGGCGGAGACCATCTTGGCTCGCCGAGAACATGGAAAGATGGCCCGTGGCGCAAGATAAAGTATATGAGGATATCCCCGAAATCAAGGTAAATAAGGCGGGAGAGATTACAAATTTAATATGTATTAACGCGTGTACATTACATTTATTTGAAAAATATTCATCATTAAATAAAGTTATTCGTGTAACGGCATATTGTTTACGTTTCAAACGCAATACTTCGAAAACGACAACTAAGATAAATGGTGCATTGACAGCAGATGAGATCGAAAAGGCAAATTTATGTATTATTAAATCGATTCAACGTGAACATTTCCTTAGCGAAGTCAAATTATTAGAATCCGGTGCAACACAGGTACCGCCAAAAAGTAAATTATTTCGTTTGCGGCCTTTTATCGATCAAGGAATAATTCGTGTAGGTGGTCGATTGAAGAACGCCATATCTTTAAAACCCTTTCAAAAACAACTCATAATTCTTCCTCATGAAAGCTCCTTTTTTTTTTTTTTTTCCAGTTTAAACGCTAGCGGTCGGAAATCCCTGTGGGGAGATGTCGCCAACTCGCTAGCATCGTTTATTAACAAATACAATATACTAATATCTATTTTCACACGTGATGGAGGCCCTACGCCTCCTAAATACTGGCCTTCGGCCTATAACACGATCTTAGTCTACGTGGGAACGAGCTGTTGCGTTTCCCCTCTTTTTACTCTCTCTGCTGCTTCCTTGGCCACCATCACACGCCGGCAGAACTCGTCGAAAGCAAACCAATTGGCTTCTTCCAATATGGCGCATCTGATGACATCGTGCGCGCCGACCCGGCATCCAATCTTCGTTGCAAGGGTGGATCTCTCCATTCGCCATGCCTTGCAATGCAGCAGAGTGTGCCTAGCATCATCGTTGCCAGATGAGCAATGATGGCAGGCACTTGTGGCCTCTTTCCCGATTTTATGGAGGAAATGCCCGAAACACCCATGGCCGGACAGCATCTGCGTCATGTGGAAATTAAGGTGACCGTGCGGACGGCTGCACCAGTCCGCCAGCTCCCCTATAATTTCCACAGTCCACTCTCCGGTGTTGGCCGATTCGAGCCTTTTCCTCCATCTCGCTATTGTAAGATCGCGGCTATTGAATCTGAGGGCAGGAGCGATACCCTGCCGCGCTTCCCGCCTTTTGACAAACGACAGTTCTCGCTCTCTGGCCAGCAGGTCGGCCGGCGGCGTAGCCGAGAGGATGTTCGTGGCGGTCCCGGACACCGTGCGATATGCGCTGATACCGCGTAGCAGCGCTTTCCGCTGTACTCTGTTGAGTTGAGTGATGCTGGTGGGCGACACCTTCAACGTTTGGGCCCATGAAGGAGCCCCGTACAGCAACACCGCGTGTACCACCGCTATTAGCAAACGTCTTCTGGGTTCTCGTGGCCCTCCTACGTTGGGCATCAGCCTAGCCAGTTGGGCTCCTATTCTCTTAGCTTTCTCAGCGGCCTTCTTTATGTGGGTCTTGTAGAGGAGCGATTTATCCACTATAATCCCCAGGTAGGTCATATCGGAAGAAATTGGCACCCGTATTCCTCTAACCCTAATATCAGGTATATCGTACTTGTATTTCCGGGTGAAGAGGACTGCCTCCGTCTTGTCCGCCGCCAGTTCCAAGCCCAAGTCGCTGATTTTAACCTCAAGGCGCTCCAGGGCATGGTTTGCTTGGCTCTCGAGGTCTGCGATCGACTTCCCACTCGCAACCACTAGCGTGTCGTCCGCGAAACCAATTACTTCCACTCCTTGGAGGAAATCCTCGGTTAGGACCGCGTTATAGGTCAGATTCCATAATAGTGGTCCTATAACCGACCCCTGGGGTACGCCCCCGGACATACGTATATGCATAGATCGGCCAGCGCCCTGCTCGATCGCGCCCGTCCTGTCCGCAAAGTATGTCCGGAACATCCTTAGCAGGTATGGAGGAACATCCCAGTCTAGGAGCGCCCTCGTTATGTCTAGCCATCTCACGCTGGTAAAAGCGTTCTTGATGTCCAGACTAACAGCTACACAGAACCGCTCTTTGTTGACTTCTGCCACGATGACCTCATTAAGCTTTCGGACCGCGTCATCCGTTGATAAGCCTCTTCGAAACCCGAACTGGTTGCCGGCTAGCCCTCCTTTGCTAGAAACATGCGTTTCGAGCCTACACTTAAGAAGGTACTCCAGGATTTTGCTCAACTCGTTCAGCAGGCAAAGTGGGCGGTAGGATGAAGGTACGCCCTCTGGTCTGATTCCCTTACGCAGCAGAACCACCCGGGAGTTCTTCCACTGCCTTGGAAACGTGCCCTCTCTGAGACAGGTGTTATAGAGTTCAAGCAATCTACCAGGGGCAGCTTTGTGTGCGGCCCATACTATTCTACTGTTGATATTGTCAGGTCCTGGTGCTTTATTTCTACTTTTCACCCGCTCCACTGCAGCATCGACCTCCGCTGCGGAGAACGGTTCAAAATCCTCCAGTACCGGCCCTCTGCAGTCAAATGAAATAGTGGGGTGGGAAGGAAAGAGAGCATTCGCGACTGTCCTCAGCGTCTCCGGTTCCAGAGCGGACGCGGCTGGTGTTCCTCGAAGTTTCCGCATTACCAATTTATACGCTTTCCCAAACGGGTCTTGGTCTACCGAGTTAATGAGCTCTGTCCAACAAGCCTTTTTGCTCCTTTTTATTTCTAGTTTCAGGCATTGGCGGGCCTCCCGGTACGCAGTGTGCGCGCTTGAAATTTCTGCTTCGGCTCGGCCAACATCAAAAACGGTGCCCTGCACCATTGCCCGATGGCGGATGCGGCCGATTCGCGCGTTAACCCTCGTTCTGTGACGTTGGGCTGCTACGCACCGCTGCCGAAGCTTGGCTATTTCGCTGCTCCACCAGTGAACAGATGGCTTCCCGATTCAGGATGGTAGTTTCCTCGGGAGGGCGAAATTACATGCGGCAGTGATGCTGTCCTCGAGAGCCACTGCCTCTGATTCTGCATTAGACGGGCTCTGGTTGCGATTGTGCGTTGTCCACTCTGCCAGTAAGAAACCTACGCGGAAAGCATCTGCGTCGATGACGCCGGTTGTCTTCCAACCGGGAGACCTGTCACAGCGGGTCGGCTGGTCTCTGGCTCTTGGGGCTTCCAATGAGAACCGAATATAATGGTGGTCGCTTCCATTATATTCGGTATTCATCACCCTCCATCGACTTAGGCGCCGACATAGAGCCTCCGATGTCACCGTTATGTCGACCACTGAACCTGCTCCTCTCGGAAACGTTGGGATTGAGCCCGTGTTGCCGATCACAAGGTTCAGCGAGTCGAACACAGCGCTAAGATCTTCCCCTCTCTTGTTAATAATGCGGTCGCCCCATGCGGTAGACCTAGCATTAAAATCTCCCGCAATGAGGATTGGTATATCTGGTCCGACGTTCCTCACGCTGTCCTCCAGTCTCTGAAGGAAATCACTGTATTCTGCCATTGTTCTATTAGGGGATGCGTAACAACTATACACTTGAACGCCGTTGAGGCGTGCGGTTATAAACTCTGAGTCTCTCTGTATGTTGGCGACAGTAATTTCCTCGTTGACCACCCAGATGGCTGCCCTTCTAGTACCGGAGTCGACCAACCAGCATCTTCCGTCGTGTACCGCTCTATAAGGATCGCTCAGCAACACGACGTCTATCATCTGCTCAGTCACATACTGGGTGAGCAGGTCCTGCGCGGAACCTGTATGATTCAGGTTCCCTTGGAGAAAGCTAATCATGATCCTTGGCGCTGGGAGCTACAATGCTCGCACCGTCATCCTTCAATAGCTCGACGTTCGACTGGGATGTCCGAGGTCTACCGGGGCATCCCGCGATGAGGTGATCGGTTTGACCGCAGCAGAAGCACCTCTTTTCCGCCTCTTCCGCTTTGCATTCAGCTATATAGTGGCCGTGTTTCTGGCATCTATAGCATAGTGGCTTTCTTGGTTCTAAAAGCTTCGCCCGGCATAGGCTCCAGCCAACTTTGATCGGCCCGCTCTCTGCCATTCTTGCGGCGATTTCCGTTGGGACGTTAAGTAGAGCAACTTTATCTCCCCCCGAGTTTACTCGGACTTTAACCGTTATGTCAGTCAGAGCGGAATCGAAGGCCTTTATATCGTTCTCCACTTGGTCATCGTCCATCCAGTCTGGAATATTAACTATCATTATGCCGGATGTCCTTGTTGGCCTACTTATCCTAGCCATCTCCCCGACCGCGCCCTGCAGGTGTTTGGACAGCTTGTCCGCCTTTTCTTTTCCCTTGACTTGTAAAAGTATGCCTCCTGCTTTGGTTTTGCGGACACCTTCAATTTCCACCTCGATGTCTGGAAGTTTAACGCTACCCATTACCTGTTTCATGATGTCGGCGTATGACACACCCTCTTTTGGGTCAGAGATCGTTACTGCCTCTGTATTAGGGATGCGACTCCTTGCCATGGCAGCCGTATTCTTACGGTGGGTCCTTGGAGCCACGTTGCTGCCAATAGCTAGTTCCTTCGGAAGATTCTTTCCCTGGGATAGTTTCCTCCCCTTTCTTCTTGTGGTGACTTCCCATCCAGACTCGTCGGTGGATTCGACCTTGTCGTAAACCTCCTTGACTACCACATTTCTGTGCTCTAACTCGTTCATGTGATCGGTCATCTTCTTGTCCTGAATGGGCCGTTGTTTCACTGTCCTGGAAGTGCTTGGTCTTAACTCCTTATTGTTGCCTTCTGCGTTCTTCTGGATGGCGTCAATAATCGACTGCAGCTGATTGTGGTGGTTACTCTGGTAGTTCTGCACTTGTTTTTGCAGTTCGTCCACTAGACGGATTAGTTGGTCTTGCTTACTTTGCAGTTCAGCGTTACTCTGTTGCTGCTGGTTCAGCTGCTGTTGGATCAACTTAATCCTCTGTTCGGTCGCATCCGGTGTCCGAGTTAGTCCCAGCCACCTAGCAGTTTTGCTCACTTCCCTGAAAGCCGCACCAAGGCTTTCGACTCCCTTTTTGACCTCTTTTTTGGTATTTGCTGCTATGGAAATTTCTTTTTCTACGGCCACGATGTGCTGCATCGTCTCGTCCATTGCCCTCTGGTAACTATTTTCCACCTGCGTTCTACTCATCATTTGGTGACCCGTTGCGGACTTGGGGGTCAAATTTGGCGCACCCTTCGCATTTGCGATAGTAGCCTTTCGGTCATCTAGGCCTGCCTGTTTCTTCTCATCCGCATTTCCGTGCGGCTTTCCTTCTATTTTTTTCGATATTCCAGTTGTACCCGTTTTTTCCTTGTGTCCTTTTTCCGTCTTTGTAATTCCTGCTGCTCTGGTTGATGGTTGGGTCCCCCCCCGAAATCCGTGGGCCCATTATTTATTCTCGGGGTACTAGTTTCCATATGTTGTTCCATCATTTTGATTGACACGCCTTAGAGAGCCCAGATGGAAACGCGTGTCTACTTCCGCCTGGAGGGTGTCCGAGTCCGTTCTTTTGCCTGATCTTCCTGGGCATGAGGGTGGTCAATCCTCATGAAGCCGCACAAGTTAAATCCATATCTCCTCCTGCCGTACGTACTACTCCTAAAGATGGCAAGTCAGTAGGAGCTTGGGTATCAACCCAGGGGGGAAAGAGGACACCTAGCCAAAGGCACCCCACGATCCCCTTCCTAGCCACGACGCCGGTCGTCCGCGCTGGAGTAGTCAGCTCCAGCAGGGGTTCTTTGTCATGGTTTTCCTTCTATTAGGGCTTTGATAATCGCTATCAGGCTACCTCCAACCTGCCAGATCCAACCAACTAAGGTAAGATCTGGCTCTTGTGCTCCCGGTTCCAACTAATTAAAGTAAGAGCCGGGGGTGTGTGGAACTCTTAGTCAGGTCGTTCTCAGTTTAGTCCTTTCCAACATGGGAGGCCCTGCTGGTAGAATAAACTACCGTTGGCATAGCACTAAACTTCATTGAACGACCGCTCAAGCCCCCTCACCACGACAAGGTGAGTTCCAAGAGGGGGTCATGAAAGCTCCTACACACAATTATTATTCCAACGGGAACATATTAAATGTATGCATGGTGGTCCTCAAGCAACTCTAGCATTAATACGATTGCGTTATTGGCCACTAAAAGCTCGAAATATGGCTCGATCTACTGTACACAAGTGTTTGGTGTGTTTCCGACATAAACCGTTATTCGTTCAACCGGTAATGGGAAATCTCCCTAAGGAACGTATTAATCCGTCACGTCCATTCAAAATAACTGGAGTCGACTTTGCCGGTCCTTTATTCATTAAAGATAATTTACGAAGAAAAGCGTCTAGTGTAAAATGTTACGCGTGTATTTTCGTTTGTTTTGTTACAAAGGCTGTTCACATCGAAGTAGTCGTAGACTTGAGTACAAAGTCATTTTTAAATGGCTAGAATCGATTTTTTGATAGAAGAGGAAAATGCTTTATCATCTATTCTGATAACGCGACAAATTTCGTTGGAGCAAACCGACATCTAAAAGAAGTTTATGAGCTATTTCGGTCTGAAGAACATCAGAATATCGTACAACGGCAGTTATCTCAAGAGGGCATTGAGTGGCGTTTTATCCCACCCTGATCGCCGCATTTCGGGGGGCTGTGGGAATCGGCCGTAAAGTCTATGAAGAGTTTAATTTATAAAGTTTTAGGTGAATCTCATTTATCTTACGAAGAGTTATGTACGATACTTACGCGCGCTGAAGCTTGCCTAAATTCTCGCCTTTTAACTGAGATGTCTACTGATCCTTCCGATTTAACCTACCTTAGTCCTGGACATTTTCTCATCGGGGAATCTCTTTTGGCAACACCCGAACGAGACGAAAATACAATGCCTGTTAATCGATTAGATCGATGGCGTAGAGTTCGCCATTTTTCGCAAATGTTGTGGAAACGTTGGAGTCATGAGTACCTGAATCAATTGCAAGAAAGAAAAAAATGGGCTGCTGAAAAGGGACCGAAATTGAAAGTAGGAACAATCGTTATTATTCGTGAAGAGAACATGCCGTCATTGCGTTGGAAAATTGGTCGAATAATGTCAGTCAATCGTGGTGCTGATGGTGTCATTCGATCCGCAGTAATCAAAACTAGTGTCGGAGAATGTACTCGAG
Source organism: Schlechtendalia chinensis (assembly GCA_019022885.1). Classification (NCBI taxonomy): domain Eukaryota; kingdom Metazoa; phylum Arthropoda; class Insecta; order Hemiptera; family Aphididae; genus Schlechtendalia; species Schlechtendalia chinensis. The sequence continues at coordinate 30,393,991 of CM032339.1, forward strand.
CGGTACGAAATTTGGGTCCATTACCATTCGAGAATAATTTCGAATAATCTTTATTAAGTTTTATATATTTTCCTGTACTAATTCTTATAAGATATGTTACTTATATTGTATTTGTTGTTTTATTTATATAGCGAGCATTATAATTATTATTGTTATTTATTTTTCTTATGTTTATATATGCTTTTTCGTATTTATATTTTATAATAACTTATATGTATTAATTTATTCTCTTAGTGTTTAGTTGAAAAAATAAATTGTTTCAAGGCGCGCGACTTTGGTTACGCTTATCAAAGGAATTGTGTCTGTCGTTATCTCACTTTCGTGACAGTCGGGGGATAACGACGTTTGACGGGCTAAACCGGTCGCAGTGCATCAGACGCGGTCGCCTCGAAAAGAAGTTGAAATAATTACGTTTGTAAATAATAAAACTGTGAACATACACTTGTGTAATCGTATAATTATTTTACGTATTTAAACCTATAACCCTGCGGAACTTCCGAATTAGTGTCTCGTGTCGCAACACGTACATTTATACGATATCTCAATTTAAATTACGTATACATCTGTATTCGAAATTCCGTATGTTTTGACTAATATCGAATTTTGTATCGCATTTATTTGTATCAGAAACAAAATGTTATATATGATTGCTATTTCGGGAACAGATGATATGTTTTATAATATTGTTTAAATTATATCGCTTTTAACGAGTTTATAGTTGTCGACAAGTCTAAAAAGAAATCTGTGACATTCTTATTCATTTTGACATAGTTTTAATTGTAAGTATAATTCCTTATTGCTATATTGTGTGCATACCATGTGATGGTATCGATTTATTACTTGGTTATTCACTTACAATTCTGGGAAATTAATATATTTGCATATGTATTCGATGGATTTTACTGAATTGCAATACTCGACATTGGTGTATACTTTGAACGTTTTAGAGAGTAATGGTGAATACGGCACAACCCAATGATTATCGACTTCAATGTCATTGTTGCGCACGTTTAGAGTGATGAGTTTGCCGCCATCTTCAGTTGATCGTCGACGATATTGGTGATACCTATCATTGCCAGTGATAGTTTCGGCGTGTAAGTCTCTTGGATAGCGTTTCCTGCATTTTCCATCCATCATACATGGAGATTTGGTGTTGATCTCTCAACGTGGGCCATGAATCATGTTTTTGGTAACGACTTCGAATAAGCCTGGATCAATGTCGACGTCTGGTATTGCTGATGAGATGACTGTATCAATTTTGTCTGGTGTAATTCTATCAATAATTCAAATCAAAACGCGTGCATGTAGCAAACCTCTTTTCTGTCATTCAATGGAATACATCCAACAACGTGTCTCACCAAAAACACGATACTTGTAAATGAAATGCATAAAAAATTTCAATATTTGTTTGAACATACGTGCAATGATGTCATGGTGATCCGAAAATTATTGTCCAGGCAACAGAAGTTCTCTAGTTTCATCCCACGTAGAATTGCACGTGAATGTCATGAAAAAATCCGGACAGTCGTATGCGCGAACGTAAGTCATTGCATCTTGTGCGTTTTCATACATATGTCGTGGGATTTCTCCAAATATAGCCGGAAGTATGACAATTCTGGCAATTTCACTTTTCCACCTGCGCAGCACATTCCTGGAGTTTCCTTTCAAATTTCAATGCACGGCAAGATTCGCATAACTTGTCCATTTTTCAAATGACGACACTTCGTTGGCAACTGTACTCTAATTCCTCATCGTATTGGAACGCAGCAAGATCCAATTCAACGTGCAGCGTCTGTCTGGATCGATTATAGTGTTCTCTTCTTAAAGTCAGACTTGCTCTCCGTTGGTCAATGGTATAAGTCGAGCGGACTTGAGCAGTTCGTCCTCGGTCAGTTCCTAATCGTGATGTTTGCTGCTCTCCAGTTTCAATCGAGTAGGCATGAGCACTTCGATCTCAGTCGATTTCCAGTCGTGATGCTCGCTGCTCTCCAGTTTCAATCGAGCGGGCTTCAGCAGTCAGATCTCGGTTGGTTTTTAATGGTGATGTTTGCTGCTCTCCAGTTTCAATCCAACTGGCATGAGTAGTTCGTTCTCGCATGGTTTCTATTCGTGATGCTTGTTGTTTGGTTGTTTCGGAATCTCGAAAGGCCTTTATCGTTCGTGCTACAGATATAGATCGGTCAATTGATTTCTGTTGAGGGGCATAACTGTCGATGATATAGTGGAGAAGTTTGTAATCAAAATCTGACAGAGGTAGAAGCACGATGATAGATTTGCCCTTGGATTTTGAAAGTTGGCATATAATTTTCACGTACGACGCTAAAACGTTGACGATAAAGGTCGATAAAGGCTACATTACCATTGCTACTACACGCAAACTACCTACACATTTGCAAGGCGTAACATTACTAATTACCCACGAAAACTGAGAAATTGTATTTTTTAATAACAAACTAATAGAAAACCACTCCAGAAACTTTATAAAAAACATATGACGGTTGCCCTCGGTAACCTTCTCACGCCATACCCTTAGTTACGGCGAAAGGTAAACAACTATTAGTTGTGAAGGACCACCGGTTTACTGGTGCCGGGTTTTGAGACCTTTAAGGAGTTGGGTTTTGAAAACTTTTAAGAGACAAAAGCCATCCCGGGTCCACGCTGAGTGTGTAGGAAAAAACCCTATCAAAATCCTTCCTGCGGTTTGGTCAGGCATCGATAACATACAGACACCAATTCATTTATAATTGTAATATATATACATTAGGGTGACAATAAAAAAAAAAATGATTTCTGAAAGTCCCACCCACATAAATTATTCATTTAACTAATAAGAAGGTTCACACAAAATTTTAAAGAAAAATTGTCATTTTTATTGGTTGCACAACATATTTGAAAATTTGATACGTTTTACATAGTTCATTAATAAAAAAAAGTCATAGGTTATGTATTATATTACGAAATTTCAAACATCTATAGTTGATTTATTTGGATTTGGATACTTCTGTCGGTGTTGTTCAACTACTTGCAAAAGATACTGATTTTGTTCTTCCTGGTTGGTAAGTATTCCATTGAATGTTTGAATCATCGAAATTCCACGTTCGGCTGTATCTTTTATTACTTTTAGTTTTTGAATTCTTGTACGACCGTCAATGAAATGTCTGTTATTTTCCCAAGCACTTGGATGCAGATTTAAAAAATCTTGAGATATATCTAAGGCTGTAAATAATTTTAGGGTATTTTTAGAAACAAAGTCGCACAATTGCACTGTTTGAACTGCAGTCGTCTCAACTGTAATACGCCGTAGAGGAAATTCGGCTCCTTTTTTCACCAATGATTTTACCATATTAAATTTAATTTCGGAAGATACTCTAGTGTCAAAAAAAGCTAATCCAAAAAGTGTCTCACTTAAGTACCATAAATGTTTTGAGAAGCTTTTAGTGGCGGCATCAGCTATAACTTTACTTGATGTTTTGTATCCATCGAGTTCCTTCAAGAGATTTAAATCGTTGTATGGAGCTAATTCTCCAGAAGAAGAAGTATACCAATACTTAATATAAACTTCTAATATAAAAACGTTGAAGACTCGTAGTGCAGATAGTTCTCGAGCAGTTAATTTGAACTGTGATCGAAATAAATAAATTTTCATACTATAAATTAACTTAGTCATCCACCTAGCTCGGTGCAAAGCTCCAGGTGTTTGAATGTTATAATCTTTAGCAGTTTTATCTCCTAAAAATAGAAGACAAAGTTGTAACAATTCCTTATAGTCGTCTCGGGGTTGAAATTTCACCAACTGGTCATTAATGAACTGGACAAGGATATTTTATTGTGGTTCTAATTTCTTAGCAACCTTTTCTTATCAATCTTTGAAAAATTTGAATATTGGGACCACTTGAAGCTCCCATTAATGCATTAAATACTCGCTCAATAATAAGTTCCAATATATGATGTCGACATGCTAAACTAAGAAGGCCTCTTTTGATTTTTTTTTCAAGAAGTACACATGCACCACTGTTTACTCCACTGTTACTGGATGTTGTACCAAAGGACATTAAATTAATGCGTTCAGTCAAATTCCATTCTTCTAGTAATTCAAACACTGCATTTGCTTGTGCTTCTCCAGTTCCATTGGAAATTTTTTGCACACCAAGTAATTTCATAATACCATCTCCTGTTACTACAACTGCAAGGCGATCAATTTTATCTTTTGACGTTAAAGCTGGAAGCAATTTTCCGTCCCAATGAACTGTCAATGGGATAGTCGGAACAAATGACGATTTTATTTCGTCTGCAATTTTCTCTCGATATTCTCGACGAGCTCGTCTATTTGACTCTTTATTAAGAGTGAAATCCTGTATGTTATGCCCTAACGATTATACTGTAGCTAATAAAATATACATAGCATTTCGGTTTATTACTTTCGTTCTATCCAAAGCACATGCGACTTTAGTAGTTACAATATTAATTGTTTTTAAAGTATTGACCATCTCAAGGATATTATTTTGTTTTAACTTTTTGTTAGTAGGCACATATAACACATCATCATTATCACTACTGCTGCAGTGAGAATCAGAACAATCAATACTTTGTTTATAAACTTTTGACATTTTTTCTTCTTCTTTTAACCGTTCAGTCTCTTTTTTTCCTTCAATTCATTTTGCAACTGTCGTTGTTTACGTCGCTCTTTTTTTTTAAAAAATTTAGTGTCAATTGGGCCCATATTTCCACGTCTTACTTTCTCTCGCTGAGCAAGAAGAAACTCTTTATCTTCTTTTATATTTATAAGAGTTAAAGCATCTTTATGAGCAATATCGAATAAATTGTCAAAATCACTTACGGATATAGATTCTATCTCTAATTGATGTGGTGTTTGTCTAGAAGCACTTTTTTTAATATTCTGCCACCTACAATGAATTTTTTTAATTTTTTCGATAACGTGACATTCTTTTTGTGTGGGAATTTTGGCTTTCTCCCAAAAAGCAAAAACTTCCCTAGCTGTAATTGTAGCACTAGACTGAATAGTTTTTTTTTCGTGCAAGCGCGAATGAAAAAACCTGTGAAGTACTTGTTGATTAGATGCAAGTTTACATCCAGAGATGGATTCAAGTGTACCTCCAACCAACCAAACTCCACAATTTTTATTATAACTTTTAGCTGCAGTACTAGTGCTAGCCATATTATTTTTGTATTTAAAATATATGTATGAATTAATAAACTGCAAAAAAGACTTGTGATAAAAACGTATGAATTGGCGTAAAAACAGTACAACTTACCTTAAAATACAAGTATAAATTAAAATACAAAATTACAAAATAATAATCGGTAACAATGTAAAAGTTTTACTGTTCCTGACACACAATGTATACTGTCAAACGAATAAAGTGTAGTCACTAGTTAGCATGTTATCGTCGATAATATGAACGTTAAACAAAATTGCGATAAAAGTGCTATTAATAACCTCGGTAAAAGAAAGATATTGCGCGACCTCTAAATATTAGTTGATTGAGATAAATATTTCAGAAAATATATTTTAACCAAAAGGAACATTTTAAAAGAGTGGGATAAAAGAAATATTTAGCTTTAATTTTTTGCATGTAAAATATTGTCACCCTAATATACATATATTAATTCAAAATTGTAATATATATACATATATTACAATTTTTAATTATTTATTTTATGAAATAATTATTCTTTATTTAGGTTAACCCACATTGAAGTCAAACGAGTACTTACATTTTTTAAATTAATTTAAGTTCTTTTAAATATTTATAAAGTTAGGTTCTTGTTTGATATTTCATTTAAATAGTTAATTTCGTTTCGGGTTCAAATCAAAATTTTAAGTTCAGTTCGGTTTAGGATCGTTATATTTTGAATAAGCTATTCTAGCCTCAAGAATCTGGGTTAAACACAAAAAATAACACTTTAAATAACAATTACTATAGATAATATTTACATCATGCTTTGTTTCATAATATTTTAACATCAATAAACGGTTAAAAGTAACATACAACTAAATATAGAATATTTTATTATTGAATTTAACTAATATGTGCGCGCACACACACACATATTTATTATTTCCCCTGTCCATATGTTTAAATTTAATTTTGGTTTATTTTTTACGTTTAAATTTTAATGATAGTTTTACAATTACTATTCTAATGGCGTATTTAAAATTAATTTTACAACATTTATTCGTAATTTTGTTTTATTAATCGAATGTCCCAGTTCCATTGTTTATATAAGATTATTTATAGATATCAATAGTAATAAAAACACCTGCATATTTTATGTACATTGTGCTTAAGCAAACAATTTTTCATAATTTAAACGAAATAAAAACCGTGGCAAGCAGTTATAATTGTCATTCGTTCAATAGTTATTGTGTACAAAAAATAAATTTAAAACAAATTCAATTTTACTAAGCAATATAAAAAAAAAATGATTTTGTCTCCAATTAAATGTTTTTTAATTCAATTAACTCTGACATTTGTTGTATTTTTTTATAACACTTTAGCTCAAGGTAAGTATATATTTCCATCTACACAAAACAATTCAGATTTTGTATCACAAAATATTTATTTCCTATTGATTTAATCATACATAGATATTCCTTGTAAACTTTCTTGACTTCCAGTTTTAATAATAAATATAATTTTCTTTATATATAGCTGATAATAGTTATAATGTTTTATTGTATACTTTTTATTAGAGTTAATTAATAAATAAAACTATTTTATAAAAAATTTGTACAGTCGATAAATATATTCAAGTCAAACATTTACATATTACATAGTTCTTCTTCTACTTCTTCTACTTTTCCCTTACCTGTATCAAGGTTATTTGGTGTCTGCCCTACATATTACATAATTGTACATTTTTATTTCCCTGATATTATTAATTTGTGAAAAATTAAAACAGACAGCTGTTCACTACAATGTTTTAACATGCAGATGAACACTGCTAAAATTTTGACGAGTAAATTCTATCTAGTGGTGGTAAAAAAATCCGCCAATACGTTTTACCTAAAATTAATGCTTTTTTGATTTTAAATAAAGACAAGGATTTTTTTGTTAGATTTTTTTTTTAGTTTTACTGTGAATAATTATACGTATAAGATTATGTAGACTATGAATCCGATTTACTTAATTTTCTGAAACAAATTTTTCATCGCCTAATGGTACCCTATTTGATGTACATTTTGATGTTTACTATAGCTTTCTGAAGTGTATAGAATACCAACATTAAAATTTAAGAAATCGGTAAAATTGTAGGTCATTTACACAAAATCCAATATTTACTGTCTACCCTTATCAATTAAATATTAAGTTAATAAATTAATTTATTAGAACGAATCTAAATAATTAATGTTTGTTTTTAATATTGGTTTTCGTTGTCATATAATAACTATGGTAATTAACTTAAGTTAGGTATCAGATCTTTAGATTTTTTCGTTCTTTTTTATTTAGTTTGTATTGAAAATTTTCATTTTTAATATACTTAGATAATATATGTTGAAAAATAAATATTTGACAATAAAAATTCAATAGTAACTTGATTGGTTCAAAATAATAACAGTAATAAAATAATAATAATAATAATAATAATAACATATTAAGTCAACGTTTATGTAAAGAACAATTTTTTTACAATTAAGTTATTATTGAACCTAAAATATTGCGATACGTTATAAGGTTAATTGAATTAAAATTGTTTAAATTAACTATTAACTTATAAGCTTCCAATAAATAAATATAATAAGTAATCAAAAAACGACTTATGTGAAAATTACATGTAAATAAATGCTGTTTTGAATTACAGAAAAATGTGTGAATCCGGAGAATTGGTGCCAAACTTATATTCTAAGCATATATCATGACCAATTTCCAGATGTCGAATTTGAAAACATTCCAGATTACATTTACGTTTGCATTGGTAAATAAAGTAGTACACCTTCATTTAAATTTCAATCCTCACATATATTAGAAAAATATATATTGCTTGAAACATGATTATTTGAAATACACATGTATGTTTGTTGAATTTAAAGTTTTCATGAAAAAATGAATTAACACAAAAGGAATGCATAAATATAAAAGTGGTTTATATATATTATTTTTTTTTTGAATTTGATTATTTGTCAGCACATATATATATAAATGTGGAATTTAAAGTTTTTTTAAAAATATTGACTATGAAAAATAAAAATCCGTGAAATTCATTCTAATCATTCCGTAAGCATTAATAAAAAACGATTGTATAAAATACCATAAAATACAATCTGGCTGTGTATTATATATATTACATATGTAAATTACTACATTTATGTACAATATATATATATATATATATATTTACAATACAACAACTATTATTTCAATATAGTAAATCAAGAATTGTTTTATTTTAAATTAAAACTTAATTAATTGATTTCTTTTAATATGAATTAATTATCCCTTTTGTTCGATACAGGAATTTGCATAAGTGAGTTTGAAGATAAAAATAATTTATGCATTTATCTTAATACTGAAATCCATACTTTTGTATAGTTTGAAACGAGACGCGATGATAAGTGTCGTTTACTTAAATAAATACCATGTATATAGAGTATTCACTTATGATTGTTTAATAAATGTTACTATACATTTACATTTACATGATTACAAAGTTACAAATCGTATTGTTATACAATGTTACACATTACAAAGTTATAAATATGATATACAAAATTACAAATATTGGCAGAATAGAAGAAATATCTGTCTGGGTACAAAATACAACACTGTTGTTCACTTAGAGCTGTCACCGTTTCCCTATCAACTGCGACGCGAATACGTTGGTTTCCCAAGGCTATCTTTGTGAGATAGGATCGATATGAGAGGATCTAGAAGACACCACCAATTAGAGAGTAACAGGTGAGTGATGAGAGCATAACAAAATAGACAGCCGATTACGGGATTGGAAGGCACGCCCAAATAGATGGCGTGTTGATGGGGATGTTTGGTAGATTTCAGTAGATGATAGCCAGCCCGGTCGCTATGTATTGTCAACGACGATCTGCTCGGTTGTGGATTGGTTGGGGACCATCTGGGTCAGTTACCACGTCAACGTCTAGTGATATCGAAGTTGATGGTAATTGGAATTACGGAAGTTTAAGCTGTAAATATGGCCGTGATAACTCTTTTCGCAAAAGCTAATTGGGTCATAACCATCTTACCCAACTCGGCCGGATCATTGTGCCGCCCATCTCATCATTTAAAAAAATTGAGCCCAGGTCTTACGCCTATACATCTTTCGTGCATATTTAATGTTCCCCAAACCTATTCTCGCAAAAACAATAAAATAAACTTAATTACGTAAAAAAATCACTTTTACTTTGTGCGCCGTACTGGCCGCAAGTCCTCCGTTTGCTTGCTCGTACGCTCTTCCACTCACTCGTCCATTCTTTTCGCACCCGTTACCATCGTCGCCTCATACCCGCGTGCTAAGCTTTTTTTCGTGATACATACTTTAACGTGTTTTTGATGCGTAGTTTCTAACTTCACGCTGCGCGTGCTCGCTCGTTGTAGACCAAACTTCAAAGTGAGTCTCAAGCATTTGTTTTTCTAACTCTGCGTATCGACGGCCGCAAATTTTCCATTCGTTTGTTCGTCCATTCGCTGTGTGTATTTCGTTCTCCTCCGTTATTGCCGCTGCTTCGTGCGCGCGTGCTTCGAGTATTCGCCCGTAGCACAACATTCGTTATGTTCATTTATATATAAAGATATATAATATATCTGGTTCATTTAATACTACAACACAATATTATGTTTGTTTGTATACTATTTTAAAAGTAACTCAAATAGTCAAATTAAAATTTAATGGACTAGCATCGATACGTCATGAGCTGTAGAACGGGGTGGTTTGCAGATGTGTCTACTTTATTAGTGTACATGGGGATGTTGGGGTTTCATCGCTACTGGTGATTTAATTTAATATCTCATTCTTTGATAATATATTACCATATTATTTTAACTCCCTCTAATTTACAAATTTAAAATCAAAAGTCATAACCACGGAATCAAAGTTTTATGACACTATTATGATATTAATTTATTATTATACGAGCCAAGGAAGGAGGGGTCTTAACTCGGAGTCCACCCCCTTCAGTGCACCACAACTGAAAGGTACCCCAATCTTCGCAGATAGACTTCACAAAATGGTCATGTCACACCTTAACCTCTCCATCACTTTATCAGCCAAATACACCCCCAAATCATACGACTGGCTGAATCACCCCTACTCCCTTCTGTAACACCTCTCAGCTCCCACTCGAATCGCCAACTCAAAAATATGTACACATATATCATATATGTGGTGTAAGAGTATATACGAGTTCTTTTTTTATTTATATTTTTTGTTTCTTTTTCGAATTCATCTTGGCTTCTCAGCTAACCCTCTCATCATTTCTATACGTGCGAGCGCTCCACTGTTCAGCCCTATGAGTAAGTGGCTACTTTTATTTGCAACATTAGCTCTTTTCTTTTCTTTATTTTATTCCCCTTCTTTCTTATTTTATTTTTCTCAGGGCATATGATGTTATAGTTGCTCCTTGGGGAGGAGATTTTAGCCGGTACGGAGGTGTCTTTGGAAAATTTCATCCTTATTAACCTCCCCCCTCCCAAAAAAAAGCAAAGCCTATTGCGTTATTCCGTTGTCAGTGCGTATACTTCCCCGTTACAAGTTATATCGTTAATAATTGTGTAAATCGATTGATAGTAAAAGTCCAAATTAATTAACATTTTATGTGCATATTAAAATATTAGTCATTGGTTATTTTTTCATATTCGAGAAACAATTTTGATTATAAATTATACTTCAAATTCTCCTACATTATTAAATTAATTGAAATCATTACTAATTGTATTAATCTTTTTAATGTAAAAGTAATATATTTTTAATTCAATCAATTAAATAGATACACTTCAATCATTTACATGTAAGGAAATTGTTTGTATATTAAAGCAGTGCTTTATGAAAAAAACGGGGAATGGAATGCTTAAAAAAAGAAATTTATTAACCTTAACCTCGTAATTCTTCTACACAAAACATTATTTAAATTTAAATTGGCTTATGAAAATAATTATTTTCGAAGTAAATTATTATCTGCTATATCACACATAAGTACCAAGTATTAACATAGGTCGACTATTTCAATTGTTATCTTCTACACTTCTTTGAACAGAAGCAAATTATATTATGAAATTTAAAAATTAAAAAAAAAATTCTTTTTTTAATAATCAATGCCAAAATCGAGGTATATCTTATTTATTAAAAACAATTTATAAAAACCTATAAACAACACATTCTCGTATAACGCATAAATAATAATGAAAAATTCAATAATTCAATAATGTTTTCCTACAGGACACTTAAGTACCATAATGTGATTGTTTGATTAATGTCCAATCTAAGAATATTAAAATAAAGAAAAACACTTCATTATACCAGTATACCCGTTATAATCAATACATTCATCGATTGTTTTAAAATCATATAGTATCTAATTGAATCATTGCATCATAACATTTGGTCGTTAATTATTAAAAAAAAAAAACTCACATTTAATTTTTAACTCATATAACATTTTTTTTTTTTAACTCAACGCAACTAGCCGAAGGTACGTTAATGTCTTAGCCTTAGATTATTAAAATATAAAAAATCACATCAAAATACGAGTTGCAATTGATCTCATTTATTAGTATATACAGGATATAACAAAACCGATGATAGTAAGTTAAAAAATTAACTTATAGTTTACATGGTAAATATAATTTAGTTGATTTGATTTTTATAATCGTCACAATATTTTTTGCATCAATTTTTATCGATAAATTGAAAGAGGTATATATTTTTCTATTGTGGGCTCAATGCCTTTGTCTTAAAATTTATACGGAAGACGAATTCTCGTTTGTGTCATCAAATGTGTAATATTGATTATTAATATCAGTTTACGTTATAAAAATATGGTCATTGGAAAATATTATCTTATTTAAATATATTTTTTTTGATCATTGCAAATTTAAATGTGGTCAAATTACTAATTTCTAAAAAATATAAAAATAACATACATTTGATTTCTAACGTAAATTATATATTTTTTTACTCAATATAATCAGTCAAACAAATTATTAAATTGTTTAGTCATGGAATATTAAAATAAAAAAATGCACTTCAATATTCGAGTATATCCATTAAATTCTATATATTGATTGCTTTGTTTAAAATTAAGTAATTCACTCTATATACATTCTTTTTTCTTCTATAAGAACAAAATTTTTATATAATATTATTGTAATTTTTTAATTTTATTCGTCTGTACAGCTATTCAGGAAACCATGGAAAGTAAGTAAAAAACACAACTAGAAAATTTTCTATTGGATCATTAAAAATAATCAAGTAATAAATTGAAGTAAAATTGATAATAAAATGCAGCTGATTTTTAAATTAACTTATACATATTTTTTATTTACTTTACTTCCCGAATTAAAAATATTAGTTGACTTGTCTGTCTTAGATAAATATTCTGTTTCTTCTCGTGTCTTGTTAGAATTTCCAAAAATTCACAGTTAGTAATAAAATAAGTAGTTAATATATAAATAAATAAACGAATAAGTAAATAATGCAGACAACCAGTGCTGGATTAAGACATGTTGCGCCTGTAGGCACTTATTTTCTGTAGCACTCACCTCTTCCATCACCAACACAAGTGATTTTAAATATTATGCATTTTTCTTTTTTATTCTAAATACACAAATTATTAATAAAATCAATACATTTGTCTTACATCATTAATTAAGATGTTCGTTGTACATCAAACGTAATAAAAATTTTTAATAAATTGTCAACAAATAAAATACTGTTTTCTAACTCTACAATAAGAGAATTCCCTAACTAAATCAGAGAATGAACAGTCTTGAAATAGTTGGTTTTCTATAAGTAAATTATAAATAAACAATACAGACATTAGTCAAAATAAATAAATATAAAATAAATAAACAAAATAAATAAACAATATTAATGGTCAGTAACTTTGTAAAATTTGATATTGTAGTCAATGTGTAGCAACATCTATGGCATTCTTTTTCACTTGTATTAGGTCGTCTTTGGTGGATTGTGTTGGGTTTATGTTACAGATGAGTAAGTGTTCATCACTTGTTGTCATTCGCCAAATTCACACTTGTCGTCTTCTTTATTACTAAGACACCATTCCACCATGCTTGATTTTATTCTTGTGACTCTAGTTCTCTAGCTTTCCTGTAGGAATAGATCTAGATCTCATTGTAGGTGTTGAATATGTTGAATGAGGTTGTCTAATTTCGCTTCATTTCCCCATCTTTGCAGTCTAATTTGGTCAGGAGGATCTTCTAGTACTATTGCCAAATGAATAAAGCTTTTCCGGGGTTTAAGTCTTGTTCTTTTAGCTTCATGCTTATATATGGGGTGTCCTTCATGTTTTAATTGTTTTGCTCTTCCTAGATCTGTAGCTACAGTCCTTCTAATTTCAGGTGGGGCAATTCCTGATAGACAATATATTTTATATTTATCGGCGTTGGTCGGAGGCATTCCGTTATAGCACCCTATCCGCTTTTTTGTAGTTCAACCTTCTTTTGAATGCTGTTGTTTGGCCTCGAATTATATCGATTATTTGAAGTTTAAGATCTCTGTGTTGAGTTTTTGGTATTGGGTTACATACATTCTTGAGGCATTGTTGATTAATATTGTTACTCATAAAGATGAAATTCGGGTTATACTATTTTTCCATCTCGCACTATTGAAAGATTTAGGTAGTTTTGTGTCGTGCACTAATGACAGAAGCTTAGCTTCAGCCCATTCTCCAACTTTTTCACTGTTTAAATCCGTTTCTAGGTATCCCCAGCTACAGCTGTGTCTATTAAAGATCCCAATCATTATTTTTACTTACTATCGAAATTCGTTGGGTATTCAAAAGCAAAATCTATATTTGGTGGTTTGTATATTGAATAATCGTGCAGCTTTTAACTGCTATTGTAATTATTTCAGTATTTCCTTTATTGCAATGTTCTGTCTTTTTATGATCAATCTATGTATTGATAAAATTTGACTTCCGTATTTTTTACTAGGTATTTCTTCAATCAATGTCATTCCCGGTGTTTCTGGCAGTGACCTGGCCTTGTCCTGGTGCGTTTCTTGTACGCAAATTTTATCGCAGTCATTCTCAACACACAGGGTGGCTAGATCCTCCCCCTTACATGTTGAGAAGCTCTAAATATTTTGAGATAGTATAGTTAGAATAGAGATTGATCCTGAAAAGGACCGTTTTGGTGGTATTGACATATTTCGTACCAGTGTTGGTAAGATTAGTTAATCTGGTCTATCAATTATAAAAATTATGCAAGGGCACTGCTGCAGACTCATAAATAAATATAAGAAACATGTAAAATGGGTTATTACAATTTAATTTAATTATTGATTTGAATGACTAATAAAGAATTAAAATCAAGTAAGATATAAATATAATTAAAAGTGCACATAACATTTCCCTTTTGTATTACATTATTTTCAAAATGGTTTCAATATTAATTGAATCAGTTTCTTATCTATAAAAGAAACAATTTTTATCCAATATGGGTCCAAAACCTTAATATGTAGATGAAGGCCGAAACCTCTTTGAACATTATCAAATCGCAATTATTATGATTTATTAGATAGTTACATGTTTCTAAAAAACACCAAATACACAATTCATATTCAAATTAAATTATAAGTATTTTACTAATTAAACTTGGCAAGTTAAAAAAAAGTTAAAACTTTATGTCCTGGAATATTAAAATAAATAAAAACCTATCATAATTTAACCAAACGAGTTCATTTTTGAAAATTATTTTCCTAAAGAATTCATACAACATTCAATTTGGTTAAAAAAGTTTTATTTTAAAAGTAGTTAACATCAAATGTATAATTTTGACTTAAATAATATATAATTTTATAAACCCAACTTAATCAATTATAAATCAGAGTAAACTAGTTTATTCTAAGTAACTAAAAACAAAAATTATATTATTTTATAACTACATAAACCAATACATCCTGGAATTCGATTGAAACTTAAAACTATACTGTAATATACTAGATTTTATATCATTTAGTTTTTAATTTTTCTACAAAATTATAATAAGTAAAATAGAACATTGTACATCAAAGTTATTTATTCTTTTGTATAGTTATGGAAGCCTCTAAACCTAGTAATTTTTAAACAATAGTTATATCTTGAATATTACACATATTCTTTGCCTATTTTAAATTTGAGTCTAAGCGATGTAGAACATATGTTTTGAATGACGTCGTTTAGTGTTTGATAAGAATATTGTTGTGAACTACAAAAGTACAAACATTATAATTTATATTTTTATTTAAATACTCTTAATTAGAACATTGTAACTAAAAGTATCTTAAATAAATTAAAATAAGAAGAAAACCATATACATAACATTTTTTCTTAATTTTTTTAAATTTTCTCAATTTTAAATTATTATTAAATGAATAATACATCATACTATAATACAGGAGTCCTTAATTTATATTTATATTTTTCATTAAATAGTTGCCATATAAAATTTAGACATCAATTTTAAAAATATCAATAACAAATTTTATTTTTAAGTTAATTTACAAGTATATTAACAAATAAACTTTACTACTTAAAAAAATTATTAAAATTTTATGTCTTAGAGTGTTAAAATTAAGATAAAAGCATCATATTTTAACAAAACGAGTTTTTATTTTAAATTTATAACCCTAAAGTAATCTTGCAACATAAAATTTGGTCAATTCATATTAATTGTAAAAATAGTTAATATCAATTATTATTTCCTAAATTATAAATAATTTAATTAACTCAAGATGATACACTTGTACACTCTAGGAGAATTAAAGAAAAAATTATATTATTTGTAACGTGTCGAAATTTGGAGAGGCAATCGGTGGGATGAATTATGGTGTCTTTGGGCCTAGTTGCTGTCACCCGGTCTGTACGGGTCGACTGGTCATACACCATTCAATCCCCACTATATTTTTTTTTCTTATCGTCGACTATATGCCCCGCCGACGATAAAGTCCCTCCGTTATTATAAGTTGCCGCTCTCTCGTCCAGCGTACGCCGAGGTGGAATGATATACGCTGTGACAGTTTTTTTTGTTTTTTTGATACCTACCTGTTGTTTCTGTATAATATACATACTGTTTTTTCTTAATATATACGGATTGTTTCCGATTCGGTAACTGTTTTTTTTTTATGCTCGCGTCGTGAGTTGTTTGTGATAGGTACATGTACATACGTGTCGGGCTAAGTATAGTAATTTGACGAAAACACATTTATCGCGTGTGCGCTCGCCCACCCGTCCGCCTCTCCACTTGTCCGACCGACCGGTACCGTGTTTCGCAGATACGGCTGTACGTATATGCGTTATCTCCGTGGCACGGATAACGCGGTGGACTGTGCCGCGAACGTGTTTGTTTAACAACAACTGTTGAATACCTACCACGCTCGATTACCGTCATCCACTCGTCCGCCGACCGACTTCGTTGCGGTGACCGATCGACGAGCGAACAAAACCTACCGGCTCGTTAGTATCAACGACCGAGGTCTAATCGGCCGGTAGGTCACTGCTCAGTGTCCCCCTGGGCAGTGGGTACGAAGTAGGCCCCAGTTTTCTATGAGGCCGAAACGTTACATATTCTATAATTACTAAATCCTATACATCTTGCAATTCGATTAAAACCTAATAGAATACGGTATCAAGCTAGATATTATATCATTTAGGTTTTAATTTTTCTACAAAATTATAATAAGTAAAATAGAACATTTTTATAATTAAATGTTTATTTATATTAAATTTTATTTATATTTAAATTATTTTATTAATTTGTATAGTTGTAGAAGCCATTAAACCTGGTAACATTTAAACAATAACTATATCTTGAATACTACAATTATTCTTTGCATATTTTAAATTTAAGTCTACGAGATGTAGATCATATGTTACCAATGTCTTACATATTTGATAATAATATTAGTGTAAACTACAATAGTATAAGCATTTGAATTTATAATTTTATTTAAATACACTTTATTAGAACACAGTAACTAATAGTATCTTAAATAACTAAATAGAACAACAAAACAAAATACAATCCCTTTTAACAACATTTTTTTTTTAATTTCTCAGTTTTGGATTGTTATTTTATGATTAATACATCGTAATATTAATACAGGAGTCCTTATAATATACAAATATTCCTCGTTAAATCATTAAAATTTTTAATTTGGCCATCGCAGTTTTAAAAAAAAACAAAAAAAATTGTATTTTTAAGTTCAATTATAAGTTTATAAATTATTAATTTTTTACCAGTTAAAAGAAAAGTTAAAGTTTTATGTATTTTGTGTATAAAATTAAAAACAAAAACATCATAATTTAACAAAATGATTTCGTATATTATATTTATCTTTACGAAGAAATTTTGCAACATTAAATTTGGTCAATTGACATTAATTTATAATAAAAATAATATCAAATATTTTAGTTTTGACTGACCTAATGTAATATTTTAATACGTCAACTTGATCAATAATAAATTAGTGTAAACATGTACAATCAAGGATAATTAAAGAAAAAATAATATAATTCTACAACTACTAAGACCTATACATTCAGCGATTTGATTAAAACCTAATGCAATACTGTAATAAACTAAATATTATAGAATCTAGTTTTTAATTTTTCTACAAAATTATAATAAGAAAAATAGAACATTGCACTTCAAAATATTTTATTCCTTTGTATAGTTGTAGAAGCCTATAAATTAGGTAACTTTTAAACAAAACCATATTGTTATACAGTGGATATTATATAACAGGGGTAGCCAAACTGCGGCTCGCATCTTACCGTAAGATACAAAACATTTCTCCAAAACATTTTTTCTTATCTTATTTATTATCTATATTAATATGACCTTTTTTTCATTTCGGCTCTTCCATATTTATTAAAACATTGGGCGGCTCGCGAGTCTCTTCTCGCTGGCCACCTCTGTTATATAATATATATATTATTAAATATAATATTATTATATAATATTCATATTATATTAAATTTATAATTGTCCTACATAATAGTAATATGTACACTAGATGATTGCACATTAAAATATCTTATTTCTTTGTGTAGCTCTGGAAACTTATATAAGTGGTAATGTTTAAGCAATTGCTATATCTTGAATATTCACTTATTTTTTGCCAATTTTAAATTTGAGCCTACGAGAAGTAGCACATATGTGAAGAAAGACTTTGTTTAGAGATTGATAAGAGAACTGGTGTAAACTACAATAGTATAAGCATTTGAATCCATAATTTGATTTAAATACTCTTAATTAGAACATTGTAATTAATACTATGTTAAATAACTTAAAAGAAAAAGAAAGCCAGATACATTCTTTTTTTTATATGGTTTTTTAAATTTCACAGTTTCTGATTGTTATTTAATGGTTAATACATAGTAATAATAATACATTAGACCTATCTTATAATAATATTCTTTATAAATTCATTTTAATTTTAAATTTGGATGTCACATTTTTTTAAAAGCAGCAAAAACAAATTTTATTTTTAAGTTAATTTATAAGTATATTAATAAATAACCTTTATTAGTTAAAAAAGATCAAGTAAAATTGTTGTAAATAATACTGTTAAAGGATCCTTGAAACATTTAATTTGGTCAAATAGCATTAATTAAAAAAATTAATTACTATCAAATATTTAATTGTTGACAAAATTATGTATAATTTTATTAACTCAACTTGATCAATACTAAATCAGAGTAAACATGTACACTCTAGTAGAATAAAGGAAATAATTATATTATTCTATAACTACCTAAGCCAATACATCCTGCGATTTAATTGAAACCTACTACTATATTATAATACAGTGGATATTATATCATTAAATGTGTATAATTGTACTACAAAATAGTAATATGTACACTAAATCATTGCACTTCAAAATATTATATTTCTTTGTATAGCAATAGAAGATGTTGGATCTGGTAATTTTTAATCAATAGTTATATCCTGAATATTACACATATTATTTGCCTATTGTAAATGTATGTCTACGATATATAGAATTAGTGTTTGATAAGAATATTGGTGTAAGCTACAATAGTATACTTTTTTAATCTATAATTTTTTTTTAAATACTCTTAATTAGAACATTGTAATTAATAGTATTTTTAATAACTTAAAAGAAAAAGAATACCAGATACATTTCATTTCTTTTTTTCTATATTTTTTTTTTGAATTTCTCAGTTTTGGATTGTAATTTAATGATTTTTAGTCTTGCCGCGTCTTCGCTTAGTGCGGTCGTCGCGTGTACGGTGTGCGCGCTTATTTATATTTCCACGATATCGCGTGTCGTGCAATACAACGGGCTCATTAGTGCATTTAAGTTTATATCGTGTACATAAATTATTGATAGCGAATCTAATTCGGTCGTCTAAACGAGGCTTGCTCTCCGCGAGCGGGGGCAAATAAACTTGCCTGCCTTGTCCTAAAAGACTCTTCCAGTAAAGAAAAGTCATCCAGCTCAGCCAGTCAGGCCAGTGGTAAAGCTGATAAAGCGACTTTGTCTAAATCACTAATTCCTAAGTCTACACTAATTACAAAAAACGTTTTTAAGAAAATGAAACTGAATTCCGCTTCATCCCTGAATGAGGATACGATCATTAGTGACGTCCTCTCAGATACCATCAACACCTATAGTGCTTCGAATTATGTATGTAAACGTGCTCAAAAAGCTCTACTAGCAAACCCAAATAGTAAATAGTAATATGTACACTAGATCATTGCACCTCAAAATATTTTATTATCTTGTATAGCTAAGCAAATCCGTGATGATGGTAATTTTTAAATAATTGCTATATCTCGAATATTCATTTATTTTTTGTCTATTTTAAATTTATATCTACGATATGTAGAACATTTGTTATGAATGACTTCGTTTAGTGTTTGATGAAAATATTGGTATACACTACAATATTATTAAAATTTTCTTAATTAGGACATTGTAACTAATAGTATCTTAAATTACTTAAACGAAAACCAGATACATTCTATTTTTACTACATTTTTTTTAAATTTCTCGGTTTCGGATTGTTATTTAATGATTAATACATAGTAATATCAATATTTGAGTTCTTGTCTTAAATTAATATTCCTCGTTAATTCATTTTATTTGAAATTTGGACGTCAGTTCTTTTAAAAATATCAAAAACAAATTTTATTTTTAAGTAAATTTTTAAGTATATTAATAAATTAACTCTAGCAGTTAAAAATTAAGTTAAAATTTGATGTCTTGGAGTATAAATATAAAGAAAAAATATCATAATTTAACAAAATGAGTTGGTATTTTAAATTAATACTCCTCAAGGGATCAAACAACATTTAATTTAATCAATTAACATTAAATTAAAAAATACTTAATATCAAATATTTAATTTTTGACCCAAATTATGTATAATTTTATTAACTTAACTTGATCAATAATATATCAGAGTAATCATGTTCATTCAAGAAGATTAAAGGAAAACATTATTGTATTCCATAACTACCTAATCAAATAAATCTTGCGATTCAACCAAAAACTAATATCATATTGTTATATGGTGGATATTTTATGATTAAATTTATAATTGTCGTACAAAATAGTAATATGTACACTAGATCATTGCACATTAAAATATCTTATTTCTTTGTGTAGCTTATGATATTTATGAAAATGGTAATGTTTAAGTAATTGCTATATCTTAAATATTACATTTATTCTTTGTCTACATTAAATTTGAGTTTACGAAATCCAGATCATATGTAATGAATAGGGCCCGGAACTTGATGACCTAAAAATCTTTTAAAAATGCCCACAAAAAAAGTATTAAAATGACTTATAAACATCAAAAAATGACTTAAAAAATGACCCAAAAAATAACATTACATTTTCGAAAATTACGTTTTTTAATAATAAATCATCAAAAAATCATTGTTTTTAAATTAATATTTTTTAATCATTTATTTATTATTTTATTCATCTACATTTAACAATGCTATTATATTTATACATTAAATATGTTTTTATTACTTAAACGATTAAATATTATGTAAATATTTTTAAACAATAAATGTATTACATTAAACGATCAATGTATATTTAATATTCTCAAATAAAAAAGATCGGCGATTGTCCGATAGTAAAGTTTTGTAGGTAGAAAAACATCTTTCCACTTCCACAGATGTAATTGGTGCATATTTGAAAAAAGTGATGTCATCTACATTCAAATTTTTTAACAAGCCTTCTTTTTCACTTCTTGTCCTAACATTTTTGAAATAATCTGCATACTTTTATAACCACTATTTTTTTCTAAAACACATTTGAATTTATTTTGAATTTCGCGTCCAACTATATTTCGTGCTTGATGAATTTTATTTTTTTCTTCTTCTACAACTAGTATAGCATCAGCAAAGCATATTTTTGACGATTCTAATTTTGTTATGGAATTTGGTAGTGATCAAAAGTTCGATTTAATATAAATTAAATTTAACTCTAACTCTGCAACAGTGATTAAATCAATTACTTTTTCAATGGAGGTCGCATCATTTTCCAGTTTCCATTTTTAATTGTTCCAAAATGTTCACAGTAATAAAATGCTGCGTTAACCATGTCCCCCACCTAGTTAGAACAGGTTGTGGGGGGTAATGAAATATTCGCTGCTATTTTTTAAACATTTGTACTCTCGAAGGATCTTCAGTTAGATGTGTACTACAAAACTCTGAGGATGGAACCTGTAACAGTTCCGAAGCGTCAGAACAACAACAATAACCACATGTATATTTCCGAAAACCAGTTAATAAATACGTTAGTTTTTTCAAATATTTAGTTTTGTCAAAATAATATTAAAAAAAAATTTTAAAATGCAAAACATGCACCAAAATCAGCAAAAAATGACTGTATAACCAAAAATTACTGAAAAATGCAAAAAATGCAAAATAAAAATGGTTTCATTGAATTTTACATAACATAAGTCACATTTCTGTAAAGACAAGCCTCGTATAAACGCATTAGAAAAAAAGATGCAAATGCATCAAGTTCCGGGCCCTAGTAATGAATGACTTCTTTTAGTGTTTGATTAAAATATTGGTGTAAACTTCAATAGTATAAGCATTTGTGTTCGGGCCTCCAGACGTTAGAATGTGCCGCCGTGCCGATTACGTCTGGGACCGGTCCACTAGAGCGCGCCGGTTCGTGACAAAAGCCCGAAAGCGTTTTTGTTGTTCGTTCGAACCGGCCGTTAAGTTGTTCGCCGTCCGCCGTTCGTGGTCTGGTGTCGTCGACCATCGCGTTTTTTCGCTCTGGTACGATGCCGCACAGTGACGACAAAGTGTGCGCCGTCACGTCTTGTCTTGTTTCCGCGTCATATTGTTTAATGTTACGCGTTTGTTTTGCGTTCTCGCGTCCCTTTGCGTGTACGCGTCATACTGTTTATCGTTACGCGTTTGTTTTGCGTTCTCGCGTCCCTTTGCGTGTACGCGTCATACTGTTTAGCGTTACGTGTTTGTTTTGCGTTCTCGCGTCCCTTTTGCGTGTACGCGGTTATCCAACACCGCGTCGATCCGTCGTCAACAATATTTGTCATTCAGTATTTGTGGCGCTGTATATACCTAACTTAACACGCATTGTATTATTCAATGTTTAGTTAATTACGAATTGATTATTATTATAAACACTTAAAAATACTAGCATCATTTCGTCGTGTTCTGTTTATTGTTTTCGCTGTGAGTCCTATTCCTGTACAACACAAGTCGAGCCGACAACCGCACTGTTTCGTAGGATCGGTTCGGCGCCAACAATTTGAATCTTTAATTTGATTTAAATACTCTTAATTAGAATATTATAATTAATAGCATGTTAAAAAACTTAAATGAAAATAAAAACCAGATACATTTCCTTTTTACTACATTTTGTTTTAAATTTCTCTGTTTTGAATTGTAATTTTATGATTAATACATTATAATATTAATACAGGATTGCTAATCATATATTTATAATCCTCATTAAATCATTGCAATTTTTAAATTGGACGTCACTTTTTTTAAATATAGCAAAAAAAAATGTTAATATTAAGCTCTTTGATACGTATATTAATATATAAACATTACCAGTTAAAAAGAAATACTGTAACTTTTTGTCTTAGAATATTAAAATGAAGAATCACATAATAATTTAACCAAAAGATTTCGCAATTTAAATTTGTATTCCTAAAGAAATCTTGCAATATTATCTTTGGTCAACTCTTATTATTTAAAAAAAAATTAATAACAAATATTAAGTTTTTGACCTAAATTATGTATAATTTTATTAACTCTTCTAGATTAATAAAAATCAGAGTAATCACGTACATTCTAGGAGAATCAACGAAAAAATAATATTATTCCGTAACTACCTAAACCAATATATCCTAGGATTCAATTAAAACCTAATATTATATGATAATACGGTGGAAAATATATCATTAAATATATACTTTTCCTATAAAATAGTAATATGTATCCTAGATCATTGAATAACAATATATTTTATTCTTTTGTATAGCTAGAAAACAGAATTTATTCAGTAATTTTTAAAGAATTGCTTTATCTTGAATATTACATTATTCATTGCCTAATTTAAATTTGAGTCTTTGAGATGTAGAACATATGTTGTGAATGATTTCGTTTAGTGTTTGATAAGAATATTGGTGTGAACTACAGTTGTATAATCATTGAAATCTATAATTATATTTAAATACTCTTAATCAGAACATTGTTATTAATAGTATCTTCAATAACTTAAAAGTAAATGAAACCAGATACATTCCATTTTTACTATTATTCTTTTTAAAATTTTTCAGTTTTGGGTTGTTATTTAATAATTAATACATAGTAATATTAATAATGGATTCCTATCTTATATTTATATTCCTCATTACATAATTGCATTTTTAAATTTGGGTGTCACATTTTTTAAATAATAGCAAACCATTTTTTACCTAAACCAATATATACTGTCTGGTAACAAATCAATTACTACCAGACGACCGAAGGACCATAAATGACTGATAGAAACTTGGATTTACTACCCGGACGAAATGAACATTTACTATTAAGACGTGGGAAGTTTAAACAAATTTCTAGTTTCCCAGCTATGTTGATATCACACTCCCCACTGACGACCTTCACCAGAAGAATATCTGACTATTTGCTTTCCCTACGTGCGCAATGGACGTAAGTACTAACAGGTATTCCAAGATAATTCTGCCTGATGAGAACGATCAAGTCCTTGTGTGGAAAGACGTAATATCAACGATTACTGCGAAACGAGATTTACACAAAATATCAAAGAGAAAGAAATAAACACTGTGTACGCGAAAATTATGTGACATTTATTATTAGTGAACGGTTATAAAATGGTTCCTCGTTGTGCTGAAAACTGACCAAGTCTGCCCTGGGTGGGTCTTGGAACAGCGTCGAAGCACAACGAGAGAAGGTTGAGAACTGTCAAATTGTTTGTGTTTTGACTCCCCTTATATACGATCGAGACCAGCTATTTTTACATCGTAAAATAAGTTTATGTCCATATATGGGCAAGAATATGGGGACAAATACAAAAATAAATATATAATAACAAAAACTATTTACAGAACATCGATATCTTAATTAGGTTCGGTTTTAATTAACCTTTATTACGGGCGTAAACATATACTGTGATTAAATTAAAACCTAATACCATATTGTAATACAGCGAATTATATATCATTAAGTTTATAATTTTCATAAAAGATATGTACCCTAGATTATTGCATTTCAAATATTTTAATCTTTTGTATAGATCAAAAAATGTTTCTTTGTGGTAATTTTTAATGAATTGCTATATCATGAATATTCACTTATTTTTGCTTATATTAAATTTGAGTCTACGAGATGTAGAACATATGTTTAAAATGATTTCGTTTAGTGTTTGTTAAGAATATTGGTGTAAACTACAATAGTATAAGCAATTTGAATCTATAATTTTATTTAAATACTCTTAAATAAAAAATTTTAACTAATAGTATCTTAAATAACTTAAATGAAACTAAAACCAGATACATTCCCATTTTACTACATGTTTTTTTAAATTTCGAAGTTTGGCATTATAATTTAATGGTTAATAAATAGTTATAACAATACAGGAGACCTATTTTATATTTATATTCCTTATTAAATTATCGCATATTTAAATTTGTACGTTATATTTTTTATAAATTCAAGGAGATTAAGGGGGAAATGTTTTGTATTCCATAACTACCTAATCCAAAACATCTTGCGATCCAACTAAAAACTAATATCATATTGTTATACAGTGGATATTTTATGATTAAATTTATAATTGTCGTACAAAATAGTAATATGTAAACTAGATTATTGCACATTAAAATATATTATTTCTTTGTGTAGATGATGACAATAAATATAAACCAGGTAATTTTTAAACAACTGCTATATTTTGAATATTAAACTCATTCTTTGCTTATTTTTAATTTGTGTCTACGAGATGTAAAACATATATTATGAATGATTTTGTTTAGTGTTTGATTAAAATATTGGTGTAAACTTCAATAGTATAAACATTTGAATCTTTAATTTTATTTAAATACTCTTAATTAGAATATTGTAACTAATATGCATGTTAAAAAACTTAAATGAAAATAAAAACCAGATACATTCGCTTTTAACTACATTTTATTTTTAATTTCTTGATTTCAGATTATAATTTTAAGAATTATACAATATAATATTAATATTGAAGTCCTTTTCTTAAATTTATTTTCCAAATAAAATAATTTTTATGTTATTTGATAATTAGTGTATTAAATAAATATTATCAGTTAAAAAAACAAATGTCAGATTATATGTCTTTATGTATTAAAATCAAGGAAAAAATATCATACATTAATTATCATGATAAAAATATCATTTGAACCAACTAATTTCGTATTTTTAATTTATACTCCTAAAGGAATCATGTAACATTAAATTTTGTTAATTAACATTAATTTAAAAAATAGTTGATATCAAATATTTAATTTTTGAACTTAATATTGTATAATTTTATTAATTCAACTTGATCAATAATAAATCAGAGTAATTTTGTCCATTTCAGGAGAATTTATGAAAAAATTATTATAAACCATAACAACCTAAAACAATATATCTTGAATTCGATTAAAACCTTATACAATATTGTAATACGCTTGATATTATATCATTAAATATATACTTTTTCTACAAAATTATAATATGTACACTTGATCATTGCACTTCAAAATATATTATTCTTTTGTATAGATGAAGCAAGAGCTAGTGGTAATTTTTAATTAATTGCTGTATCTTGAATATTACATTTCTTCTTTGCTGTTTTAAATTTGTATTTACGAGATGTAGAACATATGTTATGAATTACTTCGTTTAGTGTTTAATAAGAATGTTGGTCTACACTACAATAGTATAAACATTTCAATCTATAATTTTATTTAAATTCTCTTAATTAAAACATAGTAACTAATGGTATCTTAAATATCTTAAAAAAAAAAAAACTATAAAAATTCACTTTTTACTACATTGTTTTTTAATTTTTCGATTTTGGATTATAGTTTTAAGAATTGTACACTATAATATTATTATTGAAGTCCTTCTCCTATATTTATTTTCCTCATAAAATCATTGCAATATTAAATTTGGACGTCAATATTTTAAAAATAACAAAATAAAATCATTTTTATGTTCTTTGATAATTAGTGTATTAAATAAATATTAACAGTTAAAATAAACAAATGTAAGATTATATGTCTTTGAGTATTAAAATCAATGAAAAAATATCATATTAGAACCAACTCACTTCGTATTTTTAATTTATACTCCTAAAGCAATCATGCAACATTAAATTTTGTTAATTAACATTAATTTAAAAACCAGTTGATATCAAATATTTAATTTTTGAACTTAATAATGTATAATTTTATTAACTCAACTTGATCAATAATAAATCAGAGTAACTTTGTCCATTTCAGGAGAATTTATGAAAAAATTATTATATACCATAACAACCTAAAACAATATATCCTGCAATTCGATTAAAACCTTATACAATATTGTAATATGCTTGATATTATATCATTAAGTATATACTTTTTCTACAAAATTATAATATGTACACTAGATCATTGCACTTCAAAATATATTATTCTTTTGTATAGTTCAAGCAATATCTATGGGTAATTTTTAAGTAATTGCTGTATCTTGAATATTACATTTCTTCTTTGCTGTTTTAAATTTGTGTTTACGAGATGTAGAACAAATGTTATAAATTACTTCGTTTAGTGTTTAATAAGAATGTAGGTCCACACTACAATAGTATAAACATTTCAACCTATAATTTTATTTAAATTCTTTTAATTAAAACATAGTAACTAATGGTATCTTAAATATCTTAAAATAATAAAACTATAAACATTCACTTTTTACTACATTGTTTTTTAATTTCTCGGCTTTGGATTATAGTTTTAAGAATTATACACTATAATATTATTATTGAAGTCCTACTCGTATATTTATTTTTCTCATAAAATCATTGCAATATTAAATTTGGACGTTAATTTTTCAAAAATAATAAAAAAAATTATTTTTATGTTCTTTGATAATTAGTGTATTAAATAAATATTAACAGTTAAAAAAAACAAATGTAAGCCTATATGTCTTTGAGTATTAAAATCAAAGAAAAAGCATAATAATTGAACCAACTAATTTCGTATTTTTAATTTACACTCCTAAAGGAATTAATGCAACATTAAATATGGTCAATAACTTTTATTTCAAAAAAAGTTAATATTAAATATTTTTGTATTTTGACATAATTTATGTATAATTTTATTAACTCAATATGATCGATAATAAATCAAAGTAAACACCTACTTCTAAGCAGAATTATTGAAAATTTTTTTTATTCTATAACGACTTAAACTAATACATTCCTCGATGCTATTAATACCTAATACCATATTGTAATACGGTGGCTTTAAAAAATTTAATTTATAATATTCCTATAAAATAGTAATATGTACCCAAGGTTATTGCATAACAATATACTTTATTCTTTTGTATAGAGAGAAATAACAGTTTAAATGGTAATTTTTAAACAATTGCTTTATCTTGAACATTTTACATTTATTCTTTGCCTGTTTTAAATTTGAGTCTACGAGATGTAAACATGTGTTGTGAATGATTTCGTTTAGTGTTTAGTAAGAATATTGGTCAGTTGCGTTTATTCGGTCGATACGAACACACGGTTGTTGCGTTTTCGCTCGCTTATCTACGTTGCGATAATTTTAATTAAGTTTGTCAGTCAATAATTGTTTTCTTTTTTCGTCCGTCACAGTGTATGTTGCCCTTTGAACGTCGGCCGGTCGGCATGCTGCCGTCGCCGGGCCGTAATCGGTTTGCCCTTCTCGCTAGCAAACCGCCACCCGTTATTAATGTCGTTGATACCGATAATCATAAGAAAAATAAAGTTATTTCACCTACTTCGCCTACTGCGCAGAAACCGGTCAAGAAATCCAAAATGTCTGTTGGATCACAAAATAGCCCGTCTTCTTCTCAACCCACAAACATCAACTCTACCTCCACTATAGTGAAGTGAATATGCAGCACAATGTGGCCGAAAGCTTTGCACCCAATTACAAAGACCCTCTTCATATCATTATCTCTTCTCAGGATAATAAGAACATTGCTAATTTACATCGCGTCAAGCTAGGTAAAATGTTTATGAAAACTTTCAACGGCGTAACAAATATCTCACCTATTGGCGCACACAGAGTTAAAATAATTTTCGATTCGATAATCAACGCGAATACATGTCTTTCTTCTTCTTGGTTAGTTGAAAATTACTATGTTGCTTCCATACCGAGATAACTTATTTACAGCCTCGGTGTCATCCGTCTTGATCTGTGTGTCTCAGAGGACGACTTCTGGGAAGGTTGGGAATACTGTCACAAAGTTGTCGAATTTCGTCGCATTAATATTAAGCGTGATAATGAAATTATTTCTTCTAAACTCGTCGAATTACAATTTCTATCACCAAAACTTCCTGAAAACCTCAGTATTTTTAAAGTCATTCATGTTGTTTCTCCCAGTCTTCATGCACTGCCTCCGGTTTAGCCATATGCAATAATACTGCAGCAGTAAGCAACGCTGTGGTTATTTTGGTGACTTTAACCATTGCATTGATACATGTGAAAATTGTCTTACTGCATCTCCTCACTGTATTAACTGCAATTCGGATCATGCTGCCTCTGACAGGTCTTGCGCTGAATGGACTACACAAAAAGACATCAAAAAAATTATAGCTGTCGAAAACAAATCTTACGCAGAAGCTGCCCAAATTAAACGTTTTGGAATCGTAATAAACTTTCTAAAATGCAAGACCTTTCTTTCCTCCTCTCAGATAATCAGTGTTTATTCGCCCTCCTCTCTGAAACGTGGCTCCTTCCTAACAAATTTTTATCCCACAGTTTAATATTAGTCGGTCCGATCGTACGGATAGTTATCGCGGAGTGGCTATCGCCTCCTACCATTCTAAACAAATAAATCATATTTCCATTGACCCCCTTTTAAAAAATTTACTAGTCAATTATTCTATCGACCTTGTTGGTATTGAAGCGTTCATCAATTTACCCACCTCTATTTCTATTTGGTCCGCTTACATTCCCCCTCTTCTAACGCACCTTCCAATCTAATTGATAAAATTTTTTCTTTGATGTCCCCCAATTCTTTATGGGGTGGCGACCTTAACGGTCATCATTCCTCTTGGGGTGTTTCTAAATCCAATCACCGTGGTAATATTTTATCCTCTTCCATTTCAGACCATAACCTTTGCATTCTTAACACAGGGGTCCCTAACCTTGCTAATCGCCTTCCCTTTACTGACAGTGCTATGGATCTTACTCTTATTTCCCCTCTTCTCTTCTGGCCCTTTTTCTGGTCTGTCCTAGATTGCACTTATGGTAGTGATCACTTCCCTATCATTATCTCTCACACAAATACCACTCTTCCCTCATCTCTCTTCCCTTCCCATTTTACACATAAATTGGATTACCATAAAGCTGACTGGCCATCTTTTCAAAACCACATGTCAATTTTTTGCTCTAATTTCTCTCCTTGCTCTCCTATTAACGATAATGATTGGTTTGTTTCTACCATCCTTAGAGCCACAAAAATGTCCCTTCCTACCGTCAAAAAAACCAAAAAACATTTCCCCTCTCTTCTATATGGTGGTCATCTACTTGCACCAGCGCAATTAATGTACGCACCAAAGCCTTAAAAAAATATAGAACATCTGGTCTTGTTAGTGATTTTTTCGAGTACCAAAAAGTACGTGCTTCTACTCAGAGAACACTAAAACAGGCAAAAAGTTTGTCCTGACGTTCCTTTTGCTCTTCCCTCAATTATTCATTTGTTCTTTCCAACACCTGGGCCATTGCCAAAAAATTTAAATACTGTGTCTACAAAACTTCCCATTCTTTAAATGAAACTTGATTCGATCCCTTTTGCTGTAAAGTTGCTCCCTCATATGTTCCCTTATTTGAAGAATCCACAACCTCCTTCCACTCTCAGTCACCTCCTCCTGTACAGCATCATCCTCTAACCTCGCTTTTCTCTCCTGGCGAGCTCTCTTATGCCATTCATTCATGCAAATCAACTGCGTGTGGACTTGACAGTGTTTCTCCTTTATTCCTCAAACACCTCCCTTCTCAATGTCTTGACATACTTTTATCCATTCTCAACTCTTTATGGTCTAATGGCATAATCCCTGATTCTTGGCGACATTTTAATATTGTACCAATCCTTAAACCCAACTCTTCCCCAACCACATTTCGTCCCATTGCACTCTCTTTTTCACTTTGTAAAATCGTAGAGCACATAATCAAAAATCGCCTGGACTGGTATTTTGAAAAGAATAATTTTTTTCCTAAGAACTTTTACGGGTTTCGGAGAGGTCTTGGCACAATGGAGTGCTTATCTACGCTCACCGGCACTATATACTAATCCTTTTACGATAAAGCCTTTTGTCCAGCAGTTTTTATTGATATCAGAGGTGCTTTTGACTGTGTTAATATCCCTTCTCTAACCGCCATTCTTCACTCTTACACCGTCCCGCTTTCACTTTGTAATTTTATTTCATATCTTTTTTTTATCGTTTTATAACTTTTACCTTCCCTTTGGAGCTAATATAAAATCGTACCTCCTACCGTGGCCTCCTTCAAGGTAGTTGCTTCAGCCCTATTTAATATGTATATGACTAAAATAAGTAGTTCTCTTACCATAGATGGAGTTTTTTCTCTTTTCTATGTCGACGATATTGTCCTCTTTGCACCCCAAAAATCCATTAATACTGCTTTCTACTCCCTTAATAATTCACTTTCTCTTATATCTACTTCTTTACAAGCACATTACTTTTCCATTGCTCCCGAGAAAAGCTAATTAATAATTTTCACAAGAAAACGTTTCCCGCTTGTATTACTTTCTATTATTCTCGATGATGTAATTGTTCCCCCCTCTGACTGCATAAAATACCTAGGTCTCAGGCTTGATTCTAAACTATGATGGCTTCCACATATCCGTTTCATTCTTTTTGTTACCGCCTGTTGGGCTAATTTCCTACGTTGTAACACTGGCACCTCCTGGGGATCACACCTCTCTTATTTATTACTTATCTATAATTCAGTAATTCGAGCCAAAATTGAATACGGTCCTTTTTTATTCGTCTCAGCCTCCAATACCCATAGAAAAAAATTAAATTCCTTACTTGTCTCCTGTCTACGCAGTATCTTAGGTGCCCTGAAATCCACTCCTACCTCCAGCATTTTTGTTGATTGTTCCTCCCCGCCTATTGAAATTTGATGTCGTGGGCTAGTTGAAAAATTCCTTCTTAAATTCTTTTCCTTGCCTAACATGCATATTTTTCCTTATTTTCTGAAATTAAATCCCACTGGCGTTATGTGCCAAAATCTCTTCCAATTTTAGCCTCATTATGCTCCACCCTTTCCCCTTTTATATCGCATATATATATAATTCACAGTCTAGATTACCTTTATTTGACTGTCCGCTCCAAGCACTCACTCTTTCTCCCTTTGTATATACCAACTTATGTTTCCTCGGTTATTCTTTAACTAACCTTCACTCATTCCCTTTAATTACTGTTAATAACCTCTTTAAAAACTACGTCTCATCTAATTTCCTCAATAAATGTTTAATCTTTACTGATGGTTCTGTATCAGCCAATTCAGCCGGCTGCTCCTTTTTTATTCCCGAATTACATGTATCCTTTTCAACTATTCTTCACCAATATTCTTCTTATACCGCAGAATACCTCACTTTTATAAATGCTTTTACCTACATACTCACGACCTCTAACAACGAGTTCGTTATTTTCTCCGATTATTAATCTTGCTTAAATGCCATAACTTCTAATCCTTTTTATACCCAGATCTCCCCCTTTATCCTTACTATCAAATCTCTTATTTTTTTAGCACAATCCTTAAATAAATCAGTTTTATTACATTGGGTTCCTAGCCACGTCGGCATCTTCAATAATGAAATGACGAACCATCTCGCTATCTCCACCTCCCTTTTCTTAACCCCTACAATCCCTAATATTCCCGTTTTTGATCTTCTTCTAACATTTACGCCAGACCATTTTTAATACTTGGCAGGATAAATGGTCAAAAAGTAAATTGAAAACCACTTGCTGGTACCGTTCTTCATCTCTTTCTATCACTTTTTCACCATGGTTTCATAATCTTAACCTACCAAGAAACATTATTTCTTCCTATTCTAGGTTTAGACTAGGCAACAACCTCAGTGAAGCTATATGCGACATTTCCCACCTATTCTTTGATTGCCCTGCTTTACATCGCCCTATTTAACCTCCTTATTTCTCATAAAATCCACAACCCTTCCTCAACCAATATTCTGAACTCCCATTCAGCAGTTATCATACACGCTGTCATATCCTTCGTCAAAAGTATCGAGTTTTCCATTAAAATAATTATATAAACTTATTTATTTTTTGTTTTTTGTTTTGTTTTGTTTTTTTTTTTTGTTCGCTTTTTCATTGTAGTTTTTCTCTAATCTAGTTTTAATTTATAGTATTTCTTGTAATTGTTGAGCAATATATTTCCATTAATAAAGGCTATAAAAAAAAAGATATTGGTGTAAATTACAATAGTATAAACATTTGAATCTATAATTTTATTTAAATACTCTTAATTTGAAAATTGTTATTAATAGTTTTTTTAATAACTTAAAAGAAGAAGAAACCAGATAACATTCCATTTTTACTACATTCTTTTTAAAAATTTTCAGTTTTGTGTTGTTATTTAATAAATAATATATAGTAATATTAATAATGGATTTCTGTCTCATATTTATATTCCTCATTACATCAATGCATTTTTTAATTTGGGCGTCACATTTATTAAAAATTTCAAAAACAAATTTAATTTTTAATTTAATTTTTATATATATAATTAAATTAACTTTTCAGATAAAAGTAAATAAATAAAGTTAAAATGTTATGTCATTGAGTATAAAAATAAAAATAAAACAATCATAATTTCAATAAATGAATTCGTATTTCAATTGCTTACTCCTAAAGGAATTTTGCAACATTAAATTTGGTCAATTTAACATTAAATTAAAATAAATTAATATCAAATATTTTATTTTTGATATAAATTATGTATAATTTTATCAACTTAGATTGATCAATAATAAATTAGATTAAACATGTACATTCTAAAAGAATTAAAAAGAAAATTATATTATTTCATAACTACAAAAACCAATACATACATCGATTCAATTAAAACCTAATACTATATTATAATACAGTGGATATTATTTCATTAAATGTGTATAATTGTACTACAAAATAGTAATGTGTACACTAAATCATTGCACTTCAAAATATTATATTTCTTTGTATAGCAATAAATAATTGTGAATCTGGTAATTTTTAATCAATATATATAAGCTATATCTTAAATATTACACTTATTCTTTGCCTATTTTTAATGTCAGTCTATGAGATATAGAACATTTGTAATGAATGACTTCATTTAGTATTTGATAAAAATATTGGTGTAAACTACAATAGTATTAACATTTGAATATATAATTTTATTAACATTTTCTTAATTAGAACATTGTAACTAATAGTATCTTAAATTACTTAATGAAAACGAAAATCAGATATATTCCTTTTTTACTACATTTAAAAAAGTTTTCAATTTCGGATTGTTATTTAATGATTCATACATCGTAATATTAATACAGGATTCTATATCTCGTATTATTATTTCTCATTGAATCATTGCAATTTTAAATTTGGACGTTAAATTTTGCATTTTTTTAAAAATAGTAAAAACAAATTTTATATTTAAGTTCATGTATAAGTATTTAATGAAATATACATTACTAGTTAAAATTATAATTTTAAATTTTTTTTGGCTTTGAATATTAAACGAAGAAAAAAACAATTTAACCAAAAGATTTCGTATTTTAAATTTATATACTTAAAGGAATCTTGCAAAATTAAATTTGGTCAATTAATTTAAAATAAATTAATATCAATATTTTATTTTTGATTTAAATAATGTATAATTTTATTAACTCAACTTGATCAATAACAAATCAAAATAAACATCTACTTTTAAACAGAATTATTAAAAAATTTTATTATTCCGTAACCATTTAAACTAAAACATTTATCGATTCAATTAATACCTAATACCAAATTGTAATACGCTGGATTATATATCATTAAATACAAAATACTAATATGTACACTAGATCATTGCACTTTAAAATATTTTATTCTCTTGTATAGCTAAGCGAAAATGTAGAGAAAGTAATTTTTAAACAATTGCTAAATCATTAATATTCACTTATTTTTTGTCTATTTTGAATTTGTATCTACGAGATGTAGAACATTTATTATGAATGACTTTGTTTAATGTTTTATAAGAATATTGGTGTAAACTAAAATAGTATGAGCATTGGATTCTATAATTTAAAATTAAAAACTTAAATTTAAATTTAAAAAAAATTAGTAGCAAATATTTAATTTTTGACCCTAATTATGTAAAGTTTTATTAATTTCACAAGAAAAATAAAAAATTAGAGTAAATATAAGTAAATATTTTAGGAGAATATAAGAAAAAATTATTTTATACCATAAATACCTAAAAAAAATTATATATTCTGTGATTCCATTAAAACCTAACATCATATTACAATATGATGGATTATATATCATTAAATTTATAATTTTCATACAATATACTAATATGTACACTAGATCATTGTATTTCAAATATTTTATTCTTTTATATAGTTGCAGAAGACTATCCAAAAGGTAATTTTTAAACAATTGCTATCTTGAATATTACATTTATTTTTGCCTATTTAAAGTTTAAGTTTACGAGATGTAGAACATTTGTTATGAATGACTTCTTTTAGTGTTTGATAAGAATATTGGTGTAAATTACTAAAAGATATGTGTTGACTACCTTTTTTTTTTTTTTTATATGAATCGGCAATACACCCACTGCCCTGCATGCCTCTTCAGCAGTGCTTAGGGCAGTGGGTCGCCATCGTTTATTTAAAAGAGATAAATAACAATTTTCCGTTGGGGTGGATGACCGGACAATCCCCGGCCAAGCCACCCCTCACAAAAAGTAATACAAATTAAACAGGGAGGAGCAATAAAGCGAATGCTAACTGCTCCTCCCCTCACAATTTATAAATCAAGAGGGCGGCCAGCCACCACCCTTCTTCTCCGCCAACCGCGTGATGGAGCTGTCCCCTGCAGGGACTGCCTCTCCCGCTCCGCTTCCTCCTTCAGACCCATCACGGTCGAAGCGAAGTGAGCAATCGCTTCCCATTTCGCCGGGGACTCCAACATTTGGGCGACGAGATCACGCGGCCGGAAACGACCTATAACGCGTATAAGGTCGTTCCTGGCCCACTCGAACGCCTCGCAGCGAACGAGCGTGTGAAACGCGTCGTCATCCTCCTCGCTGTAAGAGTCGGGTGGTCCGCAGTGGGAACACCCGCTCTCCGGAGCACGGCCGATTCGGTGTAAAAACCGGTTGAAACAACCGTGCCCCGTTAACAGCTGGGAGAGATGAAACGTCATCTCACCGTGCGATCTCCTCACCCACCGATCGAGTAGCGCGGGGAGTATGAGTGTCCGGGTCCAGTCCCGTCCGCTCCCGACGGGAGCGTCCCATCTCACTACCCTCCCCGCCCACTCGTCCGTCGTCGCGGCTCTCGGGTCGCACGACGTAGGTCGGAGCGTCGTACAATAGGATCGATTGCACGACGCTCACCAGCAGACGCCTACGGCTTTCCCGGGGGCCACCCACGTTCGGCATGAGTCCGCACAGGGCGGACATCACCCGCTCGGCTTTCGCCGACGCGGCGCGCAAGTGTGCACCGAACATCGTCCCCTTGTTCTCTAGGATCACTCCTAGATACTTCAGGGACGCTCCTAGTCGTACGGCCTGACCCTCAAGCCGTAACCGGGGTTCCGCCGTCCCGCGACGGCTCGTAAACGCTACGGCCTCCGTCTTGTCGACGGCCAGCCGTAGGCCGAGCACATGTATGTGCTCGGCCACCGTCGCGATGTGTTGACTACCTTTTTTTTTTTTTTTTTTATCGGCAATACATCCACTGCCCTGCATGCCTGTTCAGCAGTGCTTAGAGCAGTGGGTCGCCATCGTTTATTTTTTTTAAAATAACAACAATTTTCCAATGGGGTGGATGACCGGACAATCCCCGGCCAAGCCACCCCTCACAAAGGTAATACAAATTTAGCAGGGAGGAGCGATAAAGCGAATGCTTACCGCTCCTCCTCTCACAGCTTATATATCAATTGGGCGACCAGCAGCCGCCCTCCTTCTCCTCCAACCGCGCGATGGAGCAATCCCCTGCAGGGACTGCCTCTCCCGCTCCGCTTCCTCCTTCAGACCCATCACGGTCGAAGCGAAGTGAGCAACCGCTTCCCATTTCGCCGGGGACTCCAGCATTTGGGCGACGAGATCACGCGGCCGGAAACGACCTATAACGCGTATAAGGTCGTTCCTGACCCACTAAAACGCCTCGCAGCGAACGAGCGTGTAAAACGCGTCGTCATCCTCCTCGCTGTAAGAGTCGGGTGGTCCGCAGTGGGAACACCCGCTCTCCGGAGCACGGCCGATCCGGCGTAAAAATGTGTTGACTACCTGTATTGACTAACCTAACCTTATTTAAATACTTCTCATTAGAAAATTGTAACTAAACGTATCTTAAATAAATTAAAATACAAATAAAACCAGATACATTCCTTTTCACTATATATTTTTTTTATATTTTCTCAGTTTTTGGTTGTAATTTAATGTATACTACATTATAATATTAACACAGAAGTCCTTATAATAATTTTAATATCTTATATTAGTCTTATATAAATCCTCATTTATCTTAATTAATATCCCTCATTAAATTCTTTTAATTTTTAATTTGGACGTCATATTTTTTAGTAACAACAAAATCAACTTTTATATGTTATATGTTAATTTATATGTATATTATTAAAATAACTTCACCAATTAAAAAAAAAGTTAAAAATTTTACTTGAAGGATAAAAATAATAACAAAAACTTCATAATTATACGAGTTGGTATTTTTAATTTATACTCCTAAATGAATCATGCAACATTAAATTTGATCAATTAACATTAGTTTTATAAATACTTAATATCAAATA
This sequence comes from Schlechtendalia chinensis, assembly GCA_019022885.1. NCBI lineage: Eukaryota > Metazoa > Arthropoda > Insecta > Hemiptera > Aphididae > Schlechtendalia > Schlechtendalia chinensis. Next base: position 30,431,998 of record CM032339.1, read on the forward strand.
TTTAATTTTTGACCTTAATTATGTATAAATTTATTAATTCAACTTAATTAATATTAAACCAGAGTAATCATGTACATTCTATGAGAATTAAGGATAAAATTATATTATTCCATAACTACCTAACCAATACATCATGTTATTCAATTCAAACCTAATACCATATTGTAATACGGTGAATTATATATCATTAAGTTTATAATTTTCATACAAGATATGTACCCTAGATCATTGCATTTCAAATATTTTATTCTTTTGTATAGCTAAAGAAAAGTTTTTAAATGGTAATTTTTAAACAATTGCTTTATCTTGAATATCCACTTATTTTTTGCCTATTTTAAATTTAAGTCTACAAAATGTAAAACATATGTTTAAAATGACTTCATTTAGTGTTTGGTTAGAATATTGGTGTAAAATAAAATACTATAAGTAATTGAATCTTATTTTATTAAATACTCCTATTTAGAAAATTATAACTAATAGTATCTTAAATAACTTAAAAGAAAAATAAAACCAGATACATTCTTTTTACTATATGGTTTTTTTGAATTTTTCAGTTTTTGATTGTTATTTAATGGTTAATACATAGTTAATACAAGTCATAATAATACAGGAGACCTATCTTATAATAATACTTCTCATTAATTTATTGCAATTTTAAATTTGGACGTCACATTTTTTAAAAAGTAGAAAAAAAATTTTATTTTTAAGCTAATTTATAAGTATATCAATAAATAACCTTTATTAGTTAAAAAGATTAAGTAAAATTTTAAATAATACTGGTGAAGGATCCTTGCAACATTTAATTTGGTCAAAAAGCATTAATTAAAAAAATTAATAACAATCAAATATTTAATTGATGACCAAAATTATGTATAATTTTATTAACTCAACTTGATCAATACTAAATCACAGTAAACATGTACATTCTAGTAGAATTAAGGAAATAATTATATTATTCCTTAACTACCTAAATCAATACAGCCTGCGATTCAATTAAAACCTAATACTATATTATAATACAGTGGATATTATATCATTAAATGTGTATAATTGTACTACAAAATAGTAATGTGTACACTAAATCATTGCACTTCAAAATATTATATTTCTTTGTATAGCAATAAAAGATGTTGGATCTGGTAATTTTTAATCAATAGTTATATCCTGAATATTACACATATTATTTGCCTATTGTAAATTTGTCTACGATATGTAAAATTAGTGTTTGATAAGAATATTGATGTAAGCTACAATAGTATAAGCATTTTAATCCATAATTTTTTTTAAATACTCTTAATTAGAACATTTAAATTAATAATATTTTTAATGACTTATAAGAAAAAGAATACCAGATACATTACATTTCTTTATGATTAAATTTTTTTTTTTTTTAATTTCTCAGTTTTGGATTGTAATTTAATGATTTTTAGTCTTGCCGCGTCTTCACTTAGTGCGGTCGTCGCGTGTACGGTGTGCGCGCTTATTTATATTTCCACGATAACGCGTGTCGTGCAATATACCGGGCTCTTTAGTGCATTTAAGTTTATATCGTGTACGTAAATTATCGATAGCAAATCTAATTCGGTCGTCTAAACGAGGCGTGCTCTCCGCGAGTGGGGGCAATAAATTTGCCTGCCTTGTCCCAGAAGACTCTTCCAGTAAAGAACAGTCATCCAGCTCAGCCAGTCAGACCAGTAGTAAAGCTGACAAAGCGGCTTTGTCTAAATCACTAATTCCTAAGTCTACACTGATTGCAAAAAACGTTTCTAAGTAAATGAAACTGAATTCCGCTTCATCCCTGAATGAGGATACGATCATGAGTGATGTCGCTCTCAGATGGCATCAAAGCATACAGTGCTTTGAATTCTGTATGTAAAAGTGTTTCAAAAGCTCTACTAGCAAACCCTTTAGTTTCGCTCGAAAACACAATTGATAAGTAACCAATTGTACCTGAATGCTTTCCGTCGAACTATGTTGGCCTTCTTATAATTATGATGTCATCTTCAAACATCGATGAAAATCTAGGAAAGATACATCCAGTATCAGTGGGAAAATTCCTATTACAAAATTGTTTTGGCATTGTGTCTATTGAATCAGCTGGATCCAAACAAATAAAGATCACATTTGATTCCATCAAAAATGCAAATATATGTTTATCGTCAGCAATTATTAAGTCTAACGGATATAAGGTCAACATTTCTAGTTCACTTTTATATTGCTTTACTGTAAGCCGGTTAGATGACTGTATTACAAAATAGACTTTCGGGACGGCCACGAATCTCCCTCAAAAATATTGTCTTTTAGAAGAATAATCGTAAAAAGAGATGGAGCTATAATTCCAACTAGATTCGTAGAAATTAAATTTCAAACATCATCTCTTCCAAAAAAAATTAGCATTTTTAAAGTTTTGTTTGATGTTTCACCAAGCATAAAATTTTGAGTTCAGTGAATTAAGTGCCTTAGGATCGGTTATACCAAAAAGTTTTGTCGAGGAAAGCAACGATGCGCTCATTGCAGAGAGACTGGACACGAGGTTTCTGTATGCGAACTACGAGATTCAGCTCCTAAATGCATTTGCTGTCAGTAGCAACATACAGCAAAGGATCGTAGACGCAAAGAGTGGCTCAGTCAGAAGGAAATAAAGAAAATTATGGCGAGCGAGAAGGTCCCATTCAAAGAAGCTGTCCAGATCCAGAAAACCGGGTCAGTCAACACGGCGTTCTCATTTGCAGACAAGGTAACTCATAAAAGTAGTATAGGTAATATTGTTAAAGGACACAATACTTTGATTTCCACCAACAAAGTCGATATTTCTTCAATTTTCCAATTAGCGGCAAGTGTTTTCTCAAAAGAAAATCCCAAAAAAAAACCTCCTTCTACATCTTTTAATCAGTCCCCAAAGTTACCTCGTGTTCCAAATCTTTCTTTGCCCTATGGCAGTTTTTTGAATTATGTCTCCCAAAATAATAATAATGACATAACAAATTCCAATTGAATTTCTAGCTTAGCGAGTTCTCTTACTCATACATTAATGAACTCATTCAACATTGCATTATCTCTTTCTTCACTTAGTTCCTTAATTGAATCGTTATTCATTAACTTGCTTTCCTCATCGAAAGCAGTAGATGATGATACGTTTTAAGCTTCTTTAATTGTTGTAATTTTTTAATTTATTTTTCTGATTTTTATGTCTTTTAATAAAAGCGAACCTCCTTTTTCAATTTTACAATGGAACGTCCGGAGTCTTTCTTCCCAATCATTGGACTTATCTATGGTATTAAACGAGCAAAAATGATGCGTCACTATTTTATAAGAAACATGGCTTTTACACCAAAAAAATATTTCTTTACCATACTACCACCTAGTTATATCCGATCGGCCCGACGGCTTTGACGGCGTAGCAATTGCACCCACCACTCAATTCAAGTCAGACCTATTAAGGTTTGTGATAAGTTTTATAATGGCTTTGTTTCTCATTCCATAGATCTTGTGGGTGTAGAGGTTTTCTCCAATTCTCTTCAGTCCATTCAAATTTTGTCCATCTATATCTCTCCTTCATTCAATCCTCCCGACTCTTATACATATCATTTTTAGTTTAATGTCCACCTGATCCATTTTGGCTGGAGACATTAATGCGCATCATTTTGCATGTGGATTTTCCAAATGCAGTTTTAGAGGAAATTTACTGCACTCTACTTCATTATCCTTCAATTTATGTATTTTAAACACTGGCTCGGCTACCAGATTGAGTCGACCCTCTTTCAATGATTCTGCTATTGATATCTTTTTTTGTAGTTCTGGTTTATTCTGGTCGCTAACTTGGCATACATTAAATGAGACTCACGGTAATTATTGTGTACATCAGTACAAATATTTCTCACGATATAGAAGAAACACAAACGGAAGATTTTGCGTCCTTCTGTTAAAGTAAAGCAGATTGGGGCAGTTTTTTCAAAGATTTAAGTTCTAAACTATCATTGTTTTCTTTCTCTAATTCTATACTGGTTACTTATGACGACTTAATTGAGACTATTTTTAAAGTAGCTTTTAATCAAATTCCTTCAAAAATAAAATGTCGCAGACAATTGAAAACCTTCTCTTACTTGGTGGAGTTCGGAGTGCACTAAGGCAATAAAAAACGTTCAATAACTTTCAGGAAATATAGACTTACAGACTTTATGGATTATCAAAAAGTTTGTGCGGAGGCTAAACATGTTTAAAAAAATCAAAAAGAGAATCGTGACACAAATTCTGCCTTTATATAAGCCCATCTACTCCCCTTTCCGTTTTCTAAAATACCGCAAAATGTTTTAATACCTTCATTCAGCGTCCGAGTCGTTATCACAATGAGGATTGGTTTTCATTATTTTGCAAGAAAATATCTCTTTCATGCCTTCCTTCCCTCGAAGAAATGAATGGTCCATTCATAGCCATTAACAATAATCCAGATTTGAATAACCGTTTTTTATAGAAACCGTTTTCAATGTTTGAACTTATGTATGCGATATTGACGCGATCTCGCGATAGTGCACGTATAACTATACTAGCACTATCTCGGGACGCGTCTTTCTTTTTCTATCAACCACCACCTAGACGGCGTAACAGTGTCAGATCGTCATCATCCTCCCGCCACTTTAATGAGTGATCGTATAGGCGGTGGGGAAGTGGAGCTGGACTGGTCTTGGATCTCGCATTGTCATCAAGTCATTAACGCGACACGACACAGACCGTACCGAAAACAGCACGTTCACCGATCATTATTTTGTTTTTTTTCTCTCTCTTTTCCTTTTTTCTTTTCACCATTTTTTTTCTTTTCTGCTTAATATTAAACCCCCTACCCACCACCAAATTTTGCTTTCCTTCCGCAAAAATATCAATTTCACGACCGTTCGGGTGAGTGTCTGCAGCGAAACCTCCAACTACCCGTACGGTGTCAATATCATCTCGTTCTTCCCCTTTCTCTGTGCTAGACAAAATTTCCCCGTTGATTTTAAAACACTTTTCCGAAGTTAGTCTAGAGGTTTTACTTAAAATCCTTATTAACATTTGGAGTAGCAGTGTTATTCCTAGCTCTTGGAGATTATTTCGTGTAATTCCCACCCCGAAACAAGACACTCAATCCGCGGCCTTCCGTCCAATTGCTATCTCGTCGGTCTTTTGCAAAATTGTAGAACACATCATTAAAAACAGGCTAGATTTTTTTTTTAAATCAAATGCTTTAATTCCAGGTAACTTATTTGGTTTTTGCAAAGGGTTGGGAACTATGGAATGTTTGGCTTACTTTGTAGGGACAATTTATGAATCTTTTTGTAAAAAAGAATTTCTCAGTGATGCATTTGTAAACGTTAAAGGTGCTTTCGATACAGTCCACATACCTACACTAATAAATTTTCTTTTGTTACTGAATGTACCTCAAAAAATGTGTCTTTTTTCCAATCTCTCTTTTCATGTCGGGACCTACACTTCTATTCCCCGTCAGGTGCAAAAGAAATTCGTACGTTTTATCGAGAACTCCCTCAAGGAAGCTACCTAAGTTCTATTCTTTTTAATGTATATATTTCGTCCATTAGTAACGCTCTAACAGAAAACGGATTTGCTAGTCTTTTTTATGCTGACGACATTATTGTTTACACAAAACATAAATCTTTGGCTTCACTCAGCACTTGTTTTATTCAAGTCTTCATCACTTATCTTTTTTTGAATCGGCTCCAAAAAAGAGCGAATTGGTTGTATTTACAAGGAAGAGGTATATAACCCTACCTGCTTTCCTGAACGATATATAATGACAACTTTCCACAGACGTAAAGTATCTTGGCTTAGTGCTTGATGCTAAACTCAAATGGGTGCATCACCACAGTTATATTACATCGCATATATCGAAATGGTCCAATTTTCTGCGCTACATTACTAGTATAAATTGTAACTTCCATCCATTATCATTGCTAATTGTTTTTAAGTTAGTTATCCGATCAAAAGCTGCGTATGGAGGTTTTTCTTATCATCTGCGTCTACAGTACATCGAAAAAAGCTCAATGCAACCCTTGCATCTTGCCTCCGCTCCATAGTCGGTGCCATTCGATTCACACTTCAGATAATTCTGGAAATCGAATGTGTGTGTCCCTCAATGGAGATTCGTACTCGATGGTTGGCAGGTAAATTTCTTTTGAAGGCCTTATCTAACTCGCATTCCACATTATTTAACCAGTTTTATAGTTTGAACTCTTCTTGGCGATATGTTACAATGGCACTCCTCATTCTTGTTTTGGTTGCAAGCTCATTATCATGTCTTTCCCCTTTTATTCTGCGTCCTAAAAATAGGCTCTTTATATGATACACCATTTGATTTTATACTTTCAAACTCAATTGTGACAATTAAGCCATTTTTTTTTTAGGTTATTCGCATAGTTCTTTATTACAATTTTTGCTCAGATTGTTGACAATCTATTCAATTCTTTTTATTTCTTCTGATTTCCCGGACTTTTGTCTTGAATTCATGGATGGATCTGTTTTGTTGAACTCGGTGGTTTTTTCTGTGTACATCCCAAAATATAGTATTGTTTACTCTTATGTCTTACCAAGTTACGCCTCATCGTTTTCTGCAAAGGGGCTTGCTATAATTTAAGCTTTTAATCTAATAAAGTCACTACCGGCTCAAGCATTTCTAATAGTATCTTAATCAGTCCTATACTTGATTCTCGTTGACCCTTTTAAATATTCTTTTTCTCCATTTACAATTACCATTCGTTTCCTTTTAAACGATCTAGAGGCTAGTCACAATTTCTATGGGTTCCTAGCTACGTTGTAATCCATGTAAATGAAACGGCAGACGTGGCTGCGAAGAACTCATCTAATTTTCTAATACGAAATTCTGTTAACAAAATTCCTTTTTCCAATTTTATACCTCATTGGTATAAAGTTTTACGATCGTCTTGGCAGGCACAGTGGTCAGCCTAATCTTCCTCAGCTGCATGGCATAAGTCCATTTCTCGATTACCAGTTTTATAATTTAAAGCTTATGTATGTTCCAATTTTTCCTCTCTATTTCGAGGGCTACAAGTAATAGACCATTTTATTAGCTCGGTGGAGCTACTCAAGGGCCGTCACAGGAAGACGTTTCCAGCGTATGGGTAACGCCAACCGACATAGCGCCGATCAAGACCGAGGGCTCCGAATCCTCGTACCGCATTTACACTTCGATGCGCACCCACAGACGCGGTTTGCCAGCAGGTTATACGATCTTGGCGATATCCAACCTGTACGAATCTAACCCAGAAAGAACCAGGTTCGATCCGTGTCTAATCCCCGTGACGGGGCTTTAGTGACACCCGTACTCCTATTCGTGCTCGTGTCAATAGTAGGACATGCAACGAGCAGACCTTCGCCTCAGCCGCTCTGCCATCTCAGATCAGAGTTATCAGGCGCTCCGACTACTCTCAGCCCGTGACGCCACCTTTCCGAGAAGAGAGGCCAGGAATATTAATCCTGAGACTTTGGGTCTAAAAAAATATTTGATAGTTAATATCAAATATTTAATTTTTGACCTAAATTATGTATATTTTTATTAACACAACTTGATCAATAATAAAACAAAGTAAACATGTACAGTTTAGGAGAATTAAAGAAAAAATTATATTATTCCATAACTACATAAACCAATATACGGTTCAATTCAAACCTAATATCATAATGTAATACGCTGAATATTATATCATTCAATTTATAATTGCTCTATAAAATAAAAATATGTGCACTAGATCATTGCACATTAAAATATTTTATTTCTTTGTGTAGATAATAAAACATATACAAGTGGTAATTTTTAAACAATTGCTATATCTTGAATATTACACTTATCCTTTGCCTATTTTAAATTTGAGTTTACAAGATGTAGATCATATGTTATGAATGACTTCTTTTAGTGTTTGATAAGAATATTGGTGTAAATTACTAAAGGATATGTATTGACTACCTAATTTTTTTTACACGTTCCTAATTAGTGCATTGTGTATTAGTATGTTAAGTAACTGTTTATAAAAAAAAAAGAAAACCAGAACCATTTCCTTTTTTCTTTTATTTATTTAATATTTTTTACCAGTTTTGAATTCATCATAATTTAACTACAAGAGTTCTTATCATATATTTATATATATCTCATTGTAAAATTATATTTTTAAATTATTTTTATTTAAAAAAAAAATATTTGCAAATAAATTATAGTTCATTTTTATCGTATCAACTTTACGGATAAATATTTTTTGTTTATTTATCTTAGTGAGTTAAAATTAGTTGATGTACTTATCTTAGATAAATAAAAAAAAATGTTATTTTATTTTATAACTATTATACCAAATATATTCTACGCCGCGTTTAATATCTAGTAGGACAGTATAAATACACTTTTAATAAATCCATTTAAATATTAATTCTCTTATAGGAATTATACATAAATACGATGATATTGATTTTTTTTTCGTTTCTATAGCAAAAACACATTTAAGTTTAGGTAAATTATAGATAATACAAATAAACTTGATGAAAGCTTCTAATTATTTTATTTTATTTTAAATATAATAATAGAAAATAAAACTAATAAATAATAAATACAATTAGAAAAATTAATTAAAAAAATTAATGATTACAAATGTTTTTTTTTTAAATTATTAATTGTATGTATAAACAAAAAAGAATACAGTACAGTTTTTTTTTGTTTTCGTTAAACATATTAACATTACAGCCATAACAAGGCCATTATTTTACAGAGAGAGAAGAAAAAAAATAGTTTTAAAATACAAATATATAAAATAATTTAAATTAGAAAGCCAGCGTTATGGATGAAATTAATGATTATATAAATAACAATAAAAGAACGAGAGTTAAGAATATGATATTAATTTGGAGAAAGGAGACCTAGAGAGGATAAGCTAGAAAAAAACGGTGTCTATCCGAAAAGATAAAGTATAGTTAGAAACTTATATTTTGTAAAATTATAATACTATTGGTACAAAGTTTTCTCGAACATTATATAATACTCTCCCAATCTTTGACATGTTTAATATAATGCCTGTATTGTTTTAACGTAAAATTATTAAATTTCATCAGTCATCGGTAAAAATAATAATATTTATTGTGGTTTGTCTTATGTTTACGTCATATGAATGTTTTTATATTTTTATAATATATAGTATCTAAACCATTAATTTTCACATTTTTTTGTCCAAAAAACTTTTGGATATTTTATAAAAATCCCAAGGCATTCTACCCCCTTTAGTCTATATTTTTATCATTGATTTTAAAAAGTCATTTTAGAATTACACATACTTTTTCTGTTACAAAATCTGTGTGGTTGGTGACGGAGGTTAACAATATTGGGTAACTCACCCCATACTTAGTAGACTGTATATATGTACTTAAATAAAAACCAAAATATTTCAAATATAAATGTGTTGCTGCCTTAATACCGAATGATTCAAACAATATATAAAAAGTAATTCAATAATATATAAAAAATTTTGCAGCAACACAAATAAATAATACAAATAAATAATTAGCCATTTTGGCCCAACAATAATAATTTAAAATAATTCACTATTAACAAAATTACTTACATGTAATTAGATTAGCGAAGACTGGCCAGCCGCTACCTATCTTAATATATATATATATATATATATATATATATATATATATATATATAATACACCGGTTTAAATTCTAATTAATTATAATAATACAGATATAACTATAACAACAGAAAACTAAATATAACAAATTAAATCCTTAGCTATTAGAGCCAAAAAAATATGTTATAAATCGCTCTTAACGCGCTGCGACGACGTCGATAATATGAGAGTGCCTGCGCGAATTCTTATAATGGTTGATATAGCGTTGTTATATGATAATTAGTTTTAATTATGCTATATTTTCCTCATTATCACATTTTCAATATATATATATATAACCGTATATTATATTACATAACGATATATATATATATATATATATATTTATTAGTAATATGGTGACATAACTATTTTAATTCTATTAAATATCGGTCTCAATACTATGTATGAATGCTTTATATTTTTAATAATTACGTAGCATTTCTAATTGAAGTTTTCGACTTCCGGGTTGAGAATCACTAACTTAAATTAAAGAATTAATTTAATATTAATTGTTTTTTAACTATTCGTATTTTGTTTATAGCTAATATTATCACTTTAAATTGAAATAATAAAACATTATTATGTATTTAATTAGCATGTACAAACAAATACGTCGATGAAAAAACCAAATTGTCATAGAACATATCATCATGAATACAAAATTAATAATTTTGTAACTTTTAAAATATTTATTACACTAAAGTTTGATGTTTATTTTATGGCTGTAAAACTATAGCTCTTAGCATTTTATCTATTTTGTAATAATTAATATCAATCTATTTTATTTCAAATTTATATACCTACTCTAATAAATAAATGTTATTAAATATAATATTTTAAAGTAACCATTCATTTTTCATTTTTACTTAATCAACGTGTATAACTATATACTTCATATACAGCTATTTTTTTATAGAATAATAATAACTATAGCAAACAATTATAGCTACACTGGAATACAATTATTATTTTTATTCATTTTTACATTTTTTAAATATACTATCTGCTATAGAATTTTGAAATACTGAATAATATTGACTATTTGGAAAATATTATAATAATGATTGTCTACGCTATTAACGTCATCTCCATATTATACATTTTTTGAGTTTTTATTATTTTATGTATTCACTAAAATACAAATTGTTTTTGAATTATTTAAAAGTATGTTAACATAAAATGTGTTCGTAAAATATATAACAGTCTGTTGTTAAATTGGTTTGAATAATAAATTTAATAATGTTTTGTTGATTTTCTTATTATACTAATTAAATTTAATTATAATAATTAAAGTAAATAATAACCAATGAAAATTTGTGTTGTGTATTATATCAATTTTATCTAACTAATTACGTTTTATACATTATCCTGCACCAGATGATTAAAATCAAAAAAATATACTTGGTAATCGTCCGACGACATCTATATGTATTTATCATTCTCTCCTCATGCAGTCGGGGTTCAATATATATATAAATAATATGTTAATTGATTTATTTACAAAAATCCTAATATGTCCGTCACCAGTAGAGATTTAGGTTGGCGGCCGTTTATAGAAGACGTCAGTCTGGATTAACGTATAGGCAAGGTAGGCACGTGCCTTGGTCTAGACATTGAGGAGGGGGGCTATATTTTTTTAGTTTGAGATCATTTTTGAGAGTTATAAAAATTTTAAATGTTTTTAATGATAATATATTTTGTATCATAGTATCATAAAAATATAAAATCCAAATTGTTTATTAAATTTGTAAATACGTACGTATATTGGTATAATTTGTTTATATCTATTGATTATGATAAGCTTTGTAACTAGCGCGGTATATTATTGTATATCGTGTTTAGTTTGTAGCACATCGTGATATATAAAATTATCAATTATCAGTATTTTACACGATAATTTATAGAAAAATTTGTATCTATGTGAAAATCACGGATTAATGATTTACCCACGGAATAAGTCATAATCTAACCTAATCTAACCGTGACAAAAATAAATATTATTTTATCAAATATCATTCATGTTGCTTATTATTTATATAATAAATTTGTGATATTATTATCTATTATTCATTAACAGAAATTATTAGTTATACTCCGGCTATAGAATATAGTATATTATTAATATATTATATGGATTTGGGTAAGTTAATTCGATAAATTATTTACTGGTGTCTAAGAAGATAACACATTTAAATTTATTTTTGCTGATACTTCTGCTATCTGCATATACCTTGTATATAATTTATGCTTATTGCTTCTTTGATGATTTTTGATAGTATTATTTAACTATGAGTGCACCAAAAAAGATTCCAAGTGGTGCTCAGTTAAGAAAAAAAAGAAAAGAAAAATATGAAGAAAAACAACAAATTATTAACTAAAATCAAAATTTCACTTCATTTTTTATGACAAAAAGTTCTACATATGATATAAGTAATAATTTGAATGAAAATAAATTGATAATAACCGATGAAGAAACTGACATTTGTTCTAATACTACTAGCATTATGAATGAAAATGTTTTCAATGAAAATCGAACTGGTACAGAAAAACTCGCTACTGATATTTTTTCTATCACAACTAGAATCAACTAGTTTTTATCTCAGATAAAAATCAAACTATAAATTGGAATGATCCAGCTGAATAAAAATCTAAAAATTATCATCGAGATAATATAACTAGAAATGGTTATAAACAAAATATAGATTATAATTTTTCATCATCTTCATGAAAAAATTAAGGTTTTTGTTAGGAAAACACATAATTCATATAATATACAGCATAATCATACTTATCAACCATGTATTATAAATTTAACATCGATATTTGTCAACAAAGCCGAAACAAAATTATTACATCAAGGAAATAACTATAATACATTTCAATTTATAAACTACAATTCATTAAAACAACAATTAATACAGTGTGAATCTCTTTTAAACTGTATCCAATACCGTAATGAAAATCATACTAGATTTAACATTATAGAAAACTGCAATAAAAATTATAAAAATAAAAAACATAATATAATGAAACAAAATAATATTATTAAAAATATAGGAAATAAACTAAATAAATCTGAAATCATTCCAGTAGACAAATCAAATTCTATTGTTATTGCATATACTAATAATATTAAAAACAAAACATTAGATTTTATAAATAAAAATAATGTCAATATTTTAACATGTGACCCTTTTAAAATTTATTTAAAACATATTAATATTTTAATTAATAAAACAACCGAAATTATACCTAAAATCCATAAAAGTTTTTTATTAAATAATATAAATCTTACAGTTTCACTATTACACCCGTTTATAAAATTACATAAAGACAATTAGACCATTAATTAATTTTAGAACTGCTCCTTTATATAATTTAGCTAAATTAAAATACTAATAAAACAAAAATTAAAATTTACTAATGAAACATCAATACGAAATTCTTATGGTTTTATGAAAAAATAAATAATATTAATATTATACCTAACTGTATACTAATTTCCTTTGTTGTAAAAATTTATATACATCTATTCCTAAATTCGATGCATTAAATATACTAAAAAATAAGCTTATTCTCAATAGTGATTTAAATCCAAATGAAATTCATGAAATTATATAATCACTTAACGTTATTATTAACCAAAATTATTTCCACTATAATAATATATTATATATGCAAATAAAAGGTCTAATAATGGGTGGTTCTTTAAGTGCACTTTTTCAGAATTATACTTGATAGATTATGAAACAAATAATATATTTTCCAACAAATCATATAGTCCATTTATTAAAGCTTATTTCAGATATGTAGACGATACATTCATTTTATTCAGTGGTACAAATAGACAAGCAGAAATTATAGTTAATAGTTTAAATAAAATTAAAGAACATATTCAATTTACCCTAGAAACACAATTAAACAATAAGATTAATTTCCTAGATCTTACAGTTAGTTTAGTTAATTATAAATTTGAATTTAGTATTTACAGAAAACCTACAGAAACTGATTCTATTATTCCTCGTGATTTCAATCATTCTTTTTCACAAAAAATGCATTTTTGAACTCAATTTTTTATAGACTTGAGCGCTTACCTTTAAACGAATATAATTATAAACATAAACATAATATTATATATGATATCGCATATAAAAATAAATATAATTTAAACACAATTATAGAATACATAAAAAAATTTAAAAAAACATGAATAAGCCTAAATAAATAAATAATATAATTAATTATTGTTGTATGAAATATCAACATTTGTTATCAGAAATATTCGAAAATTTTTTAAATAATAATGTAAATAATATTAAAATCGCATTCAATACTAATAATAATTTAATCAAATGAATAAATTATAATATAAAATAATTTCCAAATAATAATTTTAATAATCCTGGTATTTACAAACTTAAATGTAGTTGTAATAAGTTTTACGCTGGTAAAATGAATAGAAATTTTAATAAAAGATACAAAAAAAACATCTCTGAAATAGGATTAAAAAAAACTAATCCAAATTCAAATTTTGCAAAACATGTTTTAAAATTAATCACCTTATTCATTTTAATATACATAATGACTTAGAAATTTTAAATATACAACATAATATTTATATTAATTTCGTTTTGGAAGAATTACATATTTATAAAGAAATTAAAAACAATAAATTTAAAAATATCTTAAATATGCAAACAGATTTTAAAAATAACATTCTAAATCAAGATATATTAGATAATATTAATATCACACCATAGTTGTTTTCATTATATACACAATTTATTTGCTTTTTGATATATTTTTTTCATTTTTTTTTTCATCTAACTCTATGTTTTTTTATTGTAATATTCATAATATTCTCTATGTAATTTCTATCTTATTTCCCTATGCAATTTTTTTTTATTAACTTTACTTTTAATTTATTCCTCACTTGTTGTATTTTATTTGTCTTAATTTGATGATGAAATTTTGTCGAAACCGATAGTTTTAAGCACACATATACAAAAAATTTTCTATTTTCTCTCTTTTTTCTTTAATCAACGTAATACTCATTGGCTTTTTGTATGTTTAAGTATATATATATTAGGGTGGTCCTTATTTATATAAGGCAATTTTTTTTTTTTAATTTTGATGAATGCCAAATTTTTTTTACTTATATGTATAAATATTACCTGCAAAATTTAAACTCGATTGGACTTCATTAACACGTGGCGCTTTAAGCTCAAAGTTTCGCATAATTCAAAAAAATTCATATTTTGTCTTATACTTAAAATTTTTATTTGACAAAAAATTTTATAGAATCATTTTTATTGCTTTTTTATTTTATTAAAAAATGGTATCTTTGTATTTTTACATAAAGTTTACTTTTTATTTAAAAAACATAAAATGTGTTGGTGGCGTGCCGAAGGTACCCAATCAGTGCACGTAGCGAATTTGATAACGGCGAGCGGTCGGTCGACCGTTTCGGCATTCGACTAATGACGATTGGTCACTACCCGGGGAATGCGTCAAACCAATCTATTTTTAAAACAGTTTTTATCATTCCACTTGTTTATCAAAATTTGTTATTCGAAATATGAAATTGCAATGCGTGCTATTTTTTTATTTTATTCTATAATTGTAGTTTTTTTAATTTTATGTATTATAACTAGGGTTCGGATTTTGAGGCAATATAAATGATGAAAAAAGCACTTAAAATGTGATAAAAGGCAAAAAAAGGCATTTAAAAGTTGTAAAAAGCAAAAAAAAGGCATTTAAAAAAAAGATGTATTGTTTAAAAATTAAAAACTTATTATTAAAAAAAAATCAACAACCATGTAAGTATTAAAAATAAAATAAGGCATTTAAAAAATATCGATTATTAAATATATAATGTATAAAAAAATTATTGTGTGTTAATAAAATAATTGACAACCATATATTTTGATAAACTGTCTTCCGTAAATTTTTGACGTTTCGGACTTAAAATATTTTTGTATATTGAAAACAATGACATGTGTGAAATGTCATGTGGGAACTTTATAGCTATTATCGGATAAGCTCTTATCAATTTGTACCATAGAATTATTAATAATTATTAAAATAATAATTGTAATAAATTGATAATTTAACAAAAAATATAAAAAAGGCAAAAAAAGGCATTTATAGGGGAAAAAAGCAAAAAAAGGCAAAAATAATGTTTATCTATTAGCATAGAAATTAAATGAAACACATTTTTATATAAGAACTGTCTTTCTATCACTTCCCAAAAAAAAAAGGCATTTGCCACAAAATCCGAACCCTAATTATAACATATTATATATCAAAAATGTTGTCACGGTGAATAGATAAACAGATGCCGACGATAGGTGATGGAGCTAGCGGACTCAATAACCTGGCGGTTTCGAACGCGATTTAAATAAAAATAATTAACTAAGAAAAGATATCTTTGGTTTGTTACTCGGCAACAACAAGATTTTATTAATCAAAATGAAAAAAAAAAAAAAATAGTTAATAACAAAATAATGCTTATAATCGAAATAATAATAAAACGGACGAACACACTCGAACGTGGTACGAGGACACTCAACGCCAAGACGGTCCGCTATCGGCTATTGCCGTCGCCGCGTGACACAGGCCTCGATGATAATTAAGCGTCGGACAACCCGACGTTAATTTTATGGATTTTTGCATAGGGATTCGGGGAGTGGACGGGTGAGATATGTGTGGTGTAAAATGCGACCGTGTCAATGTTTTTTAAGATGCCTAACCGTGATAAAATATTTATTATGGGTTCAATGAAACACCAAATAACTGGTAGTAAACTTCCATAAATAGGTAATTACTTACGAGTTTTATTTTATAACATAAGAATATCTAATATGAGTCTTAATGACAGTGCTAATCTTGTTATTGATGAATGCATAATTTTTTGGAAGAAGGCGAGAATTTCAACAAAAGAAATATATAAATGGAAGCAGTTTCATTGGATCCATCGGATTTTGTAATCAACAAAACATCTATTAGAAATGCTAAAGCTGCTTATCATTAATCATATGACAATAAAGTAAAACAAAATTTGTGTAATTGAAATGTTGAAACGATAGTTGTACATTGAGATACAAATAAATTAGAAAACATATCTGGAAAATTAGATGACCGATTAACTATAATAGGCACAGGTCCAAATGTAGAGCAATTATTAGGTGCTCCAGAATTGTGTTCAAGTGCTGGTATTGAAATAAGTTCTGCGATTTATGATGTGATAGAAGAGTGGCATTACAAAATAAAGTACAAGCACTTGTATTTGACATTACTGCGTCAAATACTGGTAGAATTAATAGAACATGTGTTCTGCTTGAACACAAAATAGAACGATTTTGTTTTTGGGATGTGGACACCATATATGCGAAATCAAATTAGCAGCATTTTTACAAAATGTAATATTTCATCAATTTCTGGACCAGATATTCCATAATTTAAATGGTTTAAAGCTAAATGGGCTGATATTAACTTAGAGAATCATATAACTGGACAAAATAGTAAGGAAATTAAGCATATTTTAGGAGACGATTTAGAAACTATGCTAAACTTTTGTAATAAAATAATATTGAACACATTTCCAAGAAATGATTACAAAGAATTTTTAGAGCTTAACATAATATTTTTAGGACCTGTAGATGGAATTAAATTTAAAAAACCTGGAGCATACCATCCAGCAATATGGATGGCTAAAGCAATATATTCGATTAAAATATATTTATTTCACCAAAAGTTTATTCTCACAAAAAAAGAAGAAAAGTCTTTACTAGAACTTTATAAATATAAATTTATTGTAAAATGTTATGTAAAATACTGGTTTTCCTCTCAAAAAGCTCACGAGACTCCTTTAAATGATGTAGAGTTTTTAAGACGACTGTACAATTATCGAAAAATTAATAAAAATATTTCTGATATAACTGCTGGTAAAATAATTAACCATTTATATTATCTAAATGAAGAGATAGTAGTAGTTTATAAGAGTAGCTTTTTCATTATTTAATGATAGAATAGATTATGAAACTAAAAAATTGATGACAACAAAAATATTTACAATGACTAATAAAGATGGAGATTCTGAAATAAATAAAGATTGTTCAACAAAAAAATTATTACTTAGAAATGACGAAATAGAAGTATTTTTAGAAAATAATAATTTCTCGATGTTGTTAAAGCTTTTCGGTGAAAAATCCATCAAGATACTTGAACGATTTAAAATTTCAAATGAATTTTTAAAATTTGATCCTAGTAAATAGGGATCAATGGATTCATATCTTAAAGGGGTTTCTGTTATAAGAAATTTAAAAGTCGTCAACGATTCTGCTGAAATAAGTGTTAAATTAATGGAAGAATTTAACGAAAAAATAACAAAAGACGAATCTCAAAAACAATATTTACTAAAAGTAAAACTAAAAATTATTTACATTAAAATGTGTTTTTAATTACAGACTGTACAAGATTATTGTCGAAAGTATCCAAAAGCCGCCACATTAGAAATAATGAGAAAACCCTTTTAATGAATAACTAAGTCTCATTCTGAAATCTTATATAAATGTATGTTTTCTAATATTACATTCTTCAACATTTAATAAAAATATTATATTATATGTTATTTTATTGTATTAATAATTTATAAATTAGTTTATATTTAGTTAGCCATTAAAACTGTACAGTAATTCAAATAATCACAAAAACGTAAAATCAAATATTTTGTATAAATCAAGAACTGGTATAAATTTATTATATTTGAATTTATTTTTCAATAAATGGTTAACTTTACGTAAAAATACAAACCTAGACCTTTTTTTTTAGTAAATGAAAAACACAATAAAAATAATTCTATACAATTTTTTGTTAGATAAAAATTTTAACAAATATAGAACAAAATATAATTTTTTTTGATATGACGAAAAAATTGAGCTTAAAGCGCCACATGTTAATGGAGTCTATTTGAGTTCAAGCTTTGCAGGTAATTTTTATACGTACAAATAAAAACATTTTTGCCCGGCGTTCATCAAAATTTAAAACTTCAAAAATTAGGACCACCCTAATATATATATATATATATATATATATATATATATATAGAGGGTGGCTCTCTACTCGATGCATTAATTTCACCAGTGCATTTTATGTTCAAAATGGATGAAAAAATTTCATATAAACCATTGTCCGATTCCCAATCGTTTTACAGTAATTTCGGTTTTTGGGATTTTTCAGTACATCCCGACTTTTACCCAATAAATTTCATGTAGCTCAAAAACTATTCGTCACACAAAAACGCAATTATTACCATTAGAAAGAACATTAAATTTTCTTTTAGGTCTTCATTAGCAAGTATGATATTGTTAATTATTTGGCCCTGTGCACCTGCTCAAACATCAAAATTTTTAAATTTCCATATTTTTTGAAAATTTCAATGTTGTAAAATTATTGTACCACATCATATTGGGACGTGTAATTTTTCACATAATGTTCTTCAATAACTCAATTTTCCAACGATATGCTCATTTTTGATGTTTAAAAGTTCTGGGGATAAATTAAGAGACTAATATCGTGAAAGGGTAAGGTTGGGAGAGAAGAGGGAGTGTGGTAGGTGGAAGTGAATGGTTAAACTATTTCACAAAAATCAACTTTTTTTATTCCATGTAAAGCAACTAAAATCAATGTCTGTAGTAGTACTGACCTTGTTTCAAACAACTATTATCAATTGGTATCAATGTAATAATTGTTCGAAGTGCTAGCCATTTGCTCGCAGACACGCACGTACTCTCTTCCTTAATCCTCTAACAGTTACATCCAGAGTTGACATTTTACGTATTTTCTCAGCTGCTTTTTCTATCCGTGCTCTTAATTCCTCGACCGTTTCCACTCGACTATGGTATACTTCTTGCTTCATGTACACCCAAAGAAAGTAGTCGACAGGCGTGAGATCTGGCGAACGTGGAGGCCAGGTAACAGTACCTCCTCTACCAATCCAGATTGGGTATATCTGATTGAGGTGCTCTCTTACTTCCCGACTAAAATGTGCGGGAGCCCCATCATGCTGGAAAACCAAATGTTGCCTTGTCGCCAATGGTACGTTTTCAAGCAGCTGTGGCAAAACCTCGGTTAGAAAATGTAAATATTGTTGTCCATCTAGTCTGGGAGGAAGATCAAGGAAAGGGCCGACCAAATGGTTGCCGAGAAGTCCTGTCCAAACATTCACTGTAAATCGTACTTGGCTGCGTAAATCACGAGTCTGTCGTGGATTTTCTTCTGCATAATAGTGTTCATTGTGCATGTTGAAAACTCCATCTTGAGTAAATGAAGATTCGTCCGACCACAGAATTGAATGGAAGAAGTCTCCATGGTCTTGCTGAACTATCCATCGGCAAAATTCTACTCGTCGTGCAGGATCTTGTGGTTGCAGTGACTGCACAGGAGTTAAATGAAACGGACGCAATTTTTCCCTTTTCAAAATATGTGAAACATACTTTCGGAGTACTCCATACTCATGGGCAACTGTCCGAATGCTCGTACGAGGATCGTTTCGAAAACGGTTTAACACTGCTTCGTTAAGGCCAACATCCTGTTGATAATTACCAACTAAACGACTGTTAGTTGGAAACGCTCCATTATCCACAAGGCACTGGTATACACTGACAAACGTGTGGGCGTTGGAGATCCTTCTTTCAGGGTAACGGATTTGGTATTCGCAACGAGACGCCGCGGCATTTTTTGCACAATACCCGTAAACTAACATCATGTCAGCATATTCCCGATTACAAAATAAAGCCATCGCAACTCATAAAAACAAGAAACAACACACGACTGTAACTGTCTAATCAGAACAGATTTTCATTTGAATAACAGGCAAGTGTCGAACGAGCAGCCAGACGATTTTCTAAGAATTTCTTTATCAGCCTTCCCAAAATTTCTTAGAAATGAGCGTAGATTAGTTCAAAGCTAACAGTTGTTTGAAACAAGGTCAGTACCACTACAGACATTGATTTTAGTTGCTTTACATGGAATAAAAAAAGTTGATTTTTGTGAAATAGTTTAACCATTCACTTCCACCTACCACACTCCCTCTTCTCTCCCAACCTTACCCTTTCACGATATTAGTCTCTTAATTTATCCCCAGAACTTTTAAACATCAAAAATGAGCATATCGTTGGAAAATTGAGTTATTGAAGAACATTATGTGAAAAATTACACGTCCCAATACGATGTGGTACAATAATTTTACAACATTGAAATTTTCAAAAAATATGGAAATTTAAAGGTTTTGATGTTTGAGCAGGTGCACAGGGCCAAATAATTAACAATATCATACTTGCTAATGAAGACCTAAAAGAAAATTTAATGTTCTTTCTAATGGTAATAATTGCGTTTTTATGTGACGAATAGTTTTTGAGCTACAAGGAATTTATTGGGTAAAAGTCGGGATGTACTGAAAAATCCCAAAAACCGAAATTACTGTCAAACGATTGGGAATCGGACAATGGTTTATATGAAATTTTTTCATCCATTTTGAACATAGAATGCACTGGTGAAATTATTGCATCGAGTAGAGAGCCATCCTGTATATTATTTACGAGTGTTAACTTATTATTTTTATTTTATTTCTATTCGTTAATTCTTTTATTTCTTTTCAATTTTTTTCTTTTTTTTTTATTCTTTTTTTTTGCAGATCCTTTTTACTCTTTATTTGTTTTATTTTATTTTCACTCCTATAATAATAATTTTTAAATGTTATTTGTATAGGAATGATCCTGCATTGTGGGTAATAGATGAAATAACTAAAGATTACTTTTCATTTAACGACTTTAACCAAAACTTGGTTACTAACTTTTTCTCGAAATCAAAGAGACTTTATACAAAACGTATTCGTAGTATTCAGCATTCCTTCTATAGATATTTCAGTATTAAATTTGTCAAAATTAAATTAATAAATAGTGAGCCGTTTGATCGCAAATATTTGGTGTATTCTAGTAGTACTGATCATATTTATTGTGGACCATGTCGGCAATTTGGAAGTAAATCTGTTTTTGCTACAGTTGGTTTTAGTAATTGGAAGAAAGGAGGAAAAAAAATTACAGCACGAAAATTCAATTACTCATAAATCTTGTGTTCTCAAAATGTCACAACGAGGTTCTGTAATAGGACGTTTTGATAAATAATTGATTTTACAAGTAGAAACAGAAAAAATATACTGACAAGGGTAGTAGCTGTTGTAAAATCTTTATGTACTCGAGGACTGTCATTAAAAAAACACAATGATTAATACAGTTCTACTCACTGTGGCACTTCTATTATGAGTTTAGAGCTCATAGCTGAATTCGATCCATTTCTTTTCAATCATATAACACAATATGCTAATAAATGTAAGAGAAGCACATCTCATTTATCTCTTGGAACTTTTGAAAAATTTGTAAAATTTATGGTTGAAAAAGTAAAAAACAACTATAGTGAATGAAATTAGAGACGCAAAATATTTCACTGTAGTTATGGATTCCACACCTGACATATTTCATACCGACAAACTGTCTATCATATTTAGACATGTAAATAAAAGTGGTGAATCTATTGAAAGATTTTTACAATTTTTTGCTGATGCAGGATATAAATCTGAAGATTTAGCTGATGTTATTTTTATAGTATTAGAAGAAAATAATCTAAATATAAAAAAATGCCAAGGGCAAGTATATAATAATGCACCTAATATGTCAGGCATAAACTCTGGAATTCAAATGAGAATAAAAAAAGTTTGTTCCTATGCAGTTTTTGTACAGTGTACTGCACATTCATTAAACTTGGTCGGTGAATGTGCAACAAGCTGCTGTACACAAGCTGTTGAATTTTTTAACTTCCTTCAAAGTATATACACATTTTTTTCTTCTTTAATTAATCGTTGAAATGTGTTAAATGAATGTTTTTTAAAAACAGAAAATTTAACAATAAATAGATTATCAGACACACAGTGGTCAGTACGCGATGATGCTTGTTTGAGTCTTTCCCCCAACTGGAATGAAGGCATTAAATATTTTGAAGAATAGTTCAACGGAAAAACGAAACACAAAATGTGAGCGGAAGGTTTCTTGAAAAGCATGAACAATTTAAAAATGGGTATACTTATATCTCTTTGGAATGATGTGTTGGAACGATTTAATTGTACAAGTGAAAAATTCCAGAGTGTACAAATTGATTTAACAATAGCCGTTTTTTTATATGAATCATTAATGCAATACATTGAAAATTTACAATAAAGTTTTTTATACTATAAAAATTTAGGTAAGGAGAAATCTGGTATCAAAACATATAAATTTAAAAGAAAAAAGAAAAGGAAAATTCCTTATGGTGAATCAAATTAAAATAATGCAAAATTTCAAGAAAAAGATTCATTTAAAATAAAAAATTACATTGTTATAATGGATTCTTTGCTTAATGAATTAACAAAAAGAAAAAAATCTTGTTATAATTAATTTAAATTTTGGTTTTTTGTTTCATATAACTTAATTGTCGCTTTCCGCGGTAAGAGAACAAGTTAAAAAGTTACAACAAGAATTTCCTGAGGACCTCGGATCATCTTTTCCAAATGAAGGTAACCGTTTTCACAGTTATTTATCTGAACTAATAGAAAAATATCCATCTACAACTGTAATAGACTTGTACAAAATACTTAAATATTCTAATATATATGGTATATATCCGTATATATATTGCATTGCGCATGTATTTATGCTGTCCTATATCTAATTGCTCTGCAGAACATTTATTTAGTACACCGAAGAGAATAAAATCATATCTAAGATCAACCATGGATGATGACAGGCTTAATTCAATAGCGATAATGAATATAGAATCTGAAATCACGAAGTCGCTGAAATATAATGATGTTATTAAATAATTTGCAATACAGAAAGTACATAAAAAAATACTTTAACCCTTTCAAATTCATGATTACTGTAGTAGAATTGTTTTTGTTTGTTTGTCATATTCTTATTGAAAACCCTTTAATTAGCACATTTATAATTTTTTATAATTTATAGATAATTAGTTTTCGAGATTTTTAATGGATTATTAAAATGACCCAAAGGACACTATGTTGAACATGTTTTGTTTTCCATAACTTTGCATTTCATTTATTTATTTAATTTGAAAACAATATAGATATAATATAATATTTATAAAAATAACAAATTAAAAAATTAAAAAATGATAATAATACTTGTATTTTTACTTATTAGTAAATTACCTAATTTAATTAATTTTAGGAACAAAACAAAAAATAAAAAACGTTATAACAAAAATTTCTTTTTTGATAAAAAATTAATCTTTGATATGAAATTCTTTAAAGCAATTTTAATTTTTAGTTTAGCTACAAGTGAATTTGACATTTATTACAAAAGAAATGTTGTTCTATTATTTCTTGAACATATTGGATTTTTGCATTTGGTAGCAATATCTGTATCAGATACTTCATCATTATCTAATCACTGTAGTGTATCTTGGTTTGATAAATTATTACGAGATATTTTTACCATTAATTTAAAACGGCCGTTCAGTCGGCTGCTTTTCAATAAGCTCATTGACTTTAATTGAGTATTTATTTAACCACTGAGATAAATAAAGTGTATTTACGACAAAAGAAATCAAAAGTTTTGAGCCCACAAGAGGTAGATGATCTGGTTGTATTATTTTTATCACAGTTATGTTCGCATAATTACGACAATTTTTTTGATATAAAATAATAATAACAACTAGCAAATTTACACGCACTAAAAATCATAAACTCGAAGAGCATATTAGATACATGTGACTTGCGGACTGTATCGATCGACATTTCTTGCACTTGTTAGGCGTTTTTGACGTTCGTCACGCGTGGTGTCGCCAGAGTAAGAAAAATTGATGTAATATATCAATTTGTATGAGAACATTGAAAAAAAATAGCAGTGAAGTTTATTGTTGGTATTAAATGTACCTAATTAGTTATCGTATATTTACATTATAAATAATCAAAACTGAACACATTTTATTTAAAAATAAATTTTATTTTAAAAAACTCCTTCAATAAAAAGAGATTGATTTTAGATGAGCGGTGAATATTTAACAAATAATGTTATTGAAAAAAGGCGCCAATTAACATATAAATATCCTCTTGAGGCAAAAAAATCAATCAAAATAATCCCTTTTCAGTTCCAAAACACGGATGCCATTATTTTTTTGGCCGAAATTAAGGTTTTGAATTTTTTAGCTGATGGGGAACCAGTGTGCTACTACTGTGATGACTGTTTTTTTATCTTAGGGGTGTAATGAACCACTCATGTTTTATCACCAGTTACAATGGAAAAAAATTTCTAACTGACGAGGAAATGAAACAAAAGGTCTTTAAGTGGACGAAAGAGATGGCGGGAGAGTACTATGAAGAGGGCATCAAAAAGCTTGTGCCACGGCTTACAACTTGCATAGAACGGAAAGACAACTACGTGGAAAAATAAGTTATAAATATATATATATCTACAATTTCTTGTAATTTTTTTTAAATACAATTTTTTTTTAAATACAAAAATTTAGTACTCTTACTTTTTGGATATTCTTTGTATATTAATGTATAATATTATTTTAAAAAGAAATGATTAGTTTATATTTTTAAAAGAAATGATTTATCGAATCAACACGTGTTTACACATTTATTATAAAAGACGGTGAACTGTATACAAAAATATAATAAATTCATATATACACCGAGATAATGTATTTCCATTGTCTCGAGTGTGATCGTATTTTATTTCGTTTTAAAAACGTGTTATATATTTGGAGATATTGTTGATTAGCATTTTCCATGTACGCGCATCGAGATTGCCGTCGGGTGGACCTATGTAATAAAATATAAGTTAATCAGTATCATCGAATTATTCATTATGTATTACTTGTTAGTCTCGCACTATTCTCTGAGTAATAATCACGTCTACTACCACTATTAATTTTTTTTACAAAGTATTTATTTTATTTTATAACGATGGCCGGTTCAATTGGAGCGAATAAACAAGTTTACAAGAAACAATTATACAAATACGTTGCACCAGCACCGCCTACCCAGCTCATTAACTCGACCGTTTTCTTAATAGACATTACTGAACGTAAATTTATTCCCATTGGAATCGATCCGATAAACCAATTCAATGTTATGATACACATTATTACACCTGCGAGATATATCAGCATAAATACTGATTTTTTAAGGCATACATAGTTGCATTAATGGGCATTATTCTATCGTTTGTATTGGATTCACCGCAAGCAGCTAAAAAATAGATATTATTTAATTCTAATGATGCCCTATTAACAAACATGATTTATCGCGGTGAGAACATACTCGTAATAGAATCAAAATTCCAAGATGTGTTTCGTGTATTACTTAAAAGGATAGCTACTACTCCAGGACATAAATTATTCTTCTACTAACAATGTTGGTATATGGATTTAAGATAACAACTGAATAAACAAAACTCCTGTGGGAGAACACAAAAAATATTGGCATATGATAATAGTGTCAATTGATAAAGCAAGACACTGATGATGATGTTATAGATTTAAATTTAGTTAAAGACTGAGATTCGTTTACTTAAGACTCGTTTTCTTGCAAATTATTCAATTCGTAAAGAAACAAATAAATACATGTGAAGATTGGATAAATTGGTTGGCTGTTTCTGAAAGAGATGCCATATTTAAAAATATATTTCAATTTTTAAAATAATTTGTAACTATACTAGTTACAAGTTATTCATATGAAAACAATTTTCGAAGTTGAGTTTCATAAAAATAAAACTCAAAAGTACAATGCCGCAAGACCGTTTGGGGTCATTATTAGCAATAAGTATTGAACAGGAATCTGCTTATAATATTAATATTGATGATGTTATTAAAACTTTTCAAATACTAAAACCAGTAGATGTCGTACGGAATTGTAAAAATAACTTTTTAATGACTTGATTTTATTATTTGTTAGTTTTATCTTAATTATTATATAATTTTTCAATTTAAATCAGTTTTTAATAATAATAATAATTGTATATCTTTTATGTCCAATGTTTAACTTGATTTCAGTTTCAAATAATATAAACGATTTGATTTATCTGTTAGCATTTTATTTAACTTGACGTTTTTTTATGGTTTTTGTAAATTTTATGTGTTCACATATTTACGTAAAAATTACAGATGCTAATATTTTAATGCTGTGAGAAAAAAGTCAAACGTGGGTAATTTCTGTTGTATAATCATATCAAAAAAATAAAAATAAATAATAATAAAATATAACAAGTATTTATCATCAATCACAATATTTTATAGCCTTAATAATATGGTAACTTTAATAATTATTAGTACGGTAAATAACCACAGTACCTAGTTTCGCTACGAATATATGAAAATGCGAACAAAATATAATGTTTGAAATAAGACATTTCTTTGAATGAAAACCGGGTAATAACCAGAGCGTTGTCTCGATGATCGAATATGAGTGTGTTATTAAGTCATAGAAATGTTCGTAACTAAATACCGGAGTTTTGTGCAGCTAACATCTGAAAAACATGCAATTAAAATGTTGAAATTTGCAAAAACCTGCAAAACTACATTTTTGATGTATTAATAATATGTCTTAATATTATTAATTATGTAAGTATTATCTTAGTCTTAAATAATTTGTACCCATTTGTTTTCTTATCGCAAGCTCGTATTAGTATTATTTTGATTTTCGTTGGAAATTATTTGAAATTGTGTTTGACTGTGAAGTGCAAATGACTTGAGAGTACGCTTCTGTGCGTGTTCGAATATTTATCGATGTTCTAAATATTTAAAATTTAAAATTTTGTAATAAAAATGCCCAAATACAAGGCAAGCATTCGCACACGTTTAAATTCGTTCGTAAATAAGTCCGGCAATAACGTTTTTTCTACTAACGGCACAATATTATTTTGTCAAATATGTGAGATGAAAGTCGTAGCTGATAAAAAATTCACCATCGAGCAACATATTTCACGTATATAACATACTAATGGAGTTGAACTTAAAAATAAAAACCAACAAGAGTACAAGTAAGTTTCAACGCTTAATTACCGAACCATCTAAGAAGTCAAATTTTAATCAAGATCTATGTCGGAAATTATTATCTGCAAATAAATCTTTACAAAAATTATAAGATGAAACACTTAAAAATTTTTTGGAGAAAATAAGAAAATTTGGGCAACATAAATGAAACTACGGGCATTGAAGGACGCTATATAACAAATGTTATTGTGGGAACTTTATAGTTGAGTTGCTCAAGGAAACATTTTCTTATTAATACTGAAGTCCTAAAAAAGGTAAATCATAGTAAACATTAAAAACTTTTCGATAGATTCCTTCAAAATATTTAGCCTAATGGTATTAAACATGATCATTTATTGCTCTTAATAAGTGATGCTGCACCCTACATGGTCAAAGTAGATAAAGCCATTAAAGTATTTTATTCGAAAATGGAACATGTAACTTGCTTAGCCCATGGCTTATATAGAGTGGTGGAAGAAATCAAAAAACATTTTCTAAAAGTCGACTAACTTATTTCAAATTGCAAAAAATATTTTTGAAGGCCCCTTCAAGAGTACAAATATTTAAAATAATAGCACCTAATATTATTACCCCTACAACTTGTGCTAACCAGATGGAGAACATGATTAACGACAGCCTTTTATTATTGTGAACATTTTAATACAATTAAAAACATAATTATAAAACTTGACAAATATGATACAACCTCCATTGAAAAATTAGTTGATTGTTCAGAGTTGGAATTAAATTAAATTTACACCAAATCAAACTTTGTATCACTACCAGATTCAATAACAAGTTGTAGAGAAGAATAAAATAAAATTTAACTAGCAGTATTATTAGATGTAAAATTCAAAATAAACTGTTAACTGTTTGGGGGGGGGGGGGGGAAATAGTGGTTATAAAACAATGAAAGTTATTTCAAAAATATTGGAAGGATAAGAAGTGTCAAAAAAAGGCTTGCCGGAGGATACGAATGAAGATGACATCACTTTTCTCAAATATGTAACTATACCATCTAGGGCCGGATTTAGGGGCGCTGAGTGGGCTGCAGCTCAGGAGCCCACACAGTTTTGTAATTATTGTACAATTACAGATAATAAAAAATGGAAATTTATTTTTCTGTTTAAAATTAAATTTTCATCAAACAAATAGATACAATGTAATAGGTATTGTGAACGGTGTTCTAGAATCTAGATAAGACGGGGTTTTGCGTTTATTGCGATCTTCGTGCTCTGCCGATCGTAATATTATCGAACGCATCTCTAAATATACACACATTAGTCGGGAATTATACATTAAAAGTCGTAGTAATAACGGTCAATTCTTAATATTCTTAAATAGTATATTCTTCGTAAAAAACGATTGGATTAGTTTAACTAGTGACATCAACTATCATTATTATTCTTTGACGTAGAATAGCGTCGAAATGGAAGAATATTGTTATAAATTAAAACGGGTTTATAGAATGGTGCAGATAAACGTCAATTAGCAAAACCAAAAGAGAAAAATAATACCGAAATAATTTCAAAAACTAGGCGAATGTCAGAATTTTTAATAACACAGCCAAACACCACTAATTCTTATGAGGCAAGTTAAAAAGTTTTCGTAATTTCGGTTATACATTTTAAATACATTTTTTTTTTAGATTGCAGTGATCTAAAATCTTTCAATTAGTAATTGTAGTTGAAAACCCTATACCACAAAATGGTATTGAAGAAACAAATGAATGCTTAAATTTAGATATAGGATTATGTCCTGAGAATATAACTGTACTAATAGATTATTGGGTAAAAGTAGGAAATTCAGATCGATAAAATTGTAATGAAGAATTGTTTATACAAAAATCAAGTAAGCAATTTGACATTAATTTTACATGTAAATGTAATAAATCATTGTTTGAGCGGAAAACTGCTACTGGAAAAATAATTAAGCGTTCATGTTTATGTTTTTCATCATTCAACAGTAATATTTATTGTTTTGTTTGTAAATTAATGCCCAAAACACGCAATCAATTTAGTTATGATATTTATGTGACTGGAAACATGCAAATAATCGTTGCAAAAGTCATGAAACTTCTAAAGATCGTATAAATTCTATGATTACATTAGCATTTCGTTTATAGGAATTAAGACGTATTGACACTAAACTTACCAAACAAAATGAAAAGGTGAAATATTATTGACGTAATATAATGAAGAAACTTGTAAGTGATATAAAATTTGTATGTAAATGATGTTTAGCATTACGTGGTGAAAATGAAATTGTTGGGTTTTCTAAAAATGGCAACTATCTTGGTACCTTAGAGCAGCGTTTCCC
This sequence comes from Schlechtendalia chinensis, assembly GCA_019022885.1. Lineage (NCBI taxonomy): Eukaryota > Metazoa > Arthropoda > Insecta > Hemiptera > Aphididae > Schlechtendalia > Schlechtendalia chinensis. Next base: position 30,462,069 of record CM032339.1, read on the forward strand.
AAAGTGTATTCCGCGGAACCTTAGAGTTCCGCGGGACAATCTCAAGGGTTCCGCCAGATGTATTTGATTATTAAGAAAATTATTTTCTATTATATTTGGATTATTTACATTTTTAAAAATTATTATTTTTTATTATTTATAAAAATTTCACCTAATAGTAACTAGTATAATAAATTTATATCCGGATCATTAAACGAGTTTTGGATTGGACTTAAGGACGAATACCCATCCCTAGTTGAAAAATCTATTATAGCTCTATTACCGTTTGTAACAACCTATCGTTCTTTAAAATCAAACCCTTTCATCTCTCACCCATCTCCCCTTATTTTACGCATTAAACTCATTCTTTTTTCCCTTTGCAATTCAAATTTTAATATTACATTTCTCTGGGTTCCCAGTCATATTGGGATCCAGGGCAATGAAGCTGCTGACTCCTTGGCCAAGTCTACCTCCTACCTCAACTTACCATCTCCTTCTAAACTTCCTTCATCAGACTTTATTTCTTTAATACGTCATCACATCAAAAACTTCTGATCTGCCCAGTGTTACAATTTACCCCCTAATTTTGCCGCTAATTTTAAAAAGATTGTTCCAAAGATTCCCAAAAAAAAAAAAACTTGGTTTGACAATCATAAATTATCCAGATCCTCTATCATCAAATTTAATCACCTACGTCCTGGACATTACCTATTACCTTCCCATTCATACAAACTTTCCCTAAATAATTCTCCCCTGTGCACTCTTTATCACAATGAATCCATTTGTAATCTCCCTCATATTCTTTTTCAGTGCCCTCCTCTTTCATATAAACGCTCAATATTATTCTCCTTATTGAAATTACATAATGTAACTTTAGATCTTCTCTCAATCCTTAATCTAAGAAATGAAAACCTCATCAATAAAATTATTTCCTTCATTCTGGAGGCTGGTTTTATAATTTAATCGTTTTTGTATTGTAATCTGTTTTTTTTCTCTTTTTTTTTTTTTTTTTTTTCGCTCTTAATTGTTGAAATAAATTAATAGTATATAGTATTTCTAAAAAAAAATAATAAAAAAAAACAACCTATCGTTGTGAGGCTGATTTTTTTCCTATCCGTATACCAAAAGTAAATACAGAAATAGATTGGATGCCGCTCCGGATCTAAGAATTAAAGTTTTAGATATAAAACCCAACTTTAAAATTATTGTAAATCAAACAATGAAACAGTTCCATTCTTCTCATTAAAAATATTAATTTGTTATTTTAATAAATACAATTCTGATTGAAATTTTTTTTTAACTAATTTTAATAAACAATAATCATTAACAATATCATTAAACCATTTTTATAGAGTATTGTTTTTTTTTTTTTTTTAGAAAAGTTGAGGTTAAGTTGGAATTAAAGACATTGGAGATCCGCGAAATACAAACTATTTCTTAAGGGTGCCGTGGTCGTAAAAGTTTGGGAACCGCTGCCTTAGAGTTGTTGGCTGAAAATGATAACTTTCTCAAATAGCGTATTGAAAATCATGCAAATCGTGGGAATGGCCACATTAACTATTTATCTTCTACTATCTGTGAAGAATTGATAGAAGTAATGGGAAGTAATGGTTTAAATGAAATAATTTTCCGTATAAAACTATCCAAATATTTTTCATTTTATTAGATTTGACATCAGGCGAAGACCAATTAACATTAATTTTTAGATATATTGAAGAAGATACTCCACGGAAAGATGTTTAGTATTTATGCTTAATCAAGGTCATAGAGCCCAAGATATGTATGATGGTTTAGTACAATTTTTAAATAAATATAGTATTGACATAAAATATTGTAGAGGACAGTCATATGATAATGCTTCAGCGATGACTGGGAAGTGTTATTGTCTTCAATCAAAAGTTCTCAAAAATAATGAATTAGCTTCTTATGTTCCATGTGCAGCACATTCATTAAATTTGGTCGGTATAGTGTTGCTCAGTCGCTGTTACATTTTTTGATTTCTTAGAGCAATTGTATGTATTTTTACAGTACCGACAAACCATTACGAATTACTGATAATACCTCTAAATTCAGAAAACACCAAAACTAAAGTCAAATAAGTCAAATTTGTAAATATTATCGAGGTTCGCGATAACATTAGTAACTTGTTAATTTTGTTTATCTAACCCATTGTGTTAGAATGAATCATGGAAATGATTTTGCACATCTCACCAATTTCTTAGGAAAGCTGGGGGGTTGTTCTCGTTGCTACGAATGCTTTGTTTTTTATTTTTTAGTCTTCGACATACGTTATCATTAGTTGTTGTTAATTGATTTTATTACAACTATTCGTATAAAAAAAAAATGTTCTTTGTTTGCCGGCCAGCAATATGTTCCAGTCCATCTATCATCACTTCACACATCACGGGTGGTTGATATTTATTGATACATCTGATAATATTTGATTAATTTTTTTAAATTTGTTGTTGATTCTTTTATCTGCGATTTGTTTTGATTGTTTAGTTCTATTTTTATTTTATTGTTATTTTCTCGTTCTGTATGAATAGTGCAGAAAAACAAACTACTCGTCCCCCAGATTATTTGCGGATCGAACTAGAAAAATCAAGCAAGGAGGATAAAATGATGTTGACCACTACCACGTGTACTGCTAGTACGTCCAGTGCGACTACTTCTACTAATTTTTCTATGATTGTTCCTACCCTTGGCACTACATCTACTACCTCTTCAGATCGGAGCAGTGTTCCAATTCATTCGACTGATAATCAATTTTCTATAATATATAAGATGTTAGTAACAAATGAAGCGACGCTAAAAAGCATGCAGGCAGAAAGTAATGCGAAATTCCAACAACTCGAAACAAAGATGCTTAAAACAGTTCAAGATGAGAGTAAAAGAACACAGGATCATTTCGAACAATGCCTACAGCGTTGGCAAAATGTGGATATGAGAGTAACAAATAATGTGGATGACATTACATCTCTTGGAGATCAGATGTCAACCCAACATACCATCAATAATGACATCTCAAACCATCTTGGTGCTTTATAGAATGAAATTAAAAATATTTCTCTTGGCCTTGCTCAATTAAAAGATCCAACTGCAACTCCATCGTTTGTTAATGTTTCTTCTGCCCCTGTACCTTTTTTTTTTTTTTTCACTGTTAAACATAGAATCTGGTGGGAAATGTTTTCACACTACTGCCACCAGGCCCTATATCGTTTATTAATCATAATATAATATAAATAACAATAATACAATGAACAGTATACACAGTATTAACAATGACGTGGGGGCCTCTAACCTCCCTGTTTAAATTTGGCCATTCGGCCCACAACATATTAATACTTAGCTAATTGCCCCTTTGGGCTTTTTGTCTGATTCTCTCTTCTCCTTCCTTGTCGTGCAGTATTGCGCCAACCATTTTCTGGAGTAGGTGAAGTTTCTCGTTCACCATCTCCAATATTGGAATATTGGAATATCTTATAGTGCACCGTGAAAAATTCTACATTAGCCTCTTGCAACGCACGGGTATACACCTAGTATATATATAAATGTATATTATATAACATAACGATATATATATATATATATTTATTAGTAATATCGTGACATAACTATTTTAATTTAATTAAATATCGATCTCAACACTATCTATGAATGCTTTATATTTTTAATAATTACGCAGCATTTCTAATTGAAGTTCTCGAAATCCCGGTTGAGAATCACTGACTTAAATTAAAGCATTAATGTAATATTAATTGTTTTTTAACTATTCGTATTTTGTTTATAGCTAATATTATCATTTTAAATTGAAATAATAAAATATTATTATGTATTTAATTAGCATGTACAAACAAATACGTCGATGATGTCGAAAAAACCAAATTGTCATAGAACATATCATCATGAATACAAAATTAATAATTTTGTAACTTTTAAAATAAAAATTTTAAAATATTTATTACTCTAAAGTTTGATGTTTATTTTATGGCTGTAAAACTATAGCTCTTAGCATTTTATCTATTTTGTAATAATTAATATCACTCTATTTTATTTCAAATTTATATACCTACTCTAATAAATAAATGTTATTAAATATAATACTTTAAAGTAACCATTCATTTTTCATTTTTACTTAATCAACGTGTATAACTATATACTTCATATACGGCTATTTTTTTATAGAATAATAATAACTATAGCAAACAATTATAGCTACACTAGAATACAATTATTATTTTTATTCATTTTTACATTTTTTAAATATACTATCCTATTCCTATAGAATTTTGAAATACAGAATAATATTGACTATTTGGAAAATATTATAATAATAATAGTCTATGCTATTAAGGTCATCTCCATACTATACATTTTTTGAGTTTTTATTATTTTATGTATTCACTAAAATACAAATTGTTTTTGAATTATTTAAAAGTATGTTAACATAAAATGTGTTCGTATAATATATAACAGTATGTTGTTAAATAGGTTTGAATAATAAATTTAATAATGTTTAGTTGATTTTCTTATTATACTAATTAATTTTTTTGTTTTTTTTTTTTTTACATAAGAAATACACAATCTATACATAATATGTACAATAAGCGTATGTGATGTTAGAAATGTTGGCAGTAAAATAACTTGAGAAAGAAGTCACTCATTAGTGACACTTTCAACGGGATATTAATAAATTTTTTTTTTTGTTATTTTAAGAGATTACGGCACCATCGTCTTTTAAGGCGACGGGTTGGGTTTTCAGGCATAGTTTCCGCGTCTAATTTTTCCACTAGTGGATTTGGATGGTTCTGGAGTGAGGAGTGGTAGCGGTTATATAAGTAACTGATTGTTTCTTCTACAGTATGCATATGCAGATCAGAATGTAGAGTTTGGTTTGTTACATAGTAAGGGGCATTGGTAATAAGGCGGAGAATTTTGGATTGAAAAGCTTGAATTTTTGCCAGGTTTGATTTTTTTGCAGAGCCCCAAACTTGTATACCATATAGCCATAGAGGTTTGAGAAGAAGTTTATATATATTTAATTTGGTATTAATGCTGAGTTTTGATGATTTAGACAATAGATTGTAAAGTAAGCGTTGCCTATTATTGAGGGATAATCGTCTTTCATGTATGTGAGAACTCCATGTAAGTCGTTTGTCTAAAATAATACCGAGATATTTGGTTTTGGAATAATTTGGAATATTTATATTATTAGGAGTTATATTAGGGCAGATACCTTGTCTTAAGGAGAAGGTTAAGTGGACAGATTTACTTTTATTATTTTTAAAGCGCCATTTAGAGTACCAGTCGGATAGTTCGTTTATATGTGCTTGTAAATTTTGAGTAGCAATAATTGGATCACTGTGGGCGGCCAGTATTGCTTTACCGTCTGCATAGTCTGCGACGAGAGTGTTATTGAAAATTGGTTGATCTAAAGAGTAAATGATATACAGAAATGGAGCCATAATTGCTCCTTGAGGAACACCAGCTTGGATAAGAGCAATATCGGAGAGTTCAGATTCAACACGAACCGCAAATGTACGTTCAGTTAAATAGGATTTGATAACAAGATAATATGGTGAAGGGAGAATTTGTTTTAATTTAAAAAGTAGACCTTGGTGCCAGACTCGATCAAAGGCCTGTGAGATATCAAGGAAGGCAGCCGTGCAATATTCTTTATTTTCAAAAGCAGTGGCTATTTTATCAGATAACCTTTGTATTTGGTGTGTTGTGGAGTGTCGGCTACGAAAACCGAATTGAGAATCAGGTAAAATTTTTTTTCCCATTAGAATTGGAGAAATACGCTTTAATATGTTTTTCAAAAATTTTTGAGAATAGTGGTAAGAGACTTATTGGTCTGTACGAAGACGGAAGTTCAGGTGGTTTATTTGATTTGTTTATGAGAATAACCGTAGCATGTTTCCATTGTGTTGGAAAAAAGGATAAACGGAGTGCTGCATTAAAAATATATGTTAGTAATAAAATAGTTTTTTTAGGAAAATTCCTAGCAATTTCAGAAGTAATAAGATCGAATCCTGGTGATTTTTTTAAAGGAGATTTCATTATAAGTTGTTGGACTTCATTAGGCGTGATTGGCTTTGGAGGAAATGATAATGGAAGCGGAGATAGAAGAGCTTGTTCAATTAATTGGTTTCTCGCAGGATCATTAGGGTCATGTGGCTTAAAAATTTGTTTGAGGTGTTCAGATAATACGGTTGCTCTTTGCAGAGGATTAATTGCCCAGGTACCATTCTGATTTTTTAAAGGATATGAAGGTGATTTATAATTTAAGATTTTACGAGTTGCATTCCAGAGTGAACCATCAGATGTGTTTAATGAAGATATATGAGAATTGTAGGAGTCGCTTCTAAATTTGGCAAGAATCCTTTTTAGGTGATTGGATAAATTGTTATAATGATTTTTGTCAGAAGGATATCTGGTATTTTGCCATTTTGTTCTAGCTTTACGTTTTTCTACAATCAGAGCACGAATATGGCCAGGAAGTGTTAGCTGGAAAGGTTTTCTTACATTTCTAGGCGATGAAGAGTTCCAAGCTGTAGTTTGTATTAGAGTGGTAAGTGAGTTAATAGCCTCGTCAATGTCTTCCGGTGATTTGAGTCGAATATTTAATGTTGTTTTTTGTGAAAGAATTTCTTGAAATTTTTCCCAGTGTATATTATTATTTGAAAGCGAGCAATTAATAGAACGAGTAGGAATTATTGTATTTATAGTTAGGGATATCGGAGAGTGATCTGAAAATTGGTCAGAGAGGTTTTCTATATAGGTATTCAGGTAATTAGGCAGTTTTATTACAAATATGTCTAGGATGTCTGGGTTTTTTTTTATTGATGTTGGCCAATAGGTAGGATTAAGGGGAGCAATTACTGAAAAATTGTTTTGTATTTGAGTTTGATATAATGAATTTCCTCGGGAATTTTGAGCTCGACAGCCCCATTGCTTATGTTTAGCGTTTATGTCTCCACCAACAATAAAATAGTTTCCAAGTGTGTTGAAGTAAGATGTAAATTGAGCTATTGATATATTATGTTTTGGCGGGCAATAAGTAGCTGCAATTGTAACATTTATATGATTTAGAGAGACGGATATTGCACATGATTGTAGAAAATCTTCTGAAAACGTGGGCAATGTATTATATTTTAGTGTAGATCGTATTAATATTGCGGATCCAGCATGGGCTGTACCATCTGGATGGCTTGCACGCAAGAGGTTATACCCGGTAAAATTTATGCGTGAGTTTTTGGTTAAGTAAGACTCTGATATAAGAGCGATATCAAATATTTTTTCGTGTAATGTAACTAATAATTCGTTTGTATGATTTCTCAGGCCATTTACATTCCAATTAAATATGAGGAGAGAATTGACGGTAAATAAATTACTATTTGTCATCTTTGACTAACAGTTTTGAAAGTACTGTTGTAAGTAGGGAAAGAAGAGGACTAATTAAAGCTTTAAAATCTGATAGGAAATTAGTTATCTGAAAAACTGTGTCGGTTGATGTAGAAGGTGCGGTATTATTTTGTAGCGTTTGTCCAGATAAAGCATTCACATAAGAGTATGAAAGAGGAGGATTTATCGTAGTTGAAAGTGTCGTTTTTGAGTTTACAATGGTGTAATTTGACTGAATTTGATGTTCGATATTTTGAGAAGCGGACGGCAGCTGTCTTTTATTCTTTGTTGGGTTTTGAAGATGGATAATTTCCTTATAGATTTGACATCCTTTATAATTAGCGGGATGATTGCCATTACATAAGGCACATTTCGCGGGGGTTTCTCTGGACTTGGTGCAAGATGAAGATGAGTGATCAGCACCACATTTTACGCAGCGTGAAGGGTATCCACAATAAGATTTTGTATGTCCATAATCTTGACAATTTTGACATTGGGCAATGAGGCGTTTTTTATAAGGTTCCTCTACTTTTATTTTAGTGTGTATTATGCTAGTTATGTCAAAAATATTTTTATTATTAACAGAATTTTCAAGGTCGACAAAAAATAGTGGCAAATTCGTTTTTAAAATTCTATGGCGGACATTGTGTGACTGTTCGCCGACTATACCTCGTCAGACGAACGTCATGTGGCCGACCACGAACTACCAACGCGGGTCGCCAACTCCGTGCCGAGACCCGGGGGTCCGAGTCACGAGGATTTTCATCTTTTGCGCCAATGAAGTACGCTCGCTCTGATACACAGACCAGAATCCTACATGCGATACGGGGTTCTGGTCTATGGAAAATTACGAATAAAAAAAGTAAATAAATAAAAAACAAAAATAGGAAATAAAAGAAAATAAATAAATAAATAAGGAACGGTCAGTTTAGCCAAGTCATACTCTACATCTAGATACGGATATATAAGCTTATAGTTACCCGCATTGATGCGGTTGCATCAATGCGTGTCCAAACATCTTGCCCGTCGGCAGATTCGCCGCGGGGACCGGAAAAGAAAAACTACTCCGTGTTTTTGTTGTAACACATTTAATAAAGGTTAAATGTAAAACAATAATTAGTCAAACGAAAATTGACGGATCGCGAGAGACACAAACCGAATCGTGACAGCGGTTACGGTTGGACTGTCGACAATTTAAATATTAGAAATATAATTATTAAACGACATTCGTTACAAAAATAAACAATCGGACCGATACGGTCCCCGCACCCACCCGACAACAGGGAGCGGAGTCCACCGAGCCCGGCATGTAATATATTACGTCACAGAAACCCCCCTGTAGAAGTATCGATGTGTACAGAGGATGCTTCTACATATGACTGACGTCGAAAAATAATTATTACAAATTAAAAACAAGGAGAAAACTTAGAAAGTAAAATAAAATAAATAGATAAATAATTTAAAAAAACTATCAATAGAATAATAAATAAACAAAAACGAACTGTTGATAAACAAACGATATTCCAGAACAAACTATATTTTTAATTGACTTGGGGCAAGGTATTTACGTAGATGTATTACATTAAACGTCCCTTGAATTTCTTTAGTTGCAGGATCAGACAACACGTATGCATTTTGATGTTTTTTGCCGGTAATTTCAAACGGGCCTTCAAATAATAAAAAAAATTTTTTTATACATTGGTCTGCAAAAGATGATACTCGGTGTGCTCGAACCAACACCTTATCCCCGATTTGATAATTCACAGGTATACCACGCCTAGCATGGCGCACACGTCTTTGTTCGGCTTTGGTCCATTGAACTTCCCTCGCCATGGTCAATTTCATAGTGACGTCATGAGTAATGCCCGGTGGGTATTTGATCACTTCATATATAGGACTATATCGTGATTCTTGAAGGAAAAGTTGTTGAGGAGTGAAACCAGTTGCCTCATGTACTGTATTGTTCAATACCCATTCTATGTATTGGAGATAATGGGGCCATTCTGTGTGTTTGGCATGACAGTAGGTTCGGAACAGTCTTCCTAATTCTCTCATGACTCGTTCAGCGGGGTTACTTTGTGGATGGTATACACTTGTAGTCGTAACTGATACGCCAAGTTCAGAGAGACGCTTTTGCCAGAGCTTACTCATAAATTGGACTCCGTGGTCCGAAAGGATATTTTTCGGTGGACCATGAACATTGATATAATCATTGACTATTCGGTTGGTTACAACCCGGGCAGTCGATCTTTTGATTGGAAATAATCGCACAAAACGAGAAAAACAATCGAGAACAACAATGATGTAAGAAGTTTTGTTCCACCCAGGTGGTAACGGACCATACAAGTCGACACAAACGCGATCGAGTGGAGCATCTGCCATGACATGCTGCATTTCACCTTCCATACGTATGGTATTATGTTTTGCTCGTTGACAAAGATCACAACTCTTCACTATTCGACGAACATTTCCAGAAAGGTTCCGAAAGAAACAAACATCACGAATCGCGGAAATACATTTCTTTGGTCCTACATGTCCGAAATACTCGTGAAAATTTGTAATTAATTCATCAAGGCGATGCTCAGGTACACAAACTAACCACGTATCGGACGTTGGGTATCGACGATAGAACAATATTTCATTATACAGAGAGTATCTTTGTGCTATGACTGCCGGACATTGGGAATTGTTTTGTAAAAATTCCTTAATACGTTTGAGATGCATATCCATATGTTGTTCTTTTAAAATGTGTTGAAAAACCTTGATTCTCGACTTTTGATGATGCAGAAACCCTTTAGGTGTTGTCATATAAATATATGGTTCATGCATTTGTCGAACAAATTCATCTCGACCGACAGGGTTTCGGGACAACACGTCGATGATGTTTTCAGTCCCAGGTATGTGTTTTATGCGGAGATCGAATTCTTGAAGCACTAGGGTCCACCTAGTTAACCGGGAGTTCCGAAGTCGGCATCGAAATAAGAAAACTAGAGCCTGATGATCAGTAAGAATATTTATAGGATACCCAAGGATAAAAATTCGAAATTTCTCACATGCAAAAACGACGGAAAGTAATTCGAGTTCAGTTATTGAATAGTTTCGTTCAGCAGAGTTTAGTGTCCGACTCGCAAATGAAATGGTTTGACGTTCTTTATTGGCATTTATTTGAAATAATTCTGCACCAAGGCCCAAGGTGCTTGCATCGGTTTGTAAGTAAAATTCACTTGTAAAATCTGGGTGTGATAGAAATCGTTCTGTGAAAGCTGCTTTGACTTTATTAAATTGTTGTATTTCATCAGGTCCGAAACGCCATTTAGTTTCCTTTTTAAGTAAATCGATTAATGGGCTTATGAGAAAAGCATGTTGATTGGCGAATTTTCGGTAAAAATTACAAAACCCGACAAATGATTGTAAATCTTTCTTATTTCTAGGCTGAGGAAATTCATGGATGGCTCTAAGTTTTAAATTATCCATAGCCATTCCAGTCGGTGTGATTATATGCCCAAGAAATTTGATACATTGTTGAAACAGTTCACATTTTTTAAACTTTAACGTCATTCCAGAAACAGAGATTTTTTCGAAGAGTAAATGAAGTCGACTAAGATGCTCGTCAAAGTAGGTGGTGGAGATTAACAAATCATCAACGTAGATATGTAAGTCTTGTTCTCCCGTTTCATCAAAGTCTGGTAATTTATTATTAAGCATGGCCTCTAATGCTCGTTGAAAAGCGGTGTTTGAAATATTTAACCCAAACGGTACCACACAGAATTGATACGTCCTACCATTATATACGAACGCAGTGAACTTACGAACCTCGGGGTGTAATGGCACCTGCCAATATCCCGAATTAAAATCTAATTTAGAAAACGTGGATTTTCCATTAAAACGAGCAAGAAGTTCATCGATAGGTGGGGACGAATCTCTCATGGGTAAGATGATTTTATTTATCCGACGTGCATCGAGACACAAACGTACAGAACCGTCGGCCTTCCCGACACAAAGGATTGGGTTGCCATACGGTGAGTCACATCGTTCCACAACCCCCCAGTCCACCATTCGCTGCAACTCACGATCGACAGCATGACGTCGAGAAAAAGGTATGGGATATGGTCGTACCTTAAAGGGAAGATTCTCAGAAACATTAAAACGACAAGTATACAATTTATTTAAACCAGGACGAGTTTGGAAAATCGGACGATATTTCACCAAAAGACACATGAGTTTTTCCGTTTGTTCTTTACTCAACGACGGGATAGTAGAAACATATTCGCGTATACTTTCATATGTTTCGTGACCATTAATAGATTCATGTTTATTATTCAAACTTTTATTAATCGCTGATTCTTCATAGTGCAAATGTCGAGATATAAAATCTATGCTGGCGAGACATTGATCCGGAATAGAACAGAAATAATTAGACGATGACGAAACTGAATAGATCGCACGCAACGATTGGGTGTCCTCTTCAAGGGCATGGTAAAAAGGCAGCGATATATTCCATGAAGGAAAATATATGGTTTTCTCTTTATAATCAAGACTGACACTGTGATTGTTTAGCCAATCGTCACCGAGAATCATTGGCATAGCAAGGTGTGGAACCACTAGTAATATACAATCAGTGATGTTGTCGTCAATTGAAAACGACATTAACACTTGAGTTGTAACTTTACGACTTCGACCTCGAACTGCAGTTGAAATTGTAATACCGGTAACCGGTAACTCCGCCAGTGTCTGACCATGAGGAATAAGACGTTTTACAGAAGCATATGTCTTCTCAGAAATCGCTGATATTGATGCTCCAGAGTCTAACAGAGCTTTAAAGGACATTCCATAAATTGAAACTGATAATTCCGGGCGCTGAGTGGTCTTGGGCTCGAACAAGTTAGACTGAGATGTTATCGAGGTGCACTGCAAATTTCGTGGGGCATCGTTAGGTGTTGCACTCACACACGAGCCCCTTCGTCGTTTCCCGATAAATCTAACTGTTGAACAGGTGTAGGCATAGGATTTGTTGAGCGATTGGTTTGCTGAACACGGTTATGTTGGAATCGATTGTTCCCATAACGTGGCCGTTGACTTGACAAGCTTTGATTTCTTTCGTCTAATGGATTATTCCAAGGGCGAGGATGGTTGTTGTCTCGTCGAATTTCGCAAAAAGACACAGATTCTTCGAACTCAGTTAGCACTGCTAACAATTCATTAGTGGTACGAGGGCCACGGCCGCGGATGGCAACCCCAAGAGCAGCCGGATAGTGCTGTATTATTACACCGATTAGATCGAGAGGATCAACTGGAGGAGACAAATATTTTGCTTTGGCAATCCAGATCATCGCATGATTTGCGATTCCTGAGGGTGACCGATACTGGTACTCTCGAAAAATTTCATTGCGGATTTTGCGTTGCGTTGCCGCAGACCAGAATTGTTGACGGAATAACATTTTGGCTTCATCATACGTAGTTGGGGCAGGCAGCAATGACTCAAACCAAATGCGGGCGTGTTCAGTCAGACGTCGTTGGAAAAGATCGACACGCTGTGTGTCAGTTTGCCCATAGTACGTGAAATATTGATTTAACTGTTGAAGAAATTTTTCCGGGTGAAGATCTTGATATCGACCATTAAATTCTGAGACAACATCAGCAAATCGTTCTACTTGACTTAGAGAAGACAGGTTTGATGAATACATTTGAGATGTTGGTGGCCTAGGTCCGTCTTGCGCCAATGAAGTAGAATTAGTCGCCGGATGAAAAGAGACGTGGTCTGATGACCACGCTGTCTGAGGTAAAGGAGGGTTGATACAAATTTGCAAACGTTTGACAGTTTCCTTTAAATCTTCAACATCGGAGATTATCGATGTTACCTTTTCGTCAGTACGTTTGTTCACCAACTGCTGATCGGTATGCTGACAATTCAGAGTGGTTACATTTTCTTCCACCTTTATCATACGTGCGTCATTCTGCTCTAAACGCTCTTGGTTGCGGATCAGTTGTTCCTTCAACTGGCTAAAATTTGTCCGACTCTCTTCAGCATTCTTATTTATAATGGCAATAAGGTCAGCCATCGTGGCCTCTGCTTTAGGAGGTAGCGTTTGTTTTTCCGTTTTTGGGTCGGACATGGTGGGTGTTGATCTGGGTCGGGGGCGTAGGGGCGAGTTACTTTCAACTAAAGCGTCCTGGAGACGAGAGGGGGGTCGTGTGGTACGCTTTCCCGCACTTTCCATCCAGATTTCCAAGATTAACGAAAAAAATAACACAGAAATTTGTGTTCCGAATACGAGACTTACAAGCAAAATCTCGAAATGAGTTAAATAATAGATTAATAAAATGAAGATAAACGTTTCCTTACACAAAGTAGCGAAATAGTATTAAAATAACAAATGAAAAATAAACAATAATAAAAAATATTCCTTCCCAACAGCGAAGACGGGCAAAACGGGACATGGTAACTAACGGTACATCCGGTAATATAATATGACTTGGCTAAAACACATTCTATTCCAAAACTAAACAAACATGCGGATTTATTATGATGAGAAAAAAAACATTAACTAACTTAATAGTGATAAGTGTAATTGCCTAATTACACCACTTGTCACAACGCGACAACCAACGAAAAAGAAAATAAAGAGACAAATTAAAATAAATAAGTGAAACAGTCGAAAAAATAAACGTCTAGAAAAATATTGATTGGTTATCATGCTATCCCGAGGGCGGTTAAACAACTTAGCCGCGACGATTCAGTGACCAAACATCCATTATCAAAACAAATCTATGCTGGGGAGCGTATCGTGTCGTAGAATTCAGGTGGGATATACATTTTGGGCAAGCTTAAATTTATTACAACTTGGTGGGTGTGTTTTTTTTTTTTTTTAGAGAAAGTTATACAGGGACGGTCAGATATTTTATTTATTAAATTATGTCGAAATTAACAGGTTCAATTAATAATAGAGAAAAAAAAACTAAATAGAAAAATAATTACAGTTAAATGAGCTAGACTCTAATACACAGTGTCATGAGTGGTATGGAAATTGTCCGTGAGTTGAATGCTACGAATCGATTCATACGTAATCAATGATACTTTTAAGTAATAGATGACATTCAGTACTAAATAGGCGGGGAACTGTTGCACACCATTACATGGAACAACAGCACCCACTTCACAAAGGGGAACGCTCATATTGTTTGATGATAATATCAAAAGAAAAAGAAAATATCTGAGCGTATGTATTCACAATTTTTTTTTTTTTTTTTTTTTCGACCATAATCTAAACTGAGACACACACCAAGAAGTGTACAAAAAATGTGAGTCATCAAAAAAACTTAAAATTACAAGCTGTCATACATCGATTTTGGATGATCACCCTGCAGTATCCGCCTTCATTCTGCCTGTCCCACGGCGATCGGGGCGACACCAACGCTAACGGATGCACTGTCGCTAATGAAATACAGCTCAGTTGTTGTCTGCTCACACAGACCCGATGGCACTATGAGAAAGACGATGATCCTGCATTAATCAACACTCTGGCATTAAGCAAAAGAAGTATATCACCTAAAACAACATATCTTGAGTCACCAGTTCGTGGGAACGTATTTATAACTATTATGCCAATATGACCAACAAGAACGGAAACAACAAGGATTTTAAAACAAGTCTTGATTTAATAGAACGATTAATAACACATACAATATAGATACACACGATATGTAGGAGCGTATTCCATACTAAAGACAGTATTAACAAACAAACACGATTTTTATTTATTTATTAATATTTTTTTTTTTTTTTTTTTTTTTATATATATATATATTTTTTTTTGTTTTTTTTTTTTTTTTTGTATAATGAGAACGTGTACTACGCTATACAATTAAAGGAGTCCATATTGAGCTGTTAATAACTATTAGTTATTAATAAATCTTAGCGACCCATTAAATATAAATAACATTACGACTCGACTTTTAATTGGATTCATCATTAACAACCACAATCTATTAAGGCGTAACGATTGTTGTTGCATAATATAAATATCCAATATTAGCATCGACCATACATATATATTGTATTATACATATATATACATATATATATACACACACCGTACCTATAAATATTGTGTTGGTGCAGTATATTTCAATTTTTTTTTTTTTTTTTTTTAATAATTATTTGTATGCAAATATACCATACGAATCCTGGCAGGGTCGCCATCTGTGACTGTTCGCCGACTATACCTCGTCAGACGAACGTCATGTGGCCGACCACGAACTACCAACGCGGGTCGCCAACCCCGTGCCGAGACCCGGGGGTCCGAGTCACGAGGATTTTCATCTTTTGCGCCAATGAAGTACGCTCGCTCTGATACACAGACCAGAATCCTACATGCGATACGGGGTTCTGGTCTATGGAAAATTACGAATAAAAAAAGTAAATAAATAAAAAACAAAAATAGGAAATAAAAGAAAATAAATAAATAAATAAGGAACGGTCAGTTTAGCCAAGTCATACTCTACATCTAGATACGGATATATAAGCTTATAGTTACCCGCATTGATGCGGTTGCATCAATGCGTGTCCAAACATCTTGCCCGTCGGCAGATTCGCCGCGGGGACCGGAAAAGAAAAACTACTCCATGTTTTTGTTGTAACACATTTAATAAAGGTTAAATGTAAAATAATAATTAGTCAAACGAAAATTGACGGATCGCGAGAGACACAAACCGAATCGTGACAGCGGTTACGGTTGGACTGTCGACAATTTAAATATTAGAAATATAATTATTAAACGACATTCGTTACAAAAATAAACAATCGGACCGATACGGTCCCCGCACCCACCCGACAACAGGGAGCGGGTCCACCGAGCCCGGCATGTAATATATTACGTCACAATTGACTACTTGTTTTATGCTAAAACCAATTTCTTCGAGAGCGTTTTTTATTTCGTCACATACGGTTGAACTGTGTAATCCACGTAAGACAATTCTTAGCGGTTTGTCTTCTTGAAGTTGATACGTGTGATATTTAGCATTGGGCTGTTCTTTTAGGAATTTTATTACTGTTCTATACGCGTCTGGTATAGATGTTTGAATTTTTAAACTGTGTTGAGAGGATTTGCAGAAAAAGTTTTCGGTTCCGATTAGTTCTTTTAATTGATTTTGAAGACCAAAATAATCTATTACATCACGTAAATAAATAGGTGGAGGGCGAGTGATTATTACTGGTTCGTTTGGTTGATTATCGACATTTCCGAGGGGTTGAGATTGCATATCATGAGCAGATTGATCACATTTATTTGAACAATTGTTTTCTTCAGGCATAATAGGTGAAAAGCGGTTTGGCGTGGCAAAAAAAATGAAGCGATTTTGGTTTGCATTGGTCACGGTTTTCTGTTTGGCAGGTTTTCGAGGTGACCGAAATTCATTATCTGAATTTATCGAAGATGATAATTCAGGCGAGCTATTGTTTGAAACATGATAATTACCACTATGTGTTTGTTTTATTTTGATAGGAGGAATAATCGGTCTTTGTTTTGAATTCTTTCCAACAACCATAGAAGAGGCGGAATTAGAATTTGCTATTTGTGCTTGTGACATATTATCAGAAAGTAATTAAGATAATGATGTAAGACCGGCGACCGGCGACCGAGTCGGCGGCCTTTCGATAAATTTAATGATTTAAATGGTGTATATAATTAATCACTGATATATATATATAAATTATACATACGACAAAAAAAAACCAGTTTTGAGCCCACGAGGGGTGGATGATCACTGGTTGTATAATTTTTTTTTTCGCAGTTATGTTCGCACAATTACAACAATTTTTTTAGTATAAAATAACAATAAAAATTTGCAAATTTACAGGCACCAGCAATTAAAAACTCGAAGAGCATAATTAGACGCGTGTGACTTGCGGGCTGTCCGAAACGCATCCTAATTAAATTTAATTATAATAATTAAAGTTAATAATAATCAATGAAAATTTGTATTGTGTATAATATAAATTTTACCTAACTAATTATTTTTTATACATTATCCTGCACCAGATGATTAAAATAAAAAAAAATACTTGGTAATCGTCCGACGACATCTATAAGTATTTATCACCCTCTTTTCATGCAGTCGGGGTTCAATATATATATAAATAATATGTTAATTGATTTATTTACAAAAATCCTAATATGTCCGTCACCAGTACGGTGATATCCGAGATTTAATTTGGCGGCCGTTTATAGAAGACGTCGGTCTGGATTAACGTATAGGCAAGGTAAGCACGTGCCTAGGGCTAGACACTGGGGGGAGAGCTATATTTTTCTAGTTTGAAATCATAGTATTAAAAATTTTAATGATAATATATTTTGTATTATAGTATCATGAAAATATAAAATCCAAATCGTTTATTAAATTTGTAAATACGTATATTGGTATAATTTGTTTATATCTATTGATTATGATAAGCTTTGTAAATAGCGCGGTATATTATTGTATACCGTGTTTAGTATGTATCACATCGTGGTATATAGTATTATAAATTGTCAGTATTTTACACGAAAATTTATAGAAAAATTTTTATCTATGTGAAAATCATGGATTAATGATTTACCCACGGAATAAGTCATAATCTAACCTAATCTAACCGTGACGAAAATAAATATTGTTTTATCAAATATCATTCATATTGCTTATAATTTATATCATAAATTCGTGATACTATTATTTATTATTCATAACAGAAATTATTAGCTATACTCCGGCTATTGACTATAGTATATTATTAATATATTATATAGATTTGGGTAAGTTTATTCAATAAATTATTTACTGGTGTCTAAAAAGATAACACATTTAAATTTATTTTTGCTGATACTTCTGAAATCTGCATATTTCTTGTATATAATTTATGCTTATTGTTTCTTTGATAATTTTTGATAGTATTATTTAACAATGAGTGCACCAAAAAAGATTCCAAGTGGTGCTCAGTTAAGAAAAAAATAAAATAAAAATTTGTAGTGTTAGAAATAAAAATAAATAAATAATAAAATGAATAAATAACGTCTAAATAACTTTATACAATAACAAAAACATAGATTATACTAATAGTTAACACAAGTGGCAGCAAAACTCTCCGAGTGCGATGGATTCGCGGCACCCTCTACACGCGCTTTTCCCAGACTGACTTATATTTACTGCGCCCGTCCGACGAATCCACCCGACCGGTAGCGGCCTCTATCATACTGATAGATCGAACAGGATTGCTAACACGGCCAACCCTGACGATTGCTTCGCTCTCGAAGCAGGCATTATCTGAAACAATGCACCCGATCCACAAGTTGTTTTGTAAAAGATAAAGGTATTTTAGTGAGATCACAGTCATCACCCTAGTTCGACCGTCAACAGGACCGAGACCCAACTAACACAAACAATATCATGGTGAGACCTCAGTCATCACCCCGGCTCGACCACTAATAGGACCGAGACCCAACTAACACAAACAATATCATGATGAGATCTCAGTCATCACCCCGGCTCGACCATTAATAGGACCGAGATCCAACTAAGACAAACAATGCCATGGTGAGACCTCAGTGATCACCCCGGCTCGACCATTAACAGGACCGAGACCCAACTAACACAAACAATATCATGGTGAAACCTCAGTCATCACCCCGGCTCGACCATTAACAGGACCGAGACCCAACTAACACAAACAATATCATGGTGAGACCTCAGTCATCACCCCGGCTCGACCACTAATAGGACCGAGACCCAACTAACACAAACAATATCATGGTGAGATCTCAGTCATCACCCCGGCTCGACCATTAACAGGACCAAGACCGACTTAACATAGATAATATCATGGTGAGACCTCAGTCATCACCACGGCTCGACCATTAACAGGACCGAGACCGACTTAACATAAACAATAGATATCTTTAATTTGTACTGATTGTAGTGGTGGACGCCAAATCTGACTCTTCAGTTGAGTCTTCAGCTTCCATCAGCTCTAATAATGACGACATGTCACAGGTAAGTGACCAATTCACTGGTTATAAGCGCAACTGCTCCTTGGCTGCTTTAGTAATAATATTTGAACCGACCTTCTTCAGTTCGAACCTATCTCCAGCCATGGAACGAATGACCTCATTAGGCCCCAGAAATTTATATGTAAGTTTATTTTTATGCATTTCAGAATCACGATGCATAACAACGAAGTCACCAACTGAAACCTTTATCGAGTTTCGTCTTTTGGCATTAGCGTTTTGAACATCAAAACCTCTGGAACCAAGCGTATCAGCGACTCGACGTCGGTCTAATTCCCGACCACGGATGGGACTCAAATCCTGTGAAAGATCCTTAAGAACAGCTTGTATTAAAGGAGTAGAACGATTAATGCCTAGCAATAATTGCATCGGTGATATTCCTGTCGACATGTGAATTGTGGTGTTTAAGACCAACTGGATTTTCCACAATTCACTCGACCATCCTGACTGGACTTTTGTTTCAATCCTAATCATGTTCATAATAGTTCTCATGTAGCGTTCCACTTGTCTATTGCCACGATGGACATCAGGTGTAACGTAGTGGTATTCTATGTTCCAAAGGGTTAGGTATTTTGGCAAAGATGTATTTTTAAAATTCGATCCAGCATCCATAATAATCTTTCCAGGAGTACCAAAATACGAAATGAACTTTTGAAATTGTTCCTTTGTTTCCGAAGCAGTTACAGATTTCAGTGGACACAGTAGGCAATACTTAGTGAAAGCAACTTTCAAAGAGAACTTTGAAAAAAAAAACAGCAGTAAAGATTATTGTTGGTATTTAATGTACCTAATTAATTAGCGTATATTTTACATTATACATAATCAAAACTGAACACATTTTATTTAAAAATAAATTTTTTTTTTAAAAACTCCTTCAATAAAAAGAGATTGATTTTAGATGAGCGGTGAATATTTAACAAATGATGTTATTGAAAAAAGGTGCCAATTAACATATAAATATCCTCACATTATATTCCGTCTATAGGCCACCACATACCTAAATATAGCCCTGTATATTACTATAAAAACCGCTTAAAAAATATAACACAAACAAGAATATATTAATAATGATTACCAACAAAATAGTCTAAGAGGCACATTTCTCCAATGAAGAATAAGTAAAACGCAAATAACAAAGTGACGAAAACCTGAAAGTTGGAAATTCGTTACTGATTGAAGTTTGACAATCGACCGTTGAAGTATAAAGTTTAGAAATAAAATAAATATAAAGAAAACTGTTATAAATAATGATTTGTAATTTATGTAAACAGAACTAATGTGAAATAAATTTTTATACAGATTAATATTCAATATAATGTATATTACATTATCCTTTTAAAATTAACATAACGAAATGTGAATTCAGATGAGACTTAGTTTTCAAAATTAGATTGACAGATATTTAAGTTAATAATAACAATGAAATTCTTTAAACAAATTGGGGAAAATACAGAAAAAACGTTTATAAGCAAAGAACTAATAAAAAATAATATTAATAATATTTAATAGTTGATGTCAATCGCGGTAATTCAGAAAAGTAATCCAGTAAATCCAGTATATAGTAAATTTATAAATCGGTAATCCAGGAAAACTCAAAAGTCGATCTCAATTCCATTAAAGTTGGCTACCGCTATATATTGAGTTAGGTGTACAGTTTATATTTTTTGAATTTAAAAATAACACTAATATAAAAAACTCATATTATTCATTCTTACATAAATCGGTCGTATCCCAAGAAAAATACATCGTAACCTTTTACTAATATAGGCAATCAATCTGTAATTAAAGAATATGTAAGCATAAAATTATATATATTTTTTTTTTTTTAATTGTTCTCATTTAACATCGACAGCAACGGCCATTAGTTATAGATATTTTACATTTGATTCGTTTTATTATATTGAATTATACATATTAAATTTTTTTTTTTTTTTTTTTTAAAAACTTCAAGACTTGCTTGTTGGTGTTTGTGTCTGATCCTAAATTATATATTGTATTATGCAATTCGAGTTAAAAGAACACAAAACATTAAGTTACATTACGTAATTAAGATATTCCCTTTTGACACTAAATAAACTTTGATAAAGTTTTCACAAATCTATAAAATATATAACAAAGCATAAAATAATATTAATGTTTAGCAATAAAACGTCTGTATTTTTCCAATATATGACGAACATATAGGAATTAACATCTTAAACTATAAAAAGTAATTTTCAAAAAATCATTATTATCAACAAAAAAAAAATTATTATTTGCAAAAACAAATGTTTTGGACCATTAACAATGAGTTCATAAATATTTTTGAAGAAACAATATTTTACGATGAAAATTATGAGAAAATAATAAATAGAGTAATGCGTGATCCTAGTATCTATTATTACTATATTATTATCTGGTTTAATATGAATACATTATTAATTATATAATTTCAGTTATTATAATTAATATTTTAATCAAGTGTTCAACATGTGAACAATACCATATATGAATGAAAAAAGAAAATATATATATACAGAATAGTGATGACTCTTAACACGCAAGGATAATTCGCGACAATACTAAGTATAATAATAATAACAATAATAAGAATAATAATAATTAAATAAATAAATAAATAATAAATAACAGAGAAATAATTGACATAATACACAAGGTAGTTTTGCTTTGCTTACGTTGGTAACTTAACCAACTTGACAACTGGGCAAATCAAAAAACCACTAGGAAGTCGTAGACGTACCATTCTAACAACCCCATTTGAGCCTGGAAGTGTCTCACAAACCCGGGCAATTCACCATTTCAGAGGAGGCGTCTGAGGGTCCTTAATGATAACCATATCATTCACAGCGATGTTTGGCTTATTCTTGGTCCACTTGCTTCGAATTTGGAGAGTTTGTAAATATTCATCGCACCAACGTCGCCAGAAAGATTGTACATATTAGTTTAATAATTTCCAACGATGTACCAGAGGTCGTTGAAAGGGACGTAGATTGATCTCAGGTACTGCGAGGAGAGGTTGTCCGATTAAAAAATGACCGGGAGTTAAACATTCGATTTCGGCCGGATCTGTGGAAGCCTGAGTTAATGGACGAGAGTTCAAAATTGACTCGACACGACATAAGATGGTGCCAAATTCCTCTAAGGTGAAGGTATGCTCCCCCATGAATCGCACCATCAATGATTTTGCGGAACGAACTGCTGTCTCCCAGAGACTACCAAAATGAGGAGCTCCCGGAGGGTTAAAGTGGCAATCACAATGAACACTAGCAATCAATGTATCTCGATGACTTGAATCGTTAATTGAATTCCGAATTTGTCGAGCCGCGCCAACGAAATTGGTTAACACAAAACAAGACGCGTAACGCTGAACAATATAAGACGTACACGTAAAAGGGACGCGAGAACGCAAAACAAGACGCGTAACGCTGAACAATATGACGCGTACACAAGAAAAGATGTGACGTCACACAATTTGTTGTCACTATGCGGGGATCGTACAAGAGCGAAAAACGCGATGATCGACAACACCGGACCACGCATGGCGGACGGCGAATAACACGACGGCCGGTTCGAACGAACAACAAAACGCTTTCGGACTTTCGTCTCGAACCGGCGCGCTCTGGTGGACCGGTCCCAGACGTAATCGGCACGGCGGCGCGTTCTAACGTCTGGAGACCCGAACACTCGGGCATTACCTATTAATCGTCGTTGTGTAGAAATCAATTGTTATGTGTTGGTGACATCGGTGCATTTTCAAAGAAGGCGTCCAATTGGCGAAGAAAACTTTCAGGGTGTAAAACGTGGATTTATCCTGAGAATTCAGAAACAGCTTCATGGAGACGCTTTGAAGAGCCAAAAAATGTTGACCGAAATGGTTCTGTAGCAGACTTATTATTCACAGGACTTATTGAATTGGACAGAAAAACTGGGGCCGATGTGGATTGACCAAAATTGATCGACGAAATGTTAGGTTGAATTGTTGATGAATGAATCGATGTAGGTACAGGGGCAGAAGAAACATTAACAACCGATGGAGTTGCAGTAGGATCTTTTAATTGAGCAAGGCCAAGAGAAATATTTTTAATCTCATTTTCTAAAGCACCAAGACGGTTTGAGATGTCATTATTGATGGTACGTTGGGTTGACATCTGAACTCCAAGAGATGTAATGTCATCCTCATTATTTGTTACTCTCATATCCACATTTTGCCAACGCTGTAGGCATTGTTCGAAATGATCCTGTGTTCTTTTACTCTCATCTTGAACTGTTTTAAGCATCTTTGTTTCGAGTTGTTGGAATTTCGCATTACTTTCTGCCTGCATGCTTTTTAGCGTCGCTTTGTTACTAACATCTTATATATTATAGAAAATTGATTATCAGTCGGATGAATTGGTACACTGCTCCGATCTGAAGAGGTAATAGATGTAGTGCCATGGGTAGGAACAATCATAAAAGAATTAGTAGAAGTAGTCGCACTGGACGTACTAGCAGTACACGTGGTAGTGGTCAACATCATTTTATCCTCCTTGCTTGATTTTTCTAGTTCGATCCGCAAATAATTTGGGGGACGAGTAGTTTGTTTTTCTGCACTATCCATACAGAACGAGAAAATATCAATAAAATAAAAATAGAACTAAACAATCAAATCAAATCGCAGATAAAAGAATCAACAACAAATTTAAAAAAATTAATCAAATATTATCAGATGTATCAATAAATATCAACCACCCGTGATGTGTGAAGTGATGATAGATGGACTGGAACATATTGCTGGCCGGCAAACAAAGAACATTTTTTCTTTATACGAATAGTTGTAATAAAATCAATTGACAACAACTAATGATAACGTATGCCGAAGACTAAAAAAAAAAAACAAAGCATTCGTAGCAACGAGAACAACCCGCCAGTTTTCCTAAGAAATTGGTGAGATGCGCGAAATCATTTCCATGATTCATTCTAACACAATTGGTTAGAGAAACAAAATCAACAAGTTACTAAAGTTATCGTGAACCTCGGTAATATTTACAAGTTTGACTTAACTAAAACATGTATGTGTAAACGGGTCTAACAGAAAGATATGCATGCGTCATACTTATACAATACAATCTATTTAGATAATACAAAAGTCTTATTAAATGCAACCGTGACAATATTATCCCATAAACTTAATTTACTAGTATTATTTATTATTATTCCTAGTTCTTCGAAAAATAATATACCAAATTAAGCAGTGATTAAGACTGCAATATCACAAAACAAAAATTTTTATGGACGTTGAGTCATAGTTAATATAGTCAACCGGAATGCACATTCGAACGCTATTCAATAAAACTTGACCCAGGCGAAAGAAATTAAAATTTTCCACATTATGATTACATTTACTTTTATCACACTTTCTATGAAAAGAAAATCTGTGTAGATTATTTTATTATACAGGTCTACACACACACGTTCACACAAGAACCTTAACATTACGTAAAACTATTGTCGAGCAGCAGGTACTCGCGTGTCAGTTGATTGTGAATCGGCACAGTTGATAACCACAGCAAAAAAATTACGGTGACTAGAATCCCAATGACTTGAATGTTCTGGCCGAGCGTAGCGCATACACCGCAAGAGTGGCGGCACTAGATATTTTTTCTAGGGGGGGGCAAGATCATAGCAAATTGATCATGGAATTTAGTGAAAACCCGTCAATATGGGTGTAACATAAATTATTGAAATACATGGAAAATACTGTATTATTAGCGTTTTCTGATAAAATATAATCAATTTCGAAATCAAACTAAATGGTGGTGTATTCTGTGGTGTATTATCTAAATAAATGCACATAAAAAAAATACGACGAGTTACACAGCGAAACATATAAAACACAGCAAATACATAACATACATACTTATGTATTACGTCAAGCATGAAAATATTGTTGATTTTTTTAACGATAAGTAAAATGTTTGTATTTACGTAGGCAAAAGAGCATATTTTTTTTAATATATTTAAATAGTAATAGTATGATCTGTGGGATAAAAATTGTATTGTCATATGTCTGACAAGCATCTATGCAATTAGGTTGTTTAGAGTTGAAACGTTTGGCAATATCAGCATTTCGCATCAGTAAATTTATCAACAGCGTCTCAACGTTGTAACCCTTGGAGAATATATAAACCATTCTGTATCTATTCTAATATTGACTCTGGCTAATTTCGATTTAAACAGCATTGAAATTATTTACCGAATTAAACGCACGATTTTAAAATTGTACGAATATAGTATTAAATTTTGTATACGTGTCAAATTTTTGCACGAGTTGCGTATTTACATTACACGTAGCTAGTTTTTATGAACACTTGTACTTGAAAACATACTACGTATTAGCAATGAAATTGTTAAAATAACACGTATTTGACGGTTGTTACAAACGTAAATGTAAAAACATACCGAATATAACTTTCGACAAAACTCGGTTTATATTAATATGAAATATTTTTTTTCTGAACATATACCAAGAATAATGATAACGAAACTTGACGTTTTCACTTACTGTACTCTTTAATATTATAGTAATAATTAATAGACATACCGTACAGGATGTCTGGGAAAGTATGTCATTATGTCTTGATGAATAAAAAATAATCAAATTCACATGTTCAAGAATTTCAATTTCGTAACAGTTAAAAAAAAAAATATTAAATTTTCATTTTTTTTCTTGAAGTTATTATTATTGAAATAGATATCGATTTTCAAATCGAAAAGCTAAATCATATAAGTTCGATTTCTTCATAGAGATTTATGGTTATCTTATAGTTTTTATACACTGAAATATTAATTTTTAAACGTTGTAAAATTATGCCTTTATTTATAATATGATTTTCCAACTAAATAATTTACGTCAGTCGTATATCATTGCATATTTCAAACAATAGTCTATGAATTACAAAGTATAAACCACAGGGGTATAAAATGCATTGAACTGTTTGAAGAAATTATGCTTACAAAATATAATTAATACGACAACAGCTGACGATTCACATAATCTATGACGGTCGTTTATTCATTCTTGAACGAAATGTAAAGATACCCAAAGTTGACACGGCTCGTGTATGTGTAAACGATTATATATATATATATATATATATAATTTCTTTGTTGTTTAAATCGAATTAGTCAGAATTAGTATTAAAATAGACACAGTGTAGTTTATGATCTACAAAATATATAGAATTAAACAATTAAAAGCGATCTAATTGAAATTAGATTATTTAGCATATAAGCTGTTCCTGAAATAGCAATCATTTATAATTTTCTCATTTAAATACATATAAATGCGATACCAAATTTGATATTGGTTAAACCATACGAAATATTAAAAACAATAGTATACGTAATTTAATATCAGATATCGTATAAATGTTTCATGCGGAATGGGATAGACAGTTGATGATTATCGGCTCGGTGGTGTGAACAATTCGTTTACACATACACGAGCTGTGTCAACTTTGCGTATATTTACATTTCATTCAGGAATAAATAAACGATACCCAAAGTTGACGCGGCTCGTGTATGTGTAAACGAATTGTTTACACCACCGAGCTGATAATCATCAACTGTCTATCCCATTCCGCATGAAACGCTGACGAAAATACTTTACCGCCGTAAATACATTATGCGCGATCACAGTGTTTTCGTCGCCGGTATGTCGACGTAATAGATAGCGAAAATAGAAAATGTATTTACTCCTATTTATAATAATACGATTTTGCGAATAAATAATTAAGCAGCAGCTATTGATTACCCGCAAATTGTATTTAGGTATTATAAATAGGAGTATTAGGTTAATTAAAATTACGATGATTTACGAACGACGACAATCTGAATATGTCGAATCGATATATTCGAGCAACACGTTCGTAGCCGTATTGTCGAGAGCATATTCGTTGTCGTATATGAAAAGTGTATTTTATACCTAACATTGTGGAAAAATATTCTAGTTGTGAACAATATAGTACCGTTGCATACACATACTGTCGTTGTTTTCATTTGCGTCATTTAACAGTATTGCTGATACCACTACCACCATTACAATTTACGATTTAAATTTCCTTTACAAGACCTCTATCATTACAGATTCATAACGTGAATTCGAAATTACATTGCGTGTCATTTCATTTCTGACCAGGTCGGAAATATTAAAACAGATTTCAATATGATCTCCAGTAAAGTACGAATCAAAAATTTAACATCGACCAAAACCGCACATTTATACGATATCTGAAATTAAATTACGTATACTATTGTTTTTAATATTTCGTATGGTTTAACCAATATCAAATTTTGTATCGCATTTATATGTATTTAAATGAGAAAATTATAAATGATTGCTATTTCAGGAACAGCTGATATGCTAAATAATCTAATTTCAATTAGATCGCTTTTAATTGTTTAATTCTATATATTTTGTAGATCATAAACTACACTGTGTCTATTTTAATACTAATTCTGACTAATTCGATTTAAACAACAAAGAAATTATATATATATATATATATATATATATAATCGTTTACACATACACGAGCCGTGTCAACTTTGGGTATCTTTACATTTCGTTCAAGAATGAATAAACGACCGTCATAGATTATGTGAATCGTCAGCTGTTGTCGTATTAATTATATTTTGTAAGCATAATTTCTTCAAACAGTTCAATGCATTTTATACCCCTGTGGTTTATACTTTGTAATTCATAGACTATTGTTTGAAATATGCAATGATATACGACTGACGTAAATTATTTAGTTGGAAAATCATATTATAAATAAAGGCATAATTTTACAACGTTTAAAAATTAATATTTCAGTGTATAAAAACTATAAGATAACCATAAATCTCTATGAAGAAATCGAACTTATATGATTTAGCTTTTCGATTTGAAAATCGATATCTATTTCAATAATAATAACTTCAAGAAAAAAAATGAAAATTTAATATTTTTTTTTTTAATTGTTACGAAATTGAAATTCTTGAACATGTGAATTTGATTATTTTTTATTCATCAAGACATAATGACATACTTTCCCAGACATCCTGTACGGTATGTCTATTAATTATTACTATAATATTAAAGAGTACAGTAAGTGAAAACGTCAAGTTTCGTTATCATTATTCTTGGTATATGTTTAGAAAAAAAATATTTCATATTAATAGAAACCGAGTTTTGTCGAAAGTTATATTCGGTATGTTTTTACATTTACGTTTGTAACAACCGTCAAATACGTGTTATTTTAACAATTTCATTGCTAATACGTAGTATGTTTTCAAGTACAAGTGTTCATAAAAACTAACTACGTGTAATGTAAATACGCAGCTCGTGCAAAAATTTGACACGTATACAAAATTTAAAACTATATTCGTACAATTTTAAAATTGTGCGTTTAATTCGGTAAATAATTTCAATGCTGTTTAAATCGAAATTAGCCAGAGTCAATATTAGAATAGATACAGAATGATTTATATATTCTCCAAGGGTTACAACGTTGAGACGCTGTTGATAAATTTACTGATGCGAAATGCTGATATTGCCAAACGTTTCAACTTTAAACAACCTAATTGCATAGATGCTTGTCAGACATATGACAATACAATTTTTATACCACGGATCATACTATTACTATTTAAATATATTAAAAAAATAATATGCACTTTTGCCTACGTAAATACAAACATTTTTCTTATCGTAAATACAATTGTCATTATTTGTAGTTGGATTATCTCTATATGTTTGTCTCTTGCTAAGCCGTTTAATTTTTATACTAAAATCCAAGAATTCAGCCATTTTCTTACCAAATGTTAAAATAAATTAAAATTTAGAGTTTAAATTGTTTGTAGTGAAAATGTTATACTGTCAAATTTCAATATAATTTAAAGGGTTAATAAAAATAAATCTTAGTTATTACCTGTGATTTTTTAAACATTTTATTTAACTATGTTAATTATTACTAATAATTGTAATAATAACTGTATATTATAACTAAGTTCTTAAGTTTTTAAGCATTTTAACATTATCATCTGCAAGTCCTATAGCTTCTTATAAGTCAATTCCTTTACTTTGTAATAACTTACTCAGTGGTAAAGTATAAGAAAATAATACCTAAAACTTATGCATTTAAAAATATTTTTTTATGAAATAGAAATGAAATATAAAATAAAAAGATTCATTGTTTACATTTACAACTTGAAGTGTCAATAAAAATTCAGAGACAAATGCTTTAATTAAAATAGAAGCATCTGTTACAGCAGTATCATTCCAGTTAGATATTTCTTCTAAAGACACTACTACATAGCGAAAAAGTTCAATGAAATTATTTATAGCTTCATATCTCTGAACCCATCGTGTTGCGCATAACCGCTTTAAGGTTTTTACATTTGGATCTAAATCACTTTCTTGAATCTTTTTTAAAAGAATATGTTGTCGCTTAGGTGAATTAAAATAGCAATATATTTTTTCTACAATGCCCAAGCAATTTATAATAGACTGAATACTATTAGCTTTAGAAACAGCTAAATTTAGGCTATGAGCAACACAATGCCCATACAATGCTTTAGGGTATATAGCCTTTATAGTAGCTTGAACTCCTTTTAGATGCCCAGACATATTATTTGCACCATCATAGCCTTGGCCTACTATATTATTACAGTCAATGCCACAATCCTTCAAGCCTTAAAATTAAAAATAATTTCTATGCAAATTAATCAATTTAAAAAGATTAATTTGTATACAATAAAACAAAATATTGTTTTCATTATTACCATTAACAATAATGGTGGCTAGATTTTCTCGTGTGAGACTATGAACTTCAATAAATTTAAAAAAACTTTCATTCATGCATATATTTTCTCCAGATCTACTTAAATATCTCACACAAATTGTGAGTTGTTCTTTAACAGAAATATCAGTAGTCTCATCAACTAATATCGAAAAAATCTTGATTTATTAACCTTTTAAACAATTTTTTTCAAGAGAACATTTCTACATGTTTTTATTATATCATTTTGTGTTTGATTACTAATATATTTATTTTTAGAATCTGTTTCTAAGTATGCTTTCATATAGTCTATATCTTTAGCTTTATACTTCAATATTGCACGAAAATTTCTTTCATTTTGGCTTGATTCACCTACAAAATATAAATAAAATACTTACTACAAAATTTAACTTTTTATTTACCTAACAACATTATACTGTGTAGTAAAAATAATATAATACAAATTTTTGATGTAGATATAGTTTTATTTATCCCTACTCAAGTCTCAAAAAGTTGTAATTTATTTAATATTGAACATACTACTGAAACAAAGTGGTACATAATCCCTGTGACCTCTTAAAGCTATTTATTTTTGACTACATAGTATAATGCATTCAATAACTGGAATTAACCGTTTTCGATTTTCTTCAATTTGTCTAGTCCTATATATACATATGTAGTAAAGAAATTTACTTTAAATATCTTTCAGATATATACATATATTTATAAATAAATAAAATTAAAATTTTAAATTATATTTTGAAGCAGTAAGCACCTTTCACTATCAATGCGGCTTATAATTGAAGAACTTTTATTTAAATAAACGCTTAGAAAATTATCAGATTTTAGAAGCACAGTTTTGTGGTATTCTGAATTTCCATGTTTCTTAAACACCTATCTAAATTTTAAAAATTACAAGTTACTATTTTCAATAAACTTGTTTATAAATGTACATACTTCTGTAGCCTTTTTGTAGTTTCTAAAAGCATCCAATACAAGAGTACCTAGTTTTTGATCACCAACACCACCAGTTTTAGAGAAAACTACACAATATTTGCAAAAAGCACCTTGAAACTTTTCAGAATATGCCAGCCAACTATAAGCATTCAGCCAATGGTGTTTGAATTTTAATCCTCTTTTAGCATTACAATCTAATAATGGGAATGTAAATGTGATTGGAGATACCCACACATCCTTATAATAATAATATAGAATATAAACATGTATTTCAAATTAAAAAAATATAATGCTATAATTTTACTAACCATATACAATTAGTTCAGGATTTACTGGGGGTGCAAGGGGCGTATTGCACAGGGGCTTCAAACTTTAGGAGCCACGGATTTTCTCTTAGAATTTTTTTTAGCTACAAAAAATATGAATTAAAAATTTTAAGTAATAATAATATTCGATTAAAAATATTACACGTAAGAAAATATTCTTACTAGTAAATACCTATACAAGTTTTTTGAAGAAAGGACCTCAAAACCTATAGCTGCACCCCCGTCTTACCAAATATAAATCCTGCACTGTATACAATAAACATATACATTGATATTAATGGCAAGTATTTAATTTATAAAAAAAAAATGATTATTATCCATATATAATAAATAAAATTATAAATTATGCACAGGTACTAATTTGTTTCTTAGTTTATTAATAATGAAAACTGTAATTCTTACCAAGTATTTATCAGAATCAGTTAAGGAACAATTAATGTATGAACCAATGTCATTCGTATTGGAACCAACAACCTAATACAATAATTTAAATTGATATTCCCTCATTTTATTAACATTTAGAACAATACAAATAAATATTACCATATTATGATTTTCAGTAACAGTCATATTGACACATGCCTTTTTTGGTTGAATTAGTTGAAGAGATTTCAAATCATCTTCCGACGTTCGTTTAGAGCTATTACTACTCTCAATAGCAAAGTAATTGGTTATTTAAGATTTAGACATTATAAACAAATACTTATTTATAATTATTAACAAATTATTATTAATGTCTTATAAACACAAATAATGAAAACAAAAGCAGAAAAAATTATTTATATTGTAAACCAACAACTAAAAATTGAAATGTTAAATATAGTCTGCGCTCAGTAGTGTTCATTTAGTAGTTAAAATGTTTGTACGAAACTGCATATGTTCGTACGGATGGCAACACTGGTTATCATTATGGCCACGGTCAGGGGCGGACTGGCAGGGCGGGTAAGAGGCCATACCCGCCCATGCCCTTTAGACATTTTGTACTTGGGCCTTAAGCTATTTATTTTATTATGGCCTATTGTCTTACACAAAATAATATACCTAATAGAAAAATTATTACGATATTCTAAAAGATTTTTAACACGAGTATTTGTTATTTTTCACATATCACACCGTATTCGTTGTCAAATGTCGATAACCGAAATCGAAAAATCAAAGTTTTTGTGAATTATTTCACACTTTTTTTTAGTTCATTTTTTTCGAAGTCGGTTTTACTTTGATCCAATAATTTTTTTTTTGTAATACATTATCAAGTTATTTATTTTATCAAGTCGCTTGTTTGTATTAATTACGTTAGTTTAAGGACCTCCTAAAAACTTACCCACCTGGGCCTTCAGAGTCTCAGTCCGCCCCTGGCCACGGTATAGAAGATACCGTGATTATGACTACACCAACAGCAGCTGTTGGTTCTTGAAACTTTCCAAAAAATAATAAACCTTAGATAATATAGAAATATAATTTTTAAGTGAAAACCATTATTGTGAAACAGCTGCAACTGTAAGTTAGCAGTTAATTGTTTTTACCAACACAAACAAAATTGATATCACAATTTGTGAATAGTTGTATTAGATTATTGTAAACAAAAATTAATTAAATTAAAACATTAATATAATTTTCCTTTAATATTATTATTAATAAATTGGTAGTAAACGGTATATTGTTAAAACTAATACATAATAACAAAAAGGTCATGGGGGGATATATCCCCCTAATCCCCCCCCATTTGACTGCCACAGAGGCAGACATTGGGAACGACAGTTATACCTCCCCGTTACCGGACATGGAAAATATCAGATTAAGTAAAACACTAAATCCTCCAATAGGCCTTTTTTTTTCTTTATTGAAAAATCAGCTATACACCCATTGCCCTGAAAGCGTGTTAAGCAGTACTTTAGGCAGTGGGTCACCATCGTTTATTAAGACAATAATAATACAATTTTCCACTTGGATGGGTGACCGGACATTCCCCTTACAAAATTATATACAATTTTAACATCAAAGGTGAAGTGGCAGGTCAATGCTTACCGCTCTTCCCCTCACAATTTTCCTATCTAACTAACTCCCAAAGCCGTTTCTTCACCACCGGAGTCAAAATGGCTCTCTCTTTGTTTCGAATAGTAAATATGTACATTTAGAAGAACAGCAACCACCTCACCTCCGAAACCGATTGTTGAAAATTGAGCACAGGTCAGGCAAACAAGGTTAGCTACTTCTAAGTTGATTCCCACACACGAAGCAGAGAGAACAAGAGTCAGTCAACCGCTAATGCAAAGCACAAGGAAGGATCAAGAGGAACCAAAAATTGCGAGTCACTAACGATTTCACAGTCGATTCCGGACACGCTACTGGATGCGATAATCGTCATATCGATAGACCGAATCGCACTGTTCAGTTTTCGAACTCGAGCGAAACGATCATGTGTTCGAACTCGGCTATTGAACCCATTACAGAACATTCGATGCTTATTCCAATTCAGGACTTAAAAACTGCTAGAGCTTCACTATCTCAGTTTTCTGGTAGAAAGGAAGAAGTACCCATACGATTTATCGTAAATTCGGAAAGTATTTTGCGTCAAGCAAATATACATAAATCTGCCTGGGTTAGGATAATGGAATCACAGCTGACGGGAAATGCTGCCGAGTGGTGGAAAACCATTAAGGCACTGGATTTATCGTGGTCCGAATTTAAAAGCGAGTTCGCTGAAAAATTCGATAACCCGGATATCCAATCCCGCCTTCGCGCAGAAATCGTGTCAGTACGACAAGGTACAAACCAACGATTATTCGATTTCGTGTTGGAGAAAAATCAGCTGTCGCGTCGGGTACAAACTGGCCTCTCTGAGTCACAGATAGTTAGTACTGTCGTTGGGCTCATGAGAGAAGAGTTTCGTACCCATGCGAGATTACAGAATCCCGCAACATTTTTGGATCTTAGGCGAATAGCTGGAGTTCTTGATATCTCTTCAGATACAAGAACTGATATGCAAAACTATCAAAACCAGCCCGCGAGATTTAAATATGTTGATACAAAAAAAACTTCTCCCGTACCAGTAGTCAAACTGAAACTTGATCAGAAGGTAGTCCGTAAACCATCTCTCCCATGTAAGCATTGTAAAGGACCACATTGGAATAACGAATGTCCCAACAAGCTTTCGGGAAATAGACCGAAACCCGGCGGAGCTTAGTCCACTCCACGGGTTCATCACAAATTTCTGACGACACGTGTCAAATCTCTCTTTTATTAGCTCTTAGTTTTGAAAATGTATCACATGAATCGACTAAAGTAGCTGTAGAAGAACAGGATCAGATAAGTGTCGAAAATTCGAAAAACAAATTCTTGGAAAAGTCATCAGTAGAAATGTCATTAAATAAGATATGTGGGACCAGCATTTATAGATCTTTACCTGAACACTCATCATTACATTCATCGGATGTTGGTACTAGTCACCCAACATCCAACATTCATGTTCAGGATAAAGTATCAAAAATAAATGACCTAAATCATATTTTAGATGACACTACTTTCTGTTTCGAAAATCCAGACATTTCTAACCATAAAAATTTAGTATTTGAGGGTAAATCTGGTGCTAGCTCTGATAATATTGAACAAAGATCAACTAGTCACGTAGAACCTACAAAACTAATTTTAAAGGAAATGTTATTAGGATCTGAACAGAATCAGAATGACCATGACATAAAATATGACGGTAGCTTAGAGAAACACAAGGATGACAACATTACAGACACAGTTGAATTATCACCCCATAAACAATCGATTGTCTCTATTGAGAACCCCGATAGTTTTGGATGTGCAGCTGTGAGAACTGTAATTAACAAAACACCGACAAAAATATCAACTCCATCTATTGAGTTGGAGTTTGACACGGGTTTTGTTACCGCCTTGTTAGATTCTCAAGCACAAAAGTCGTATGTCAGACCAGAAATTTCTACGAAATTCGGAAAACTTGTGAAAGGACCATTATCATCAGTACGAATGGCCGATGGTCACACTCAAATCATAAGTGGTCACGCGGCATTCGAAGCTCAAATCGCAGATGTTTCGATAACATTCAACGCTGTGATTTTAGATAACCTGTATTGTGAGATTCTCTTAGGACACGATTTTCTTGTAGAAAATAAAGTCTCATGGGATTACGCATCAGGGATAATATACTTAAGTATCTCCAAGCGAACATCAGTTTGATGGATGGGACCTAAGTCAGACCAGGAGTTAGGTGATCTCGACTTTTCTGACATTCAAATTTCGAGTGATCCTATCGTCAAAGAAAAACTAATGAAAATACTTAAAAAGTATCTAGAAGTTTTCAATGGGACGATAGACCACACGAAATTGATTGATCATGAAATTAGACTCAAAGTTCAAACACCAATTACCCTTAATCCTTATTCGTACCCAGCTGAAAAGCAAAAGGTTATAAACGAAATGATATGGAGTGATACGGAGGAACAGGGTTTAATTGAACCGAGCACCTCACCCTGGGCAGCTCCTATAGTTTTAGCGAAAAAGAAAGACGGAACATTCCGCCTTTGCGTTGACTATGGGCGACTAAACGAAGTGACGGAATCCGATGCTTACCCCATTCCAAATTTAAATGACATGATAAGGAATATAAGAGAAGCGACAATATTCAGTATTTTGGATCTGAAATCTGGGTATTGGCAGGTCTCCTTAAATCATAATTCTAGGAAGTATTCGGCGTTCCGTAAACGTAGAGGACTCTATCAATTCAGAGTTCTCCCGTTTGGTCTCAAAAACTCACCTATGACTTTTGTGAGATTCATGAACGAGGTTTTAAGAGGATAATTAGATGATTTTGTTCAGGTATATCTGGACGATATAGTAATATACTCAGAAAATCTGAACAACCATCTAATACACATAACCAAAGTTCTCGAGCGCTTAAGTATACATGGGTTGACATGTTATCCAAAGAAATGCAGATTAGGAACTACATAAATCTCATTTCTTGGACATTTAGTTGATTCAGAGGGAATTGGAAAATAACCCGAAAAGCTCAAAGCAATTAAGGACTTTCCAATACCCGGTTAAATTAAGGAGCTTCGTAAATTTTTATGTGTTTGTAATTGGTATAGTCAGTTTGTAGATAACTACGCTGACACCATAGCACCTCTAACAAATTTACTGAAAGAGGGAACCAAATGGTGATGAACACAGACCGAACAGACTGCATTTGATACTATTAAAAATCCCCTGTACGAGTCCCCAATGCTAAGCTCTCTCGACTACAGTAAACCTTTTTTTCTCCAATCCGATGCTAGCGAAATAGGTGTAAGAGCTGTTCTTTTTCAATACGGGGTGACAGACCGAGAGAAAGACGGATAATCGCCTACGCTAGCAAAAAGTTAAGCGTGACGCAAAAAAGGTATGCATCCGTCGAAAGAGAGTGTTTGGCCGTGGTTTGGGCTGTGAACAAGTTTCGTCCATATCTCGAACCAGGACCCTTTGAGCTCCTTACCGACAATTCAGCATTGACTTGGTTGCATAAGACCAAAGACCAAAAATTTGCTTTGTGACGTAAAAAAATTTGTAACAGTGGATAGTGGTGGCAGCAATACCGTTAAATGACGCAAATGAAAACAACGACAGTATATGTATGCAACGGTACTATATTGTTCACAACTAAAATATTGTTTCACGATGTTGTGTATAAAATACGTTTTCGATACATGGAGAAAAATAGCACAACAAAAAGCGTACGCTATTGTTGACGGTCTTTTAAGGAAAAATATCGTTGATGTTTTATCCACCCAATCGTGGTACCTTTGGATAAATCAAACCATATCCTTATGTGCCATGACCACACCCTGGCTGGTCATCCAGGGTGGAAGGAAACATCCAGGGCTATTCAAAAACGGTTTTCCTGGAAGGGGGTACGAGACGAGTTGAGAAATTATGTTAGAGCATGCCACATATGCGTCTGTACTAAACCCCTAAATTCCAAACCATCAGACTCCATGAGATCTAGAAAACCACGACAGCCCTGGGAGATCATTAGTATTGATTTAATGGACCCCTACCCGCGCACAGAGAGGGGAAAACATACATACTAGTGGCAACTGACTGTTTTAGTAGGTGAGTGAAAGCTTATCCTTTAGGAACCGCCACCTCTAAGACCACAGTGCAAACACTCGAACGTGAGTTTTTCTCACAGTTCGGGTACTCTCGATTGTGTCTTACCGACAATAGTACGCAGTTCATTTCTCAGGAAAGGTTTAGAACACTCGACTGATGGTGGGTGGAGGGTTGGACCACACCATTGTACTACCCTAGATCAAACCCTGTCGAACGTCAAAACCAAGAGCTGAAGAAAGGACTGTGAGCCCACCTTATAGGTGAAAGTCATCGCTCTTGGGACACACAGCTATCGTCGATACTCTACGCGATCCGAAATAGGTTGAATGAGGCTACAGGTTTTCCACCGTCGATATTAGTACTCGGTAGAGAGGACAAAAGACCAGACGATTGGGCTTTGATCGACTCTCCAATCATATCGCCGCAGGATGTCAATCAACATAAACGAGGATGTAAGAGGAAAGCTTTTGAAATTCAAATAGAAAAAATGAATCCAGTTACACCACCCGAAATAAAATTCGATGTTACGGACTGGGTTTATTTTAAAGCGCATCACCTCTCAAACGCGGATAAGGGGTTTCACGAATGTTTCGCGCTCAAATGGTTAGGACCTGTTAGATTGGTGGAATGAGGAGGGTAAGGAGTTTATCTCACTGACCAACATACACCCCGAAAACTCAATGTCTCGTGTTTAAAAGCGGTCCATCTTACAGAAGGAAGCGCTGAGGATCAAATTATACCTCAGCAAAATTATTAAGAATCCATTATTTTTTAAATAAAACAATTTTCTCATTATCCTTTTGTTCTAATTAGAATAGATAAGCCCGCAACAGCCACCAACCTAAGCTCGAGATCGTCGGCTGCCAAAAACTATCGGAAAAAGCTCCAGGCATTGGTGAAGAACCAACTGGAGGCACAACAGTTACTTCAGGACCTGGGAGGACGCTTCCTGGAGTACCCATTGACGCAACAACAGGTTCGCCAAGCCACCACTGGTGAACTGCAAAAGCACCCAGCGTTGTGGGAAGCGTTTCTGCGGGGATGGCAAACATGTCTTAACAACATGCCATCGCCACCCGTCTCAAAAAAAGCTGAGGCAAACCATTGTTGTCATGGCCAAGGATTGGTCGGGCCAGCCAGTCAAAAACCAGGAAACCCGCCCACGGCAACACGGGCTACGTCGGCGACGAAGAAAAATTTGGCCGTTTGCCTAAACCATTATCACCTAAAAAAAAAACGGAGTTACGCGAGATACGTCGGAGCGAGGAGGAGAGAGCTGGGCCATCGCATCAATTCTGGCTGGCGAAGTCAAACACTATCGTGACCGAGACGCCCAGCACTCCCAAAACCGGAATGGTAGAGAAGGCGACCAACCATCGTTGGCAAATGAGGAATCAGCGATGGAGGTGGATGCAATAGAGGCCAGAGGAGACGCAGCAAGTAGTCCAATCACACGAGACGACTTAGAGGAAGAAATTACCGCTTTTCTCGACCTACCCTCGAACATGTAATCCTTCCACCTATTGACTGGGAGACTCCCTTACCAGGGTTATGTGAATCCGGCTCTATCAAACTCGATAGAGTCAAGCGAGTAACCCTGAAACCCGTTGATCCTATCATGGGAGTCAGCAATGCGTCTAAGAGAGAACCCGGGTCCTAAATCCTCCACGCTTCTATGCGATATCCCGTCCCAGAAGGACAGTTTGGTAGGGGAGAGTTGATATAGCTCGTGTATGTTTAAATGAATCGTTCAAATCACCGAGCCGATAATCATCAACTGTCTATCCCTTTCCGCATGAAACGCTGACGAAAATACTTTACAGCCGTAAATACATTATGCGCCATCACAAAGTGTTTTCGCCGCCGGTACGTCGACGTAATAGATATCGAAATACTGCTATTTATAATAATACGATTTTGCGATTAGATAATTAAGCAGCGGCTATTGATTACTCGCAAATTGTATTTGGGTATTATAAATAGGAGTATTAGGTTACTTAAAAATACTATGACTTACGAACGACGACAATCTGAATATGTCGAATCGATATATTCGAGCAACACAGTTGTAGACGTATTGTCGAGAGCATATTCGTTGTCATGTATCAAAAGTGTATTTTATACCTAAAATTGTGGAAAAATATTCTAGTTGTGAACAATATAGTACCGTTGCATACACATACTGTCGTTGTTTTCATTTGCGTCATTTAAAGGTATTGCTGACACCACTACCACCATTACAATTTACGATTTAAATTTCCTTTACAAGACCTCTATCATAACGCAAATTAGAAATTCCATTGCGTGTCATTTCATTTCTTACCAGGTCAAAAATATTAAAACAGATTTCAGTATGATCTCCAGTAAAGTACGAATCAAAAATTCAACATCGATCAAAACCGCACATTTATACGATATCTGAAATTAAATTACGTATACCATTGCTTTTAATATTCCGTATGGTTTAACCAATATCAAATTTTATATCGCATTTATATGTATTTAAATGAGAAAATTATAAATGATTGCTATTTCAGGAACAGCCGATATGCTAAATAATCTAATTTCAATTAGATTGCTTTTAATGTATTGACAGTTGTCGACAAGTCTAAAAAAAATCTGTGACTTTCCTTTTCATTTTGACATAGTTTTAATTGTAAGTATATTTTCTTCTAGCCATATTGTGCGTATATCATGTGATGTTATAGATTTATTACTTGGTAATTCCCTTAGAATTCTAGGAAATGAGATGAATCGTAACATTTACCATATTAATTGTGTTTGTTTTTATCAACTGTTCTTTTAAATCAACGTAGAACGTGCCAGGCTGTGAGTTATTACCATTTCAAGAGTATTTAAATTTAAATATAATTGTATATATTTTGTAGATCGTAAACTACTCTGTGACTATTCTAATACTAATTCTGACTAAATTCGATTTAAACAACAATGAAATTATTTACTGAATTAAATGTATGATTTTAAAAATGTAGGAAAAATTTTTTAAAGTTTTTATACGTATTAAGTATTGGAAAGAGCCGCATATTTAAAGTACGCGTGATGGGTGTTTATATACACTTGTCCTTGAAAACATACTACGCATTAGCTATAAAATTGATCATAGATCAATTAGAATTGATTCAATCAATCAAATAGATCATAGAATTGATGTTCCTACGTGTCTTAAAATATTATCCTGATCTGTGTTAACGAGTATTTTACTATAATATACAAATTTATTAATCAGGGTAATATACATACTGTGTGGAACTATATTGTACCGAAAGTATAGGAAAAATAAAAATAAATTGATAACGTTGATTGAATTTATTTGCAGAATTATTTTAACTCGACTCAGTTAGAAAGACCTAATATTAATATTTATTTAGAAAAAAATATGCACCTTTTGTCTTTCAATAATCATTTATTCTATTCAAGTAATTTAATTTCAACAGATAATATTTGAAATATAATTGGTACATAAACTTTAAATTACTTAGTTTGATTCCAAACCTTTGTTCAAAATTCAGTTTATAAGATTACCTAAATAACAGTAAAATGTCATACATAAAAGAATATAATATACTCATAGTCTACATAATCTTATACATATAATTATTCACAGTAAAACTAGAAAAATCAAACAAAAATATTCTTATCTTTATTTTAAATCTAAAAAGCATTAATTTTTAGTAGAACGTATTAGGGGTTTTTTTTACCACCAATCGATAACATTTACTCTTCAAAATTTTAGTAGTATTCATAGGCATGTTAAAACATTGTAGATT
This sequence comes from Schlechtendalia chinensis, assembly GCA_019022885.1. Taxonomy (NCBI): domain Eukaryota; kingdom Metazoa; phylum Arthropoda; class Insecta; order Hemiptera; family Aphididae; genus Schlechtendalia; species Schlechtendalia chinensis. The sequence goes on from CM032339.1 coordinate 30,503,474, forward strand.
CATCATCATCATCATCATCTAAAGGCCTTGCCTTGTCGTGATAGCCATAAGTCTCTGTCATTTGCCATATTTTTCAATTTTGAATATGTTGTGACCTCCATGAGACGTTTGAGGTTCTGGAAATATGATGTTCTTGGGCGTCCTCTAGATCTTTTCCCCAAGATCTTTCCTTCGAAGATATTTTTCATAAATGTGTTATGTCTAAATAGGTGCCCTATTAATTTCGTTTTCCTTTTTAATATGTGTTTTGTTATATTTCTTTCTTCGTTTACATCTTTTAACACTTGCTCATTTGTTTTCCTTTCAACCCATGATGTTCTGTTCATTTTTTTCCAAATCCACATTTCCATTGCTTCTAAGCGGTCCTTTTCATTTTTCCTGATAGTCCAAGTTTCACATCCATATAGTGATACACTCCACACAAATGTTTTAGTAAATTTTTTCTTCGTTTCGATGTTAAGGTGTTTGCTAGTTAATAGACTGTTTTTCTTTATGAATGTTTGTTTGGCTAAAATTATTCTTTTTTTTATGTCAATAGTGGATGTATTATTGTATGTTATTATACTTCCCAGATAGGAGAACTGTTCGACTTCTTGGATTACAGTGTCGTTTAATTTTACAACTGGGTTAGTATATATCTGATCTCTTCGGGCTGTCATTGTTTTTGTTTTGGTAGCGTTTACTTTCATATGAAACTTATCCATAACCCTTGATGATGTGTTAAGCATGAGATTCATGTTGTCTTCACTTTCTGCCACCAGTGCAATGTCGTCCGCAAATCTTATACTGTGTACCTCTTCTCCGCTTATTCTTACGCCATTGGATACCTCTTTCATTTCTTCTATGGCTTCTTCCATGAATAGATTGAACAAATAAGGCGACAAGGGACAGACTTGTCTCACACCTTTTCTTATCCTAGCTTCTTTTGTAGGATGTAAAATGCTATACACAAAAGAAAATAATTTGAACATTTTGTTTTATAACTGTTCAATAGGAAATTGACAAATTAGTAATCGAAAATTATAACTTGATTGATGAATAATGAATATTAAACATAATATTTTTATTTAAATTAAAAATTTTAATTTTTAACGGTATATGTATATTATAACTAACTTATCATTTGCTTAACCACACAGGTCATTGATTCTAATCTTTTAAAATTAATTTCAGCTAGAAAAACACAAAATTTGGTTACTTTTTAATACGAAATCACTCAATTATCAATTTGATTATCTCAAAATTAAACTTTAAAAATTATAACTTTTCTAATACTACAAAATATTTATATTTGTATTATTTAGGGAGTCAAATCGATATGGGTTTAAAAATGTAAATCACAAATACATTAAAATTAAATTGCATTAAAATTTATAAAACCTTATTTTCAGTTCGGTTTAGGATCGTTATATTTTGAATCAGTACACTTAGCTAACCTAACCTCAAAATCTGGGTTCAAATACCAATAAGAATAACATTTTAAATAACAATTACTATAAAATAATGCTTACATCATGTTTTTATGTACACACACACACACACACACACACACACAAATATTTATATTAATTACCCTGTCCATATGTTTAAATTTAATTTTGGTTTATAATATGATACTTTTACATTTACTATTTTAACGGCGCATTTAAAATTAATTTTACAACATTTATATGTAATTTTGTTCTTTTAATCGAATGTTCCAATTCCATTGTTTATATAAGATTATTTATATCAAGAATAATAAAAACACCTGCATATGTACATAACATTGTGCTTAAGCAAACATTTTTTCTTAATTTAAACAATATAAAAATCGTGGCAAGCAGTAATTATTGTCATTCGTTCAATTGTGTACAAAAAATAAATTAAAAACAAATTCAATTACACTAAGCAATATAAAAAAAATGATTCTGTCTCCAGTTAAATGTTTTTTAATTCAATTAAATCTGGTCTTTGTTGTATTTTTTTATGACACTTTAGCTTCTCGTAAGTATATATTTCCATCTATACGAAAAAATTCCCATTTTATATCACAACATATTTATTTCCTATTCATTTAATCATACATAGATATTCCTCGTAAACTTTCATGACTTACAATTGTAATAATAAATATAATTTTTTTTCAAATATAGCTGATAATGGTTATAATGTTTTATTGTATACTTTTTATTAAAGTTAATTAATAAATAAAACTATTTTATAAAAACTTTGTACAGTCGATAAATATATTCAAGTCAAACATTTACATATTACATAGTTCTTCTTCTACTTCTTCTACTTTTCCCTTACCTGTATCAAGGTTATTTGGTGTCTGCCCTACATATTACATAATTGTACATTTTTATTTCCCTGATATTATTAATTTGTGAAAAATTAAAACAGACAGCTGTTCACTACAATGTTTTAACATGCAGATGAACACTGCTAAAATTTTGACGAGTAAATTCTATCTAGTGTTGGTAAAAAAATCCGCCAATACGTTTTACCTAAAATTAATGCTTTTTTAATTTTAAATAAAGACAAGGATTTTTTTGTTAGATTTTTTTTTTAGTTTTACTGTGAATAATTATACGTATAAGATTATGTAGACTATGAGTCCGATTTACTTAATTTTCTGAAATACATTTTTCATCGCCTAATGGTACTCTATTTCATATACACTTTGATGTTTACGATAACTTTCTGAAGTGTGTAGAATACCAACATTAAAATTTAAGAAATCGGTAAAATTGTAGCTCATTTACACAAAATCCAATATTTACTGTCTACCCTAATCAATTAAATATTAAATTAATAAATATATTTATTAGAACAAGTCTAAATAATTAATGCTTGTTTTTAATATTTGTTTTCGTTGTCATACAATAATTATGGCAATTAATTTAAGTTAGATATCACATCTTTAGGTTTTTTCGTCCTTTTTTATTTAGTTTTTATTGAAAATTTTCATTTTTTATGTACTTAGATAATACAGGTTGAAAAATAAATCTTTGACAATAAAAATTCAATAGTAACCTGATTGGTTCAAAAATTATAATAATAAGAATAATAACATATTAAGTCAACGTTTATGTGAAGAAGAACAATTTTTTTTTACAAATAAGTTATTATTGACCCTAAAATATTGCGATACGTTATAAGGTTAATTGAATTAAAATTGTTTAAATCAACTATTAATTTATAAACTCCCAATAAATAAATATAATAAGTAATAAAAAAACGACTTATGTGAAAATTAAATGTAAATAAATGCTGTTTTGAATAGCAGAAAAATATGAGGACCCGGACAGTTTAAAACAAAATGAATGGTGCAATACTAATATTCTACGCATATATGAAGACCAATTAACAGATGACGAATTAAAAGAAATTCCAGATTACATTTACGTTTGCATTGGTAAATAAAGTAGTACAACTTCATTTAAATTTCAATCCTCACATATATTAGAAAAATATATATTGCTTGAAACATGATTATTTGAAATACACATGTATGTTTGTTGAATTTAAAGTTTTCATGAAAAAATTAATTAACACAAAAGGAATGCATAAAAATAAAAGAGGTTTATATATATTATATTTTTTGAATTTGATTATTTGTCAGCACATATATATAAATGTGGGATTTAAAGTTTTTTTAAAAATATTGACTATGAAAAATAAAAATCCGTATTCTTTTGTGATTTGTTGAAATTCATTCTAATCATTCCATAAGCATTAATAAAAAACGATTGTATAAAATACAATCTGCCTGTGTATTATATATATTGCATATGTAAATTACTACATTTATGTACAATATATATGTATATATATATATATATATATTTACAATACAACAAATATTATTTTTTAATAGTAAATCAAGAATTGTTTTATTTTAAATTAAAACTTAATTAATTGATTTCATTTAATATGAATTAATTAGCCCTTTTCTTCGATACAGGAATTTGCATAAGTGAGTTTGAAGATAAAAATAATTTATGCAATTATCTTAATACTGAAACCCATACTTTTGCATAGTTTGAAACGAGAAGCGATGATACGTGTCGTTTATTTAAATAAATACCATGTATATAGAGTAATCACTTATGACTGTTTAATAAATGTTACTATACATTTACATTTACATGATTACAAAGTTACAAATCGCATTGTTATACAATGTTACACATTACAAAGTTATAAATATGATATACATATGTATACAAAATTACAAATATTGGCCGAATAAAAGAAATATATGTCTGGGTACAAAATACAACACCGTTGTTCACTTAGAGCTGTCACCGTTTCCCTATCAACTATGACGCGAATACGTTGGTTTCCCAAGGCTATCCTCGTGAGATAGGATCGATATGAGAGGATCTAGAAGACACCTCCAATTAGAGAGTAACAGGTGAGTAATGAGAGCTTTTTAAAATAGACGGCCGATTACGGGATTGGAAGGCACGCCCAAATAGATGGAGTGTTGATGGGGATGTTTGGTAGATTTCAGTAGATGATAGCCAGCCCGGTCGCTGCGTATTGTCAACGACGATCTGCTCGGTTGTGGATTCGTACTTGTCGAGCTCGTCCGTCCCCGTCTGGGTCAGTTACCACGTCGCCGTCTAGTGATATCGAAGTTGATGGTAATTGGAATTACGGAAGTTTAAGCAGTAAATATGGCCGTGATAACTTTTTTCGCAAAAGCTAATCGGGTCATAACCATCTTACCCAACTCGGCCGGATCATTGTGCCACCCATCTCATCATTTACAAAAATTGAGCCCAGGCCTTACTCCTATACATCTCTCGTTCATATCTAATGTTCCCCAAACCTATTCTCGCAAAAACAATAAAATAAACTTAATTACGTAAAAAAATCACTTTTACATTGTGCGCCGTGCTGGCCGCATGTCCTCCATTCGCTCGCTCGTACGCTCTTCCACTCACTCGTCCATTATGTTCGCATCCGTTACCATCGTCGCCTCATACCCGCATGCTAAGCTTTTTTTCGTGATACATACTTTAACGTGTTTTCGATGCGTAATTTCTAACTTCACGCTGCGCGTGCTCTCTCGTTGTAGACCAAACTTCATCGTGAGTCTCAAGCATTTGTTTTTCTAACTCTGCATATCCATGGCCGCAAATTTTCCATTCGTTTGTTCGTCCATCCGCTGTGTGTATTTCTTTCTCCTCCGTTTTTGCCGCTGCCTCGTGCGTGCGTGCTTCGAGTATTCGCCCGTGGCACAACATTCGTTGTGTTCATTTATATATAAAGATATATAATATATCTGGTTCCTTTAATACTACAACACAATATTATGGTTGTTTGTGTACAATTTTAAAATTAACTCAAATAGTCAAATTAAAATTTAATGGACTAGCATCGATACGTCATGAGCTGTAGAACAAGGTGGTTTGCAGATGTGTCTACTTTATTAGTGTACATGGGGATGTTGGGGTTTCATCGCTAAAGGTGATTTAATTTAATATCTCATTCTTTGATAATGTATTAACATATTATTTTAACTCCTTCTAATTTACAAATTTAAAATCAAAAGTCATAACAACGGAATCAAAGTTTTATGACACTATTATGATATTAATTTATTATTATACGAGCCAAGAATGGAGGGATCTTAACTCGGAGTCCACCCCATTCAGTGCACCACAACTGAAAGGTACCCCAATCTTCGCAGATAGACTTCACAAAATGGTCATGTCACACCTTAACCTCTCCATCACTTTATCAGCCAAATACACCCCCAAATCATACGACTGGCTGAATCACCCCTACTCCCTTCTGTAACACCCCTCAGCTCCCACTCGAATCGCCAACTCAAAAAATATGTACACATGTATCATACATGTGGTGTAAGAGTATATATGAGTTCTTTTTTTATTTATATATTTTATTTCCTTTTCGAATTCATCGCTCCACTGTTCAGCCCTATGAGTAAGTGGCCACTTTTATTTACAACATTAGCTCTTTTCTTTTCTTTATTTTATTCCCCTTCTTTCTTATTTTATTTTTCTCAGGGCATATGACGTTACAGTTGCTTCTTGGGGAGGAAATTTTAGCTGGTATGGAGATGTCTTTGGAAAATTTCATCCTTATTAACCTCCCTCCTCCCAAAAAAAAGCAAAGCCTATTGCGTTATTCCGTTGTCAGTGCGTATACTTCCCCGTTACAAGTTATATCGTTAATAATTGTGTAAATCGATTGATAGTAAAAGTCCAAATTAATTAACATTTTATGTGCATATTAAAATATTAGTCATTGGTTATTTTTTCATATTCGAGAAATAATTTTGATTATAAATTATACTTCAAATTCTCCTACATTATTAAATTAATTGAAATCATTACTAATTGTATTAATCTTTTTAATGTAAAAGTAATATATTTTTAATTCAATCAATTAAATAGATACACTTCAATCATTTACATGTAAGGAAATTGTTTGTATATTAAAGCAGTGCTTTATGAAAAAAACGGGGAATGGAATGCTTAAAAAAAGAAATTTATTAACCTTAACCTCGTAATTCTTCTACACAAAACATTATTTAAATTTAAATTGGCTTATGAAAATAATTATTTTCGAAGTAAATTATTATCTGCTATATCACACATAAGTACCAAGTATCAACATAGGTCGACTATTTCAATTGTTATCTTCTACACCTCTTTGAACAGAAGCAAATTATATTATGAAATTTAAAAATTCTCAAAAAATTCTTTTTTTAATAATCAATGCCAAAATCGAAGTATATCTTATTTATTAAAAACAATTTATAAAAATCTATAAACAACACATTCTCGTATAACACATAAATAATAATCAAAAATTCAATAATTCAATAATGTTTTCCTACAGGACACTTAAGTACCATAATGTGACTGTTTGATTAATGTCCAATCTAAGATTATTAAAATAAAGAAAAACACTTCATTATACCAGTATACCCGTTATAATCAATACATTCATCGATTGTTTTAAAATCATATAGTATCTAATTGAATCATTGCATCATAAAATTTGGTCGTTAATTATTAAAAAAAAAAAAAACAACTCACATTTAATTTTTAACTTATATAACATTTTTTTTTTTTAACTCAACGCAACTAGCCGAAGGTACGTTAATGTCTTAGCCTTAGATTATTAAAATATAAAAAATCACTTCAAAATACGAGTTGCAATTGATCTCATTTATTGGTATATATAGGATATAACAAAACCGATGATAGTAAGTTAAAAAATTAACTTATAGTTTACATGGTAAATATAATTTAGTTGATTTGATTTTTATAATCGTCACAATATTTTTTGCATCAATTTTTATCGATAAATTGAAAGAGGTATATATTTGTCTATTGTGGGCTCAATGCCATTGTCTTAAAAGTTTTACGGAGGACGAATTCTCATTTGTGTCATCACATATGTACTGTTGATTATTAATATCAGTTTGCATTATAAAAATATTGTCATTGGAAGATCTTATCTTATTTTTATATATTTTATTTAATCATTGCAACTTCAAATTTGATCAAGTTACTATATTCTACAAAATAGCAAATAACACACATTTGCTTTTTATATAACTAATATATTTTTTTATTTACTCAATATAACTAGCCAAACACATTATTAAATTGTTTAATCTTAAAATATTAAAATAAAGAAAGGCATTTAATTATACGAGTATACCCATTATAATCTATATATTGATGGTTTTGTTTAAAATTAAGTAATTCACTCAATATACATTCTATTTTTTTCTATAAGAATAAATTTTGTATATAATATTATTGCAATTTTATAATTTTATTCGCCTATACAGCTATTCAGGAAACCATGAATGGTAATTTAATAATACGACTAGAGCTTACTTGGTAGTTTCTATTGGATCATTGCAATATTAAAAAAAAAATTAAGTAATAAATTGAAGTAAAAATGCAAATAAAATACAGCTCATTTTTAAATTAACTTATACATATTTTTTATTTACTTTACTTACCGAATTAAAAATATTAGTTGACTTGTCTGTCTTAGATAAATATTCTGTTTCTTCTCGTGTGTGGTTAGAATTTCCAAAAATTCTCAGTTATTAATAAAATAAGTAGTTAATATATAATATAATAAACGAATAAGTAAATAATGCAGACATCACTCAAAATAAATAAATATGAAATAAATAAACAAAATAAATAAATAATATTAATGGTCGGTAACTCAGTTAAATTGTATATTATAATCAATATGGAACTACATCTATCTATTGCATTCATTTTCACTTGTATTAGGTCAACTTTGGTGCACCGTGTTGGGTTCATGATACAGATGAGTAAGTGCTCATCTGTGTTTCATTCGCCACAACCACACTTGTCGTCTTCTTTATTACTAAGATCCCATTCCACCATGTTTGATTTTATTCTTGTGACTTCAATTCACAATCTATGGCTTTCCATATATTGGCTTTCCATAAGTTCCACTGTGGGTCTTTACCAGGTGGTAAGTGCTATATAGTTGAATGAAGTCATCTTATTTCGCTTCATTTCTCCATCTTTGTAGTTTAGTTTGGGTTGGAGGGTCTTTTAGTTCTATTACCGAAGTTTTCCGGGGTTTAAGTCTTGTTCTTTTAGCTTCATGCTTATATATGGGGTGTTCTTCATGTTTTAATTGTTTTGCTCTTTCAAGATCTGTAGCTACACTCCTTCTAGTTTCAGGTGAGGCAATTCCTGATAGACAATATATTTTATTTATCGACGTTGGTCGGAGGCATCCCGTTATAGCTTGACAAGTATCATTAAGAACAAAATCGAAGTTTTAATTATGTTTTGACCTAATCCAACTGTGCACGAGTATTTCGCTGCTGAAAAACATTATCCCAGTCCTGTTATTCGCATTGTGTGTGGCTGTGCTTTCCATTGAGTACCTGACAGTTTCTTTAGTAGATGATTTCTGGTCTGTATTTTCATTTTGAATCCTATAGGATTGTATCCTATTTGTATTTAGTTTTAGCTAATTATTAGTATTATATTCGTTCATGGATTCTAGGGTTTTCACTAATTTATCTTGTACTTCCTCAAAAAATATATCCTGGGCTGTAATTGGCAGGTCGTCCGCAAATAGGAAGTGTTTTGTAGTTTCAGGTATAGGCTGGTTATTGGTGTACGGATTAAATAGTGTTGTGGATAGAACACTACCCTAGAGTACGCCATTTTTTTGCTTTCTCCACCTACTCACTACACTGTTGTTCAGTGTAATCGTAAAACTGCGATTATTTAATAGCGGTTCAACTATTTGGACACATTCCCAATCCTTAGTGTTGTAGTACATTTTTTGTAGTAGAATACACAGGAGTACTGTGGCTGACCGTGTTGTATGCCGCCGTAAGGTCAATAAAATCCGTACTTGTAATTTTTTTGTTTTCAAAGCCGTCTTTTATATGTTGACAAAAGTTTAGGATTTAGTTTAAGCATGTTCTCCCGGGTCTAAAACCGGCTTGTTTTGGAATTATTTGTTGGTTGATGTGCATTTTGATGTGGTATTGGATAATTTTTTTGTAAAGCTCGTAGGTGTGACATATAGAGATGTAGGTCTGTAGCTTTTCAGATTACTTAAATCTTCGCCCGATTTAGGAAGTGCCACTACTTTAGGTTTCCTCCACATTTTTGGCATGAATTTATTTTTCAGGTAAATATTTAATAATTTGAGAAGCCATTTTCTAGTTTCGGTTCCGAAATGTTTTTTTGTTCCGTAGTGATTTCATCATGTCCTGTTGCATCCCCGTTCTTCATTTCTTGCAAACTATCACTGAGCTCTTCTATTGTAAAATTATCCTGAAAGTTACAATATTCTATATGTCTAATTTTCTTGATCTTGCTTATTTTTGACTCTAATATTTGGTTTCCCATTACGAAGTAGTTCTGAAGCTACCTGATTTGCCGTAACATATACATAGGACGTTTGTATTGTATGGTCTCCATTTAATTTTTTTATAAATCCCCAGGCTTTTTTACTATTTTATGCCATGTTGATTTTTGCATTTAGAGATTATTATATTATTATATATTATAAAGATGAGATTTAGGTAAATTTGTGTCATGCACAAATGACAGAAGTTCAGTTTCAGCCCATTCTCCAACTTTTATATCGTTTAGATCCGTTTCTAGATATCCCCAGCTACAGCTGTGTCTATTAAATACCCCAATCTCTATATTTAATATTCTGCACTTTTTATGATCAATCGAGCTATTGATAAATTACACTTCCGTATTTTTAGTAGGTATTTTTTCAATCAATGTCATATTTCCGAGTATTTCCGTCAGTGAACTGGCTTTGTCCTGGTGCATTTCTTGTATGCAAATTATATCGCAGTCATTCTCAGCACATTGGATGGTTAGAAGCTTCCCCTTACATGTTGAAAAAGCCTCAATAATTTGAGATAGTATAGTTCGAATAGAGGTTGGTCCTGAAAAGGACCATTTTGATGGTATTGGCATATTTTGTACCAGTATTGATAAAGATTAGTTAGTTAATCTGGTCTATCGATGAAAAAAATTATGCATGAATGTTGCGTACAGGCTCTTAGATAAAAATAAGAAACATAAAATGTGTTATTACAATTTAATTAAATCATTGATTTGAAATGACTAATAAAGAATTAAAATGATGTAAGATATAAATATAATTAAAAGTGCACATAACATTTTCTTTTGTATTTTATTATTATTATAATAGAATGAATAATAGTTGAATTAGCCTTTTATCTATAAAATAAACAGTATTCTCCATTATGGGTCCAATAGCATTACCTTGATACGTAGCTGAAGGCCGAAACCTCTTTAAACTTTATCATATCGCAATTATTATGATCCATTAGATATAAAATAATAATATGTAATATGTTACAAGAATATAATCATTCTGAGAAATAAACTTTTTATTATATATCTAATTTGGTCGAGTTACATGTTTCTAAAAAACACCAAACACATAATTCATATTTAAATTAAATTAAAAGTATTTTACTAATTAAACTTTGCAAGTTAAAAAAAAAGTTAAGACTTTATGTCCTGTAATATTAAAATAAATAAAAATATATCATAGTTTAACCAAGCGAGTTCGTATTATAAATTTATATTCTTAAAGAAATTTTACAACATTCAATATGGTCAAAAACAAATTTATTTTAAAAATAATTAACATCAAATGTATAATTTTGACTTTTGACTGACCAACATGATCAGTTATTAATCAGAGTAAACTAGTTTATTCAAAGTAAATAAAAACAAAAATCATATTATTATATATCTACATAAACTAATACAACCTGAGATCCGATTAAAATCTAAAACCATACTGTAATATACAAAATATTATATCATTTAATATTTAATTTGTCTACAAAATTATAATAAGTAAAATAGAACATTGCACATTAAAATATGTTATTCTTTTGTATAGTTTTAGCCTCTGAACCTGGTAATTTTTAAACAATAGCTATATCTTAAATATTACACAGATTCTTTGCCTATTTTAAATTCGAGTCTAAGAGATGTAGAACATATGTTATAAAAGACGTTGTTTAATGTTTTATACGAATATTGGTGTAAGCTACAATAGTATAAGAATTTAAATCTATAATTTTATTTTAATACTCTTAATTAGAACATTGTAACTAAAAGTATCTTAAATAAATTAAAAGAAGAAAAAACCAGATACATACCATTTTTACTATCATTTTTTTATAAATTTCCCAGTTTTAGATTGTTATTTAATAATTAATACATCATACTTTAATACAAGAGTTCTTAACTTTTATTTACATTTCTCATTAAATAATCGCAATATAACATTTAGACATCAATTTTTAAAAATAGCAAAACAAATTTTATTTTTAAGTTAATTTATAAGTATATTAATAAATAAACTTTACCACTTAAAAAAAATTAATTAAAACTTTATGTCTTGGAGTGTTAAAATTAAGAAAAAAACATCATAATTTAACGAATAGAGATCGTATTTTAAATTTATATTCACAAAGAATTCTTGCAACATTAAATTTGGTAAATTAGCATTAATTTAAAAAATGTTAATATCAAAAATAAAATTTTTGACCTAAGTTATGTGTATTTTTATTAGCTCAACTTAACCAATAAAAAAACAAACTAAACATTTACAGTTTAGGAGAATTAAAGGGAAAATTATATTATTCCATAACTACTTAAACCAATATATCATACAATTCAATTAAAACATATAACAATACTGTAATAAACTAGATATTATAGATTCTAGTTTATAATTTTTCTACAGAATTATAATAAGTAACATAGAACATTGCACTTTAAAATATTTAATTCATTTGTATAGCTATAGAAGGCTTTAAACCTGGTAACATTTAAACAATAACTACATCTTGAATATTACAATTCAATTGCTTATTCATTGCTTATTTTAAATTTAAGTCTACGAGATGTAGAACATTTGTTACCAATGTTTTACATATTTGATAAGAATATTGGTATAAGCTACAATAGTATAAGCGTTTGAATATATATTTTTATTTAAATACAATTTATTAGAACATAGTAACTAAAAGTATCTTAAATAGCTGAAAAGAACAACAAAACAAAATACAGTCCATTTTTACTACAATTTTTTTTTAAATTTCTCAGTATTTGATTGTTATTTTATGATTAATATATCGTAATATTAATACAGTAGTCCTTATATATAAATATTCCGCATTAAATCATTGTCATTTTAGATTTGGTCAATTGACATTTATTTAAAATAAAGATAATATCTAATATTTTATTTTTGACTTATATAATGTGTTATTTTAATACTTCATCTTAATCAATAACAAATCAAAATAAACATGTACAATCTAGAATAATTAAAAAAAAAATATATTATTCTATAACTACTGAAACCTATACATCCATCAATTCAATTAAAATCTAACATCATACTGTAATAAACTAGATATTATAAAACCTATTTTATTATTTGTCTACAAAATTATAATAAGAAAAATAGAACATTGTACTTCAAAATATTTTATTCTTTTGTATAGTTGTAGAAGCCTATAAAATAGGTAACTTTTAAACAATAACTATATCATAATTATTACACCTATCCTTTGCCTATTTAAAATTTAATTCTACGAGATGTAGCACTTATGTAATGAAAAAATTCGTTCAGTGATTGATGAAATTACTAGTGTAAACTACAATAATATAAATGTTTGAATCTATAATTTTATTTAAATACTCTTAATTAGAATATTGTAATTTATAGTATATTAAATATCTTTAAAGAAAAGAAAACCAGATCCATTCCTGTTTTACTAAATTGTTTTTTTAAATTCCTTAGTTTCGGTTTTTATTTAATAATTAATATATCACAATATTTTAAAATTCAAATCAAATTATATTTTTAAGTTCATTAATAAGTATATTAAAAAATTACATATACCAGTTACAAAAAAAAAACCAAATTTTATGTCTTGGAGTATAAAAATAAAGAAAAAACATCTAATATTAAAACGAGTTGGTAATTTTAATTAATATTTCTATAGGTATCATGCAACATTAAATTTGTTCAATTAATATTGAATTAAAAAATAGTTTATATCAAATATTTAATTTTTGACCCAAGTTATGTATAATTTCATTAATTTAACTTAATCAATAATATATCAGAGCAATTATGAACATTCAATGAGATTGAGGGAAAAAATTTTTGTATTCCATAACTACCTAATCAAATACATCTTGCTAAAAACTAATACCATATTGTTATATGGTGGATATATTATGATTAAATTTATAATTGACGTACAAAATAGTAATATGTACACAGATCATTGCACATTAAAATATATTATTTCTTTGTGGAGCTGATGAAAACATTTACACAAGGTAATTTGTAAACATATTGCTATATTTTAATTATTACACTTATTCTGTATCATATTTTATGAATGACATGTAAGTGATGAGTTGAGTTTAACTTAGACAAGTTTTCATGTGAATAGGAAGTCGGGGCAGATGGAATCACGGTAGACGGAGGATGTCTGTTTACAATCTCGGAGTATTTAAAGGCAGAAGTGTGAAGATTATTTTTCTTAAAATCTAGAGCTTCGCGGTAGGTGATGTTTTTGGTTGCCATGATCTTTTTGATTTCACTTTGAAATGACCACTCCCGGCAGCTACGATCAGTGGCGAGATGAGGAAGGTTATAAAAAAGACACTTCGGGTCCGTGGACTGAGACAACGGGCAGACGTCAACTGAATGATTGTCACTACCACAATGACTGCATCTGGGGTTACTGCGGCAAAATTTTTAGGTGTGGCCAAAACGAAAACAGCGGTTACATTGAACAGGTGACCTTATGCTAGATTGAACGCCGAAGAGCATATTAAGAATTGAAATGTGGCTAGGAATTTTAGGAGTTAGGAATTTGAGCTCAACAATCCGTGTTTGAATGATGGCGCCGTCTTTTTTTACTAAAATACGTTTGAAGGCTTCTACTGGTATAGGTGACTGGAGTCCTTCACGGAGTCTTCTTCTGAGAAGGAGTTATCAATTTCAATAACACCAAATGAATAGATGAGCGTGGATGGAATAATAGCCGTAAACCATGACTATTTAAAATATTTGAGTTTAGGCAAAGATTACCATTCGTGACGGAGTTGAACGTGATTTTGATTTTATGGACGCTAGCCGGTTTAATATTAGTAATGCCACTGAAGTTGGATGAGAAAAATTTGACCGCCTTGAGAGGGTGCCAATTACCAAGATTTTTCCCTGGATCAATACATTCGGCTAGAATAATCAAGGGACCAGTATAGTCTGGCGAAAAAAGACGCAACGACGGATTAGTAGCATCGTTATTATTACGTTGATTGTGCGTGGTATTAATTGGGTTTGAAATAGAAGGCAGATTAACGCTTAATGGAGACGACCCGACGTCGGTAGTAATAGGGCCGACAACATTAGTGTTGTTATCGGTTAACGAATCCATAGGAACGTTATCGGAGTGCGATACGATATTATTATAATTGAATGCCGGTGTAACAGGATAATCTTACCTCCCGTATAATCTTACCGGGGGGGGTAAGATTTTCCTAGTATAATTGTACCCCCGGTATGATTTTCCTAGGTAAATGTTACCCCCGGTAACATTTTCCTAGGATTATCTTACTCCCACAGAGGGGTAAAATTTTCCTAAGATAACTAACTTACTTAAGATTACTATTCCTTTGCTAAATTTTACTAGGTTAATTTTAAAACCAGTTTATCAAGTTTTTTATTGATTTGTATAGTTGTATATTTATTATACACGTTCCTTTCTGCTCTTAAATCTTACTCGCCTAATATTTTAAGTTGCATTCTTATAACTTACGTTCAGTGATGTTTTCATCAGTATTTTTGATGGTATACTAACTCGTTGAAAAACAGAGTCTTTAAACTGCTTTCATCTTTTTTTTTTTTATTATAGGAAAAAAGCACGGCAAAGTTGTTACAATATCAGTTATCATTAATAAATAATAATATTATTAAATAATGCAAATAAAAAACCAAACCGTTTCTACTATATATAATATTCATTAAATTCACAAAGTACACAAATAAAAATGTATTCGAAGTTTTTTGATATTCTGGAATTTTTTTCCAAAACAAAGGATTTTATAAAGTGAGATTAAAAAAGATGGAAGAAATTAAAAATTTTAATCTAACTACGAAATTATTTTTACGGTGGTGTAAATATAAAATATATTTTCCAAATTTTTATTTTTATTTTTTTTTAGTGAATCAAAAAGCAAGAGTTTAATCCTATAATTTATACAATTATTTTGAAGATTTTAATACCATATATAAAATTTTTATAATAGTATAATTTTGTTGCTCAAGGATGTACAAATTATATCGATGATTTCTAAACATAATTTTGAGTATATATATTATATACATAGTATTCTCTATGGAAACACTACTGCTTACCTTTTACAGTTCACACATAATTGCATAACATCTATTTTTTTAACAATTGTTACCTATCACGATAATTTATACAGTAATTCAGAAAAATAAACAAAAAATAATTATAAACAGAACTTCTATTATATGTTTATTAATAATATTAAAAACCAAATTAAATGCCTCATGTCTTTGGGCGCAAATAAAAAAAAAAAAATAATAATAATAAAAATAAAAACTAATAAAATAATATTTTATTTTATAACCTCCCCCTCCCCCGGTAATAATGTACAGAAGGTATAAATTTCCAGTGACACCTGGTGTGAAAATATTCTTAGACTTTATTTTTACTACAAGGTGTATGATAATCCTAAAAAAACATTACCGTTTAGGTAATATATTATGTATAATACACTAGGATAATCTTACCTCCCGTAAATGTATTAAACAAGGGGGGTAAGATTATCCTAGGACTATTTTACCGGGGGAGGTAAAATTATCCTAGGATAATCTTACCCCCCCGGTAAAATAATCCTAAGATAATTGTACATCCGATAAATTTATTAAACAGTGGGGTGATGTTATATTAATATAATGTTAAACATAATTTATAATAAACAATTTTGGATTTATAGTGAAACACAAATTTTCCCTGTGAACAAATTTTTTATTAAAATTAGTAGCATATTTTCAATTTGAAAATTTCATAAGAGTTTTAGAAAAAAAAAAGAAATTATTCAAATGTCACTAACTTGTTCTACCTAGCATAATTATATTATATATATAATTTGTATTTAAAACACATAACTAAATAAATTTTAATTCGCAGATATTTTAAGTAATAATAGGAAATTAATATCATTATAATATAAATATTGTTTGCTTTTTAAGTTAAATTAATTACTTAATGTTTTAATTTGTATGTAATATAACAAAACGCTTCAAGAAAAATGAAAATATATAAAAATAAAATGTAACTTATATGGTTAAACATTAATTTGAACAAAAGTAATGCGTTAAGTAACTTAATTTTAACTTTAAACTCATTAATGCCCAGCTTTGACAATAATCACACCTAAATAGTTTATATTCTAAAAAGTTTTTAAATTAACTATTGATAAATTAGGTACATTTTTAATAAATTAACTGTAGTAAATTTGAGAATTCACTCCAATATATATATTTTTAAATTCATTAAAAAATCAATTGTATATGTACACAGATACACACAAAACAACTTAAAATATTATATAATAGGTAAATTTAAATGATACAAGCAAAAAGATTTAAATTTTGTCAAAATATAATTATTTTGTTTTATTATAACATCTCAACCAAAAAATAATCATGAAAAGTCTTATTGGAGTTAAATTATTTTATGAAAAGTTTGTCCGACTAAGGGGAAAAAATAATCATAAGAAAATATTATTGGAGGTAAAATTTACCTAGGAAAATCTTACCGGGGGTATAATTATACTAGGAAAATCTTACCCCCCTAGGGGGGTAAGATAATCCTAGGAAAATCATACCGGGGGTACAATTATACTAGGAAAATCATACCGGGGGTACAATTATCCTAGGAAAATCTTACCCCCCCCCGGTAAGATTATCCGGGGGTATGATTTTACTGGAACAACGGATCTGCCGAAATTAATGACGGCGGATTCAATATTATTTGCTATAAGCTTGGTGAAATAGGACTAGAAGGCTTATAATTAGACTTACGATTTTTTTTAGTGGTTTGAATGAGTCAATCAGGATCCGAGTTATGACCAGCATTAAGATTAGCTTTCATTTTGGTATTGTTGGACCTCTGTTCAGAGCGTGAGACGCCGCCCGAAGACGAAAACATAATGGAATGATAGCCGGGCAAAATAGGTTTAAAGTAACTACGATAACGATAAGCGCGGTACAGAATAAACACGTCCGAGTGCAACGATTGTTTGGACAAGACTGATTTATAATTTTATTAACTCAATTTGATCAACACTAAATCAGAGTAAACATATACATTTTAGTAAAACAAAGGAAATAATTTTATTATTCTATAACTATCCAAACCAAAACATCTTGTGATTCAATTAGAACCTAATTCTATATTGTAATACATTGGATATTAAATCATTAAATTTATAATTGTCGTACAAAAAGTAATATGTACACTAGATTATTGCACATTAAAATATCTTATTTCTTTGTGTAGCTCAAGATACATATAATCTTGGTAATTTTTAAACATTTTAGTAAAACAAAGGAAATAATTTTATTATTCTATAACTATCCAAACCAAAACATCTTGTGATTCAATTAGAACCTAATTCTATATTGTAATACATTGGATATTAAATCATTAAATTTATAATTGTCGTACAAAAAGTAATATGTACACTAGATTATTGCACATTAAAATATCTTATTTCTTTGTGTAGCTCAAGATACATATAATCTTGGTAATTTTTAAACAATTGCTATATCTTATATATTACACTTATTCTTTGCCTATTTTAAATTTGAGTTTACGAGATATAGATCATATGTTATAAATATCTTCATTTAGTGTTTGATAAGATTATTGGTGTGAACTGCAATAGTATGAGCATTGGAATCTATAACTCTATTTAAATATTCCTAATTAGAAAATTGTAACAAATAGTAACTTAAAGAACTTAAAATTAAAATAAACGCAGATATATTCCATTTTTAACTATATTTTTTAAATTAAATTTCTCAGTTTTAGATTGTTGTTTAATGATTAATACATTATAATATTAATACATGAGTTCTGATCTTATATTTATATTCCTCATTAAATCATTTCAATTTTTATATTGGAAATCATTTTTTAAATAAGGCAAAAAACTTCTAATATTAAGACTTTTGATAAGTACATTATTATATAAACAGTCCCAGTTAAAAAAAATATTGTAATAATGTATACCTTAGTGTATTAAACTGAAGAAAAAATATCATCATTTAACAAAATGATTTCATGGTTTAAATTTATATTCCTAAAGGAATCTTGCAGTATTATTTTTGGTCACTTCACATTATTTAAAAAAAAATGATATCATATCATTGTCTTAAATTATTTATTTCACCTAGTAATTATTAAAGAAATACATTATCCTGAATATTACATTATGCATTGCATATTTTAAATTTGAGCCAACGAAATGTAGAATATATGTTCTGAATGATTTTGTTTAGTGTTTGATAAGTAAATTGGTGTAAACTATAATAGTATAAGCAATTGAATCAATTATTTTATTTAAATATTCCTAATTAGAAAATTGTAACCAATAGTAACTTAAATAACTTAAAATTAAAATAAACGCTGATACATTCCATTTTTAAATACAATTTTTTTAAATTTCTTAGTTTAGGATTGTAATTTAATGATTAATAAATTATAATATTAATATTAGAGTACTTCTCTTACATTTATATTCCTTATAAAATTATTGCAATAATATTAGACGTCACTTTTGTCATTAACAACAAAAAAATTATTTTTATGTTAATTGATAATTCAAGTATAAAATAAATATTACCAGTTAAAAACAACAAACATCAAATTATATGTCTTTGGGTATTAAAATGAAGGAAAAAACATCATAACTGAACCAACTGGATTCGCATTTTTAATTTATACTCCTAAGGAAACAATAGCTTATCCTCATAGTGGATTTTATATAATTAAATTTATAATTATCGTACCAAAAAGTAATATGTACCCTAGATTATTGTATTACAATAAATTTTATTCTTTTTTATAGCTATACGTAAATTTAACAATGGTAATTTTAAAACAATTGTTTTATCTTGAATATTACATTATTCATTGCCTATTTTAAATTTGAGTCTACGAGATGTAGAACATACCTGTATGTTGTGAATGATTTCGTTTAGTGTTTGATAAGAATATTTGTGTGAACTGCAATAGTATAAGCATTGGAATCTATAATTCTATTTAAATACTCGTAATTAGAATATTGTTACTAATAGTATCTTTAATAACTTAAAAGTAAAAGAAACCAGATACATTCCATTTTTACTACAATCTTTTTTTAAATTTTTCAGTCTTAGGTTATTATTTAATAATAAATATATAGTAATATTAATAATGGATTCCTATCTTATATTTATATTCCTCATTACATCATTGCACTTTTAAATTTTGTGTTAATACCAACTTTTATTTTTATGTTCTTTGATAATTAGAATATTAAATAAATATTACCAGTTAAAAACAACAAATGTCAAATTATATGTCTTTAAAAATTAAAATGAAGGAAAAAATATCATAATTGAACCAACTGGATTCGTATTTTTAATTTATATTCCTAAAGAAACCATAGCGTATCCTCACAGTGGATTTTATATCACTAATACTATAATTTTCCTACAAAATAGTAATATGTACCCTAGATCATTGTATTACAATATTATTTATTCTTTTGTATAGCTAGAAAAACATTTTTATTTGGTAATTTTTAAACAATTGCTATATCTTGAATATAACACTTTTTTTACATATTTTTAATTTGAGTTTAGAAGATGTATGAATGACTTCGTTTAGTGTTTGTTAAGAATATTGGTATAAGCTATTATAGGATAAGCAATTGAATCAATAATTTTATTTAAATATTTCTAATTAGATAATTGTAATAAATAGTAACTTAAATAATTTAAAATTAAAATAAACGCAGGTTTATTCCAATTTAACTACAATTTTATTTAAAATTTCTCAATTTTTATTGTTATTTAATAATTAATACATCGAGAAATTAATACAGGAGATTTTATCTTATGTTAATATTTTCCATTACATCATTACACTTTTAAATTTGGAGATCACATTTTTTAAGAGTAACTATAACAAATTTTATTTTTAAGTTAATATATAAGTGTATTTATAAATTAACTTTATTTGTTGAAAAAAAATTAAAATTTTATGTCTGAGAGTATAAAAATAAATACAAAAACACCATAATCTAACAAAACGAGTTGGTATTTTAAATTAATACTTTTAAAGGAATCCTGCAATATTTAATTTGTTCAAATAGCATTAATTCAAAAAATAGTTAATATCAAATGTTTAATTATTGACTTAAATTATATATAATTTTAATTTTATTAACTCAACTTGATCAATACTAAATCAGAGTAAACATGTATATCCTAGTAGAATAAAGGAAATAATTATATTATTCTATAACTACCTAAACCAATACAACCTGCGATTCAATTAAAATCTAATAATATAACATAATAAGATGGATATTATATCATTAAATTTATAATTGTCCTACAAAATAGTAATATGTACACTAGATCATTGCAGTTCAATATATTTTTTTTCTTTGTATAGCATTAGAAGCTGTTAAACCTGGTATTTTTTAATCAATAGCCATATCTCGAATATAACACATACTTTTTGTCTATTTTAAATTTATGTCTACGAGATGTAAAATTAGTGTTTGATATGAATATTGGTATAAGCTACAATAGTATAAGTATTTTAAACTATAATAATTTTTTAATGCTTTTAATTAAAACATTGTAATTAATAGTAATATTTATTACTTAAAAGAAAAGAATACCAGATACATTACATTCCCTTTTGACTAAATTTTTTTTTTAAATTTCTCTGTTTTGGATTGTAATTTAATGATTTTCAGTCTTGTTGCGTTTTCGCTACAGTGCGGTCGTCGAGTGTACGATGTGCGCGCTGTGTTCCCGCGATAACACGTGTCTTCCAATATAACGGGCTAATTAATGGGTTTAAGTCTATATTGTGTACGTTAATTATCGTTAGCAAATCGAATTCGGTCGTTTAAACGAAGCTTGCCTTCCGAGAGAGGGGGCAATAAATTTGCCTGCCTTGTCCCAGAAGTCTCTTCTAGTAAAGAACAGTCATCCAGCTCAGCCAGTCAGGCCAGTGGTAAAGCTGACAAAGCGGCTTTGTCTAAATCACTAATTCCTAAGTCTACACCGATTGCAAAAAACGTTTCTAATAAAATGAAACTGAATTCCGCTTCATCTTTGAATGAGGATACGATCATGAGTGACGTTCTCTCAGATGGCATCAACACCTAAAGTGCTTGGAGTTCTGTATGTAAAAGTGTTCCAAAGCTCTACTAGCCAACCCTTTAGTTTCGCTCGAAAACACAATTGAAAAGTAACCAATTGTACCTAAATGCTTTCCGTCGAATTATTCTGGCCTTCTTATAATTATGATGTCATCTTCAAGCATCGATGAAAATCTAGGAAAGATACATCCAGTATCAGTGGGAAAATTCCTATTACAAAATTGTTTTGGCATTGTGTCTATTGAATCAGCTGGATCCAAACAAATAAAGATCACATTTGATTCCATCAAAAATGCAAATATATGTTTATCGTCAGCAATTATTAAGTCTAACGGATATAAGGTCAACATTCCTAGTTCACTTTTATATTGCTTTACTGTAATCCGGTTAGATGACTGTATTACAAAACAGACTTTCGGGACGGCCACGAATCTCCCTAAAAAATAGTGTCTTTTAGAAGAATCATCGTAAAAAGAGATGGAGTTATGGTTTCAACTAGATTTGTAGAAATTAAATTTCAAACATCATCTCTTCCAAAAAAATTAGCATTTTTAAAGTTTTGTTTGATG
This sequence comes from Schlechtendalia chinensis, assembly GCA_019022885.1. Lineage (NCBI taxonomy): Eukaryota > Metazoa > Arthropoda > Insecta > Hemiptera > Aphididae > Schlechtendalia > Schlechtendalia chinensis. The sequence goes on from CM032339.1 coordinate 30,526,119, forward strand.
TTTCACCAAGCATAAAATTTTGAGTTCAGTGAAATAAGTACCTTAGGTTCGGTTATACCCAAAAGTTTTACCAAGGAAAGCAACGATACGCTCATTGCAGAGAGATTGGACACGAGGTTTCTGTATGCGAACTAGGAGATTCAGCTCTTAAATGCATTTTCTGTCAGCAGCAACATACATCAAAGGATCATAGACGCAAAGAGTGTCTCATTTCATAGGAAACATGGCTTTTACACCAAAAAAATATTTCTTTACCATACTACCTCCTAGTTATATTCGATCGGCACGGCGGCTTTGACAGCGTAGCAATTTTACCTACCACTCAATTTAAGTCAGACTTATTAAGGTTTGTGATATGTTTTATAATGACTTTGTTTCTCATTCCATAGATCTTGTGGGTGTAGAGGTTTTCTCCATTTCTCTTCAGTCTATTCAAATTTTGTCTATCTATATCTCTCCTTCATCTAATCCTCCCGACCCTATTATACATAACATTTTTAGTTTAATGTCCTAATTAACCTAACCCGATCCATTTTGGCTGGAGACATTAATGCGCATCATTTTGTATGGGGATTTTCCAAATGTAGTTTTAGAGGAAATTTACTGCACTCCACTGCATCATCCTTCAATTTATGTATTTTAAACACTGGCTCGACTACCAGATTGAGTCGACCCTCTTCCAATGATCCTGCTATTGATATCTTTTTTTGTAGTTCTGGTTTATTCTGGTCGCCAACTTGGCATACGTTAAATGAGACTCACGGTAGTTATTGTGTACAACAGTACAAATATCTCTCACGATAAAGAAGAAACACAAACGGAAGATTTTGCGTCCTTCTGTTTAAGTAAAGCAGATTGCTGCAGTTTTTTCAATGATTTAAGTTCTAAACTATCATTGTTTTCTTTCTTTAATTCTATACTGGTTACTTATGACGAGTTTATTGAGACTATTTTTAAAGTAGCTTTTAATCATATTCCCTCAAAAATAAAATGTCGCAGACAATTGAAAACCTCTCTTACTTGGTGGAGTCCGGAGTGCACTAAAGCAATAAAATAACGATCAATAACTTTCAGGCAATATAGATCATCTAGGTTAATGTCAGACTTTATGGATTATTAAAAAGTGTGTGTGGAGGCTAAACAGGTTCAAAAAAATCAAAAAGAGAATCGTGACGCAAATTCTATCTTAATATAAGCCCCTCTACTCCCCTTTCCATTTTCTGGGATATCGCCAAATGTTTTAATACCTGCATTCAGCGTCCGAGTTGTTATCCCAATAAGGATTGGCTTTCATTATTTTGCGACAAAATATCTCTTCCATACGTTCCTTCACTCGAAGAAACGAATGGTCATTCATAGCCATTAACAATAATCCAGATTTGAATAACCGTTTTTTATAGAATCCGTTTTCAAAGTTTGAACTTAAGTATGCGATATTGACGTGGTTTCGCGATAATGCACGTATGACTATACTAGCACTATCTCGGGACGCGTCTTTCTTTTTCTATAAACCACCACCTAGACGGCGTAACAGTGTCAGATCGTCTTCACCCTCCCGCCACTTTAATTAGTGATGGTAGAGGCGGTGGGGAAGTGGAGCCGGACTGGTCTGGGATCTAGCATTGCCGTCAAGTCGTTAACGCGACACGACACAGCCCGTACCGAAAACAGCACGTTCACGGATCATTATTTTGTTTTTTCACCATATTTTTTCTTTTCTGCTTAATATTATACCCCCTACCCACCACTAAATTTTGTTTTTCTTCCGCAAAAATATCAACTCCACGACCGTTCAGGTGAGTGTCGGCAGCGAAACCTCCAACTACCCGTACGGTGTCAATATCATCTCGTTCTTCCCCTTCCTCTGTGCTAGAAAAAATTTCCCCGTTGATTTTAAAAAACTTTCCCGAAGTTAGTCTAGAGGTTTTACATAAAATCTTTATTAACATTTGGAGTAGCGGTGTTATTCCTAGTTCATGGAGAATATTTCGTGTAATTCCCACCCCGAAACAAGGCGCCTTCCATCCAATCGCTATCTCGTCGGTCTTTTGCAAAATTGTAGAACACATCATTAAAAACAGGCTAAATTTTTTTTTTAGAATCTAATGCCTTAATCATAGGTAACTTATTTGGTTTTTGCAAAGGGTTGGGAACTATGGAATGTTTGGCTTCCTTTGTAGGGACAATTTATAAATCTTTTTGTAAAAAAGAATTTCTTAGTGATGCATTTGTAAACGTTAAAGGTGCTTACGATACAGTCCACATACCTACACTGATAAATTCTCTTTTGTTACTGAATGTACCTCAAAAAATGTGTCTTTTTTTCAATCTCTCTTTTCATGTAGGGACCTACACTTCTATTCCCCGTCAGGTGCAAAAGAAATTCGTGCGTTTTATCGAGAACTCTTTCAAGGAAGCTACCTAAGTCCTATTCTTTTTAATGTATAAATTTCGTCCATTAGTAACGCTCTAATAGAAAACGGATTTGCTAGTCTTTTTTATGCTGACAACATTATTGTTTAAACAAAACATAAATCTTCGGCTTTATCTATTATGGGTGTTTACTCAGCACTTGATGTTTTATTCAAGTCTTCATCACTTATCTCTATTTGAATCGGCTCCAAAAAAGAGCAAATTGGTTGTATTTACAAGGAAGTGGTACAAAACCCCACCTGCTTTCCTGAACGATATATAATGACAACTTTCCACAGACGTTAAGTATCTTGGCTTATTGCTTGATGCTAAACTCAGACGGGTGCCTCACCACAATTATATTACATCGCATATATCGAAATGGTCCAATTTTCTGCGCTACATTACTAGTATGAATTGGAACTTCCATCCATTCATTCATCCATATCATTGCTAACTATTTTTAAGTTAGTTATCCGGTCAAAAGCTGAGTATGGAGGTTTTTCTTGTCCTCTGCGTCTATAGTACATCGCAAAAAGCTCAATGCAATCCATGCATCTTGCCTCCGCTTCATAGTCGGTGTTATTCCATCCATACCTCGGATAATCCTGGAAATCGAATGTGTGTGTTCCTCAATGGAGATTCGTACTCGATGGTTAGCAGATAAATTTCTTTTGAAGACCTTATCTGACTCGCATTCCACATTCTTTAACCAGTTTTATAGTTTGAACTCTTCTTAGCGATATGTTACAAAGTCACTCCCCATTCTTGTTTCGGCTGCAAGCTCATTATCATATCTTTCCCCTCTTATTTTGCGTCCTAAAAATAGGCTCTTTTTATATGTTACGCCAATGGATTCTATACTTTTGAAACCAATTGTGAAAATTAAGCCATTTTTTTAGGTTACTCACATAGTTCTTTATTACAAATTTCTGCTCAGATTGTTGACAATCTATTCAATTCTTTTTATTTCTTCTGATTTCCCGGACTATAGTCTTGTGTTCACGGATGGATCCGTTTTATCGAATTCGGCGGGTTTTTCTGTGTACAACCCAAAATATAGTATTGTTTACTTTGATGTCTTACCAAGTTACGCCTCTTCATTTTCTGCAGAAGGGCTTGCTATAATTCTAGCTTTTACTCTAATAAAGTCATTACCGGCTCAAGCATTTCCAATAGTATCTCAATCAATCCTATACTCAATTCTCGCTGACCCTTTTAAATATTCTTTTTCTCCCTTTACAATTACCATTCGTTCCCTTTTAAACGATCTAGAAGCTAGTTACAATCAAATACATCATTTTTATGGGTTCCTAGCCACCTTGTAATCCGTGTAAATAAAACAGCAGACGTGGAGGCAAAAACTCTTCTAATTTCCTAATACGAAATTCTGTCAAGAAAATCCATTTTCCGATTTTATTCCCCATTGGCATGAAATTATCTTTTTTAAGGTAGCCTCAATAAAAACCGATCAAAGGACAATATTCTATCTAATAACTAAGGAACATTATTGGCAAAAACCAGATAATCTTCCAGATTCTCGATTAAAACCAACAAACCAATAAAACAGACTGGTATAAATTTAAAGAAATTTACTCCAAACCTTTTTGGAGATACAAGGAGACCTTTTTGGCTGTGAATCAAACGTCTCTTTAATGCATTGTGTCTCAGCAGATTTTAAAATGTCGCAAGGAATAGCGTTAATAATGAGAAAAATATTTGGTAAACTTGCACAATTACGTAGACTAAAGAAGACCGTAACGGAGGTAACCTCAATAAAAACCGATCAATGGACAATATTCTATCTAATAACTAAGGAACATTATTGGCAAAAACCCACATATCAAAATTTATTTCAGAGCCTTCAGAATCTTAAGAAAATTTGCACCGAACGACAGATCACCCAACTTGCATGTCCACGTCTAGGTTGTGGTTTAGACGGGCTTGAATGGAAAACAGTTCGTTCAATGTTACGTTACATTTTTCGGAATTCCACAATATACATTAAAGTAATTACACAAGACGAATTATCGGAAGAAGATAAATTACAAATACTCAAGGAATTCCACGACAATCCGTTAGGAGGACACTAAGGAATAGCACGTACTTATCAGAGAATTTCACAGCACTATCATTGGAAAGGCATGAGATGCAGAATCAAGGAATACATTCGAAAATGCCAAACGTGCCAGAAAAATAAAACAAATAATCGAACGTCCAGAGCAGGAGCGGACTGAGACTCTGAAGGCCCCGGTGAGTAAGTTTTTAGGGGGCCTTAAACTTACGTAATTAATACAAACAAGTGACTTGATAATATATCACATAAAAAAAATTATTGGATCAAAATAAAACCGACTTCGAAAAAAATGAACTAAAAAGTGTGAAATAATTCACAAAAATTTAGATTTTTCGATTTCGGTTATCGACATTTGGCAACGATTACGGTGTGATATGTGAAAGATAACAAATACTCGTGTTAAAAATCGTTTAGAATATCGTAATAATTTTTCTATTAGGTATATTATTTTGTGTAAGCCAATAGGCCATAATAAAAAAAATAGCTTAAGGCCCAAGTACAAAATGTCTAAAGGGCCTGGGCGGGTATGGCCTCTTACCCGCCCTGCCTGTCCGCCACTGGTCCAGAGAACCTATGGTGATTACAACCACGGCAACCAGAGCATTTGAGAAGATATTTTTGGATATCGTAGGGCCCTTACCAAGATCGCACAACGGAAATGTCTATATTCTTACCTTACAAGATGACCTTACCAAATTTGCATTGGCAGTACCAATGGAGAATCACGAAGCAAACACGGTTGCACATCATTTTGTGACTCAATTCGTATGTCTTCATGGGATACCACAAAATCTTGTTACAGATTGTGGTACGGAATTTGTAAGCAGAATATTCAAGGAAGCATGCCGATTACTGAAAATACGACAGAATTCAATGATACTGTACCATCCTCAAAGTAATGGTAGTTTAGAACGGAGCCACAGAACCTTAGGAGAATACCTCAGAAACTTCAGTGAAAAAGATCCAAATAATTGGGATACCGAAATACCATATGCAATGTTTTGCCACAATTCCACAATTCATTCCACTACAAAATTTCAACCTTATCATTTAGTATATGGAAACCTTTTGGTAGTACCAACATCATTATTAACAGCTCCAAAACCTCAATATAACTACGATGACTATCAGTACGAAGTGAAGAAGTAAATGCAAGAATCACAAGCAATTGCTACGGAAAATCTATTGAAAGCAAAAGGCAAATCCAAAGAACGGTACGACAGAACCTCACATTACCAGAAAATTATAATAGGAAGCAAAGTTCTATTGCAGGATAAGACTTCGAAGAATAAATTAACAAGCCGATGGATGGGACTACATGAAGTTCTACAGGTGGATCCTTTAACCAAAAATGTAGTCATAAATAAGAAAGGGAAAAGGCAGACTATTCACCAGAACTTATTAAAACCTTTTTATGAATAATGACGACAAACCTATATGTTACAGGAAGATGACACCACGGAACCTTTTGTTTGTATTAGCAATAACACAGAACATCATGGCAGAAGTACACAGCATCACAACTTTCACCAATTATAACGATTTATATTATCAATATGAGGGCAACTTCAGAACATCACAGAGTAATTGGGATCTAATTACATATGTAGATCACGATATGTATAGCGTAAGGTATGCGACGTTGGCAAAGTTCTATAACGCCACCGCAAATGCTTGCTATGAAATCTCGCAGGTTATGGAAAACACCGATATACCGCAAAGCTGTAAGCAAATCGCTCAAGCTACACTTCCTTATTTACATAAGATTGATTCAACTCATCAGAACATTCTGTTATCAATCGGACAAGAAGTGAGCCCAAAGATTCGAATTCGCAGAGGTTTGGGTAAAACCGTCAGTCGCCTTGTCAACGTACTGTATGGTGTCACCTTAAGCCTTAATGCCGAATTTATTTTTAACAAAGTAGCAGAACTTGTGCAAAACAAACAACAGAACATTAACATCATGGAAGACCAAATACGAATTGTACAAACTGATATTAGTGAAGCAAATTATACGTTACAGCATCTTATACAACACGAGCAGAAAATTAAAAATAATGTATTATTTCTACAATCCCAAGTAATGATAAATACAGAAAATATTAACAAGTTGATGATCAAAGAAACTCTAGTAGAACAAGCATTGCTGTTTGAAATAACATTAAATCAGTACGCTTACGAAACACAGAACCTCATTTCGATCGTAAATTCAGCCATATTAGGGAAAATACACACCAGTATTTTTCCTACAAAAAGGATGATGACAGAACTTAAAGAAATAAAGATGAATCTACCCAGTGGAGTTGCACTTCCTATAGATTCGTACGAAACATTTTCCAGAACTTTATAAAATTTCAGACGTAGCAATTTTCCATGAAGAGAACTATTTGATATTCACGATGCGCATTCCTTTAATTTCCAACGAAAAATACTACGTATACCATCCTATTCCATTACCAATTCCGATGACAAATAATAGTATAGTTTTAATCGCACTCGAAATTGACCATTTAGTATTAAGTAACAATAACGAGAAATATTTCACCCTGACACAAGACCAATGGAAATTGTGTTTAGATTTAAGAACATTCAAAATATGTAAGGGTAGTCAGACCATCCACCACAGGGATAGATCTGATTTATGTGAGATAATACTTCTAAAAAATCAGCAGAACCTTCCTAAATCATGCAATGTAAATTACATATCAACAAATACTTCAGTTTAGAGTAGGATACCCCAAACAAATTCTCGGTTATTTTATACCCAATTAGAAGCAGTTACAATTATTTGCATCAATCCAAAACAATCAATTAATATCGAAATCTCTGGGATGGGCCCGTTAACTACCTCCTCTAGATGTGAAATACATAACCTAGGATCTGTTATGCTACCTTTGAATAATGACAATAGAATTAATTTAGATTTAATTCCAAGTGGTCAAGTGGACAACATATTGTCCACTTTATCAAAAGTACTTGATAATTTAATACCCCAGAACCTTTTCTGAAATTTATTTAAATCTTTCGACTCTTTAGCACGAAATGCAATAAGCATCGACAATCTTCGCCATAAAAGCCCAGAATCTTATTTAGTTATAAAAACAGAAACTCGTTTTGTAATTTTATACGTATTTGTAATATTGTTTATTATCCTAGTTGTAGCTATTTTAAGAAGGAAAAATGTAAAAATGTATGAGCCTGAATTATCAAAAATACAAACTGATCGGGAAAATAAATCAGAAAATTAAGTTTAAATAATAGTTATGGAACCGAGGGACCATTAGGCCCCCTGGTGCCATTTAGGTTGAGGTGTGTTAAGAACCCCTACATTTTAGTTTATAAATATTATATTGTGATAAAAGAGCATCAGAAATTGTGTCTTATATGACTGCGACGACGATGTCGGGAAAGAATTCGCTGAATAGGTAAAATAGCATGACTCGCCGTCGCCCGTCGTCCGAGCATTAGTTTTTAGTCTTTGTTCTACTGAATAAGCGACCAGTCGTTTAATTTGAATTGAATTAATTTAATACAATCAAGTTCATAATACAACTTATTACTTTGGCGTACGTTTTTTATTTGTTGTGCTAAGTTCATAACAACATAATAGAATGCCTTCGCATGCTTTTTATTTGAAATTGAATTACTCCTCATATTGTAGCCTTCATGCCATATTAAATATAGTCAATTTCTAGCATATATCATTTGAGTGTCCGGCTTTAAGCCAAATAAATCCAAACTATTCTCCTATTTTCGTAATATGTGAATAGATTTGGATGTTAAAAAAATTCTTAACTACTTCCATCCATTTATCATCATTAATATCATCTCATTTTTCGAAGTATCGGGTTACTCATATTTAACCCGCGATTAGCTATAATCAGTAACTATATAATCAGTGTATATTTGTATTGTATATGTACGTACTTTTATTTTATTTGACGTGTGTATATTTTGGGTGTATATGAATGTGCGTATATATATGTGCGCATACTACATGTATTGGTATTGTATTTTCCTAAAATATTAATTGTTAAGCTGTAATGTTTGTGAAACAAAAGCTTCAATAATAAAAAAAATTAATGATTAATACTTTATAATATTAATACGGTATAACTTACCTTATATTTATAGTCTTCATTAATTCATTGCAATTTTAAATTTGGACGTCACCTTTTTTAAAAAAAGCAAAAAACAATTTATTTTTTAATCCATTGACAAATTTAATAATTGATATTATTAAATAAATTTTACCATTTAAAATAAACAAAGTAAAATGTTATTTCTTGGAGTATTAAAATAAAAAAAAGTATATCATAATTTAACCAATAGAGTTCGTATTTTAAATTTATATTCCTAAAGGATTCTTGCAACATTAAATTTGGTCAATTAGCATTAATTAAAAAAATAGTTAATATCAAATATTTAATTTTTGGCCTAAATTATGTATATTTTTATTAACTCAACTTGATCAATAATAAAACAAAGTAAACATGTACAGTTTAGGAGAATTAAAGAAAAAATTATATTATTCCATAACTACATAAACCAATATACCATACGATTCAATTCAAATCTAATATCAAAATGTAATACGCTGAATATTATATCATTCAATTTATAATTGCTCTATAAAATAAGAATATGTACACTAGATCATTGCACATTAAAATATTTTATTTCTTTGTGTAGCTGATGAAACATATACAAGTGGTAATTTTTAAACAATTGCTATATTATCTTGAATATTACACTTAATTTTTACCTATTTTAAATTTGAGTTTACAAGATGTAGATCGTATGTTATGAATGACTTCTTTTAGTGCTTGATTAGAATATTGGTGTAAATTACTAAAGGATATGTATTGACTACCTATTTTTTTTAAACGTTCCTAATTAGTGCATTGTGTGTTAGTATGTTAAATAACTGTTTATAATGTTTTTTTTTTTTTATTTATTTATTTATTATGTTTTACCAGTTTTGAATTCATCATAATTTAACTACATGAGTTCTTATCGTATCATTGTAGAATTATATTTTAAAATTATTTTTATTTAAAAAAAAAATATTTGCAAATATATTATAGTTCATTTTTATCGTATCAATTTTACGGATAAGTAATTTTTATTTACTTATCTTAGTGAGTTAAAATTAGTTGATGTACTTGTCTTAGATAAATAGAAAAAAAAATGTTATTTCATTTTATAACTATTATACCAAATATATTCTACGCCGCGTTTAATATCTAGTAGGACAGTATAAATATACTTTTAATAAATCCATTTAATTTTTGACATTTTATGTCTTTACTTTGGCACATTAAAATAAAAAACCGTCACCAAAAAGTGTCCATGAAAAACGTTACCTAAATTATGATATATATATATATATTGACGGTGTCTTTACGAGAAACGTATCCAATGTATAAACGCTTGCTTATGTAACCTACTATACACACCACCGACCACTACTTAGCGTTACGTCTCCTGATAATGTAACTTGTTAACATATAAAATTAAAATAATTGTATAACAATAACAGTCGTGTCTTTATTTTCACTTCACGTTATACACTATACGTTATACGTCATACGTTCCTACCTATACGTCATACGACGAATGACGTTTAAGTAAAGACATAAAATGTCTCACTTAACGCGGACTCGTATGCGTTAATCATTTTAATTTTCTTATATGAATCATACATAAGTACGAGGATATTGATTTTTTTTTCGTTTCTATAGCAAAAACACATTTCAGTTTAGGTAAATTATAGATAATACAAATAAACTTGATGAAAGCTTCTAATTATTTTATTTTATTTTAAATATAATAATAGAAAACAAAACTATTAAATAATAAATACAATTTATATTTTTAACAACCTAAACTTATGATTACAAATTGTTTTTTTTTTAAATCAATTATTGTATGTATATACAAAAAAGAATACAGTATGGTTTTTTTTGTTTTCGTTAAACATATTAACATTACAGCCATAACAAGATCATTATTTTACAGAGAGAAAAGAAAAAAAGATAGTTTTAAAATACAAATATATAAAATAATTTAAATTAGGAAGCCAGCGTTAAAGATTAAATTAATGATTATATAAATAACAAAAAAAGAACGGGAGTTAAGAATATGATATGAATTTAGAGAAAGGAAACCTATAGAGGATAAGCTAGAAAAAAAACGGTGTCTATCCGAAAAGATATAGTATAGTTAAAAACTTATATTTTGTAAAATTATAATACTATTGATACGAAGTTTTCTCGAACATTATACTATACTCTCCAAATCTTTGACATGTTTATTATAATGCCTGTATTGCTTTAACGTAAAATTATTGAATTTCATTAGTTATCGGTAAAAATAATAATATTTATTGTGGTTTGTCTTATGTGTACGTCATATGAATGTTTTTATATGTTTATAATATATAGTATCTAAACCAGGGGTTTTCACATTTTTTGTCCAAAGAACTTTTGGATATTTTATAAAAATCCCAAGACACTCTACACCCTCTAGTCTAAAATTTTATCATTTATTTTAAAAAGTAATTTTAGAACTATACATATTTTTTCTGTTACAAAATCTGTGTGGTTGGTGACGGAGGTTAACAATATTGGGTAACTCACCCCATACTTAGTAGACTGTATATATGTACCTTAAATAAAAATTAAAATATTTCAAATATAAATAAGTTGCTGCCTTAATACCGAATGATTTAAACAATAATAATTATCTAAAATAATTCACTAATTACAAAAATACTTACATTTAATTAAATTAGCGAAGACTGGCCAGCCGCTACCTATCCTAATATATATATATATACTAGCTGAAAACCCATGCGTTGCAAGGGGCTAATGTAGAATTTTTCAAGATGCACTATAAGATATTCCAATAGTCAATCAATTTTTCAGATTGCACGGGGAAAATATAGAATATTTCACGATATATTTTAAATATATATATATAATACACGATATATATATATATATATATAATATTTAAATATAACATACATCTACATACATACATACATATATACATACATCCATACATCTACACTCAGATAATTTTAATAATAGTAATTTCTAAATGCTTCTCAATATGGCGTTTTGATATTGTATAGTTTCATAGTAAACATTAAAATGTTTTATTGAAACTTAATAATTTTCATTATGGGGAACAATATTCAAAGTGATATTCGAGTGCTATTGGATATACGATATTCTTCGTTTTTCGGTCTGGTGCGTACACGAATAAATCAGAAGGTTTTCCGACGCGTGAGCAGGCCACATACAGTTGTCCATGTGAAAAGCACGAATTCCCCAAATCCAGCCCACAAACTTGCAGCGATTGTCCCTGAGCTTTGTTGATAGTCATTGCAAAGCAAGACGGACAGGAAACTGCAAAGGTTTGAATTCAAATGGAATATCAGTTGGGATCATTGGAATACGTGGTAACAGTACATCTTCTCCCTTGAATTTCCCATTCAAAATTGCAGCTTCGATGAGGTTGTTCATAACCTTTTTCACCAAAAGTCTTGTACCGTTGCAAAGTCGTGGTGGATTGATTTTTCGGAGAAGAATAATAAGCACGCCAATTTTCAATGTTAAAAGGTGCGGTTGCATACCTGGCAAATCGAGTGAATTCAAGAATTCCGTGGGGTAATTGACAACTTCTTCTTGATTAATCACAGTATCGATAGACTTGTACGTTGTCGTATCGCCTGGTATTCCGTCTTGAATGCTGAAATTGATGGCATTAACACCGTTGTTCCTAGCTGCTAACATAGCACGTTCACTGAGCCACTGATGATTTTTATAATTCCACGCGATATTAGGGAAAACGTTTTGAATTAATTCGTGTTTGGTAGATGTCATCGTACAAAAGTTTCCTTCAATGGCCAACTTCCTATTCCCAATATCCAGCAATTGTTTGCAAAACGTTCGGCGAATACATCATTTTGTAGTTGAACACGCATATTGGTTTTCAGAGTCAATTTTTCGACATGTCGCCATAGAACTGAAAATTTAAGACATGAATAAAGTTCACCAGCGGGTGTTGAACGTGGTATCACTGGCAGAGATTGTCGAAAATCCCCTGATAAAAGAATGAGTGCTCCACCAAAAGTCTGTCTATTACCCTTCAAATCTTGCAGTGTCCGATGAAGCGCTTCTAAAGCTTTTTTGTGAGCCATTGTACATTCGTCCCATATGATAAGTTCACATGTTTGGAGAACTTTGCCAATTCCAGAATTTTTTTTTGATATTGCATGTTGGCATCTCAGTGGTTTGCAAATTCAATGGCAATTTCAGTGCTGAATGCGCTATTCGACCACCATCCAATAGTGTTGACACAATTCCTGATGATGTAATTGCCAGTTCTATTTTTTTCTGTGATCGTATACTTTCCAATATCATAGAAGTGAGAAAAGTTTTTCCTGTACCTCCAGGTGCATCTATGAAGCAAAATCCACCGCTATGATTGTTTATTGCCTCCATGATTGTCTTATACGTTGCGCTGTTCTGAAACCAATTTTGGAAGATTATTTTCAAGAAATGTACTCAAGTCATGGACATCAAATTGTGTTTCACGTTGCAAATCACGATCATATGTGGTATTAGTAGATCGGATCGGTGCACACATTCCCAATTACACCAATCCTTCGTTAGCGATTGCCAAACATCCTCGATCAAAAGCAACGCCTCATTATACACGTTTGGTGTGAATTGCATGTTAATATTCGTTGCTCACAAACGACGTAGGATGTCTTCACTCATGTCATTTTTGTATTTTACCCAAAGATCTTCTGGATTGGATGGGAAACACATTGCCAAATTATGCACGTATATGCTGTGGTTGAGTAGTATTTGATGCATCAGCGAGAGCTGTGTCCCAGTGGGCATCGTTTTCAAGAAGATTTAATTTCTGGCAAAATTTTCTATAGTTCGCACATACTTCACCATTGACTGTTCTCAGTTCTTGGAAGGATTTCGGTCCACGTACTTAACTAATAGTAATTTTGAATTAAAAACATTATTGATTGTTTGGATGAACTGTATAGAGACGGCCTAAAGCGTCGGACGAATATAAATTCGGATGTCCTTCAACTGGTTTGCCTTGTATACGACGTTGAAAAGTTTTGGCTGATGCATTCCATGTGTAGTATTTTAGCATTTCTGAGTAAAGTAGCGTTTTGGCAAACAAATCATCCGTACACAAAGAGAAGAACGCAGTAAATGTGGTTTTTGGTGACAAAAATGCTCTTGCATGTACATTTTCCGTTGTAAAATACACGCGCTGTCTATTCTCAATATGCACGGCCAAATGAACAACTATTGGATGACGTTCATGAATAGGAAATGAAAAAATACGCCAAACAGATTCATTGCTACTAATGTAGCGTCCTAATTGATATCTTTCAATTTCATCGATTAATACAGATGCATTTCCCACTCCAAAAACTGCCATATCGCATCCTTTGTTAACATATTTGTATATGTATTTGATCGATTTTACTGAATTGCAATACTCGACATTAATGTGTGCTTTGAACATCTTAGAGAGTAATGGTGAATACGGCACAACCCAACGATTATCAACTTCAATGTCATTGTAACGCACTTTTAGAATGATGAGTTTCCCGCCATCTTCAGTTGATCGTCGACGATATTGGGGATATCCATCATTGCCAGTGATAGTTTTGGCATGTAAGTCTCTTAGATAGCGTTTCGTGCATTTTCCATCCTTCATGCTTGGAGATTTGGTGTTGATCGCACCACATGGGCCATGAATCATGTTTTTGGTAACGACTTCGAATATGCCTGGATCAGCGTTGATGTCTGGTATTTCTGCTGAGATGACTGCATCAATTTTGTCTGGTGTAGTTCTATTAATCAACCAAATTAAAATGTGTGTATGTGGCAATCCTCTTTTCTGCATTCAATGAAATACATCCAACAACGTGTCTCCCCAAAAAACATGATAATTATAAATGAAATCCATAAAAGATTTCAATTTTTGTTTGAACACACGTGCAATGATGTCATGGCGATCCGAAGATGATTCTCCAGGCAACAAAAGTTTTCTAATTTCATCCCACGTGGGATTGCATGTGAATGTTATGAAAAAACCCGGACGGCCGTATGCACGAACGTAATTCATTGCATCTTGTGCGTTTTCATGCATATGTCGTGGGTTTTCTCCAAATGTAGCCAGAAGTATGACCATTTTTCCCAGTTCATTGGGATTGCCATCAGTAGCAATCGCATCACATAAATAAATAGATTCTTCCGAACGCAGTTTGGTTTGATCCAACCTGTTCAAATAACGTCCAAAGTCGTTCGGTTTCGATTTTTGCATGCATATCGACAATATACTGGTAGAACAATTGCCGACATTTTAAAATGTGATTGTCTGAGATCTCACGAATCATCAAGCGATATGAATAGTAATTCATGGTACTGACTTTCTTATTAGTTTCCTGATGCGTTTGTGGATTCATCATCTTGATATTGAAATGATATCCATCTTCTCCATGCCAGAAATTGGATATTGCAATGCATTGTAGGAGCGATGTGTTTTGGAAACTCGCTGAACATTACCACCTCTGCGATGAAGATCTACATATTGCGAGTTAAATTCTTCACCAACTATTATGATCGAGACTTCATTAATTGTTGGTGCGTTGAACTGTCTTTCGTGTTGGCCGGCTGGTGTTTTATCAGCTCTTATAGCAACAACGTGATCATCAGCTGGCATTCGCCCGAGCGCTGTCCTAAACAGTCGAACCAATTCGTTGTGTTGATCGAATAAATTTTGTAATGCAGTAACAATTTACTGATTAGAGCTGGTTATGAATCGACAACGTTGATCAACTTGTTCATCATTGGTTCCCATGAAATAAATTTGGATAAATTTGTGATCCGAATCTGGCAGAGGTAGAAGTGATCCTGCACGATGATAAATTTGCCCTTGGATTTTGAACGTTGGCATGTAATTGTCACATATGATTTCTGTTGCACCGAACGATGTCATTTGGAATCATGAATTGTACTTGCGTATGTTTGCCAAGAAATGTTTCGACTGGCTTGATATACCTGATACCAACGTTGATAATGGTTCAAGTATTAAATGCAATTCTGGCAATTTCACTTTTCCACCTGCGCAGCACATTCCTGGAGTTTCCTTTTTTAATTTCAATGCACGGCAAGATTCGCATAACTTGTCCATTTTTCCAATGACGACACTTCGATGGCCACTGTAATCATATTCCGCATCGTAATGGAACGCAGCAAGATTCAATTCAACGTGCAGCGTCCGTCTGGATCGATCATAGTGTTCTCTTCTTAAAGTCAGACTTGCGCTCTGTTGGTCAATGGTATAAGTCGAGCGGGCTTGAGCAGTTCGTTATCGGTCGGTTTCTAATCGTGAAGCTTGCTGCTCTCCAGTTTCAAACGATCGGGCTTGAGTAGTTCGTTCTCGCATGGTTTCCAATCGTGATGCTTGTTGCTCAGTTGTTTCGGAAGCTCGAAAGGCCATTATCGTTCGTGCTACAGATGTAGATCGGCCAATCTATTTCCGTTGGGAGGCATAACTGTCGATGAAAGTGGCGTATTTTCAAAATTTTCTGGGGGGGGGTCCATAATTTATGCGTAATTGTTATAAACTATAGTTTATAATAGTTACATACCTAAAAATTGTTTGGAGAAGGTGCAATTAAATATATATATAGATGTATATATTATATATTATTTTATTATATTGTATATATTTCGCAAAAATTACTTTACTCTATAAAATAAAATCTAAACGTCTCTTTTTTTTTGACAATTAATTTATCACTTCACTGACAGTAATTTCTATTTTTCTATGAATATTTAACATAGCCAATCCATTTAGTCTTATCTAAAAATAAAAGAACCGCAAATATTAATTTTTAAATTTTAATTTCTTAGTAATGTATTATTACCTCAGATATTGTATTTCGTAAATATGTTTTAATCCTTTTAAGTGTTGAGAAAGTCCATTCGTTTGGAGCCGAAGATATAGGAAGTGTAGCCGAAATTTGAAATAATTTATTTATGCCTGGATCTATGTCTGCATTACACTGTTTCAGTGCATTAATGGAATTTTTTGGTTTAACTTCCAAATGTTTAAGATTCCTTTACCACAATTGGTACTCTTCTATTATTGAATTATTTTTTGTTTAAATCTACCTCATAAAATTCAACTTATTTTTTAACCTCTTCTTTTGAAGATTTTTCGTCAAAAAGACAGCAAAAACTGGATAAAATTTCAAAACGGTTTACAACTCTATATTTTAATTGATTTATAAAAAATTTTAAATATGGAATAAAAATTGATTTGCGAAAATATTCTTCTGGATAATTGTTTGTTACGTTTGTTTTATGAACTTTTCTTTTATTAATTCTTGGAATACTCATAATCACATTGAATTTTTCAGCTATTTTTTTAGCAGCTAAAAAAAGTTCTTCAAAATTTTTTTCAGCATATTTTCTATAATCTTCCAACTCGGTTAAAGTATCTTGAGTTAAATCCATTGCTAATTTTAAATCAATGTCTATTTTTTGGAACTGTTTTGATAATGGAAGTCCAAGTCCAAATACTTTGGAAATAATAACTAACGTAATTATAAATTCTGGTTGGAGAATTGAAATTCGGAAAGCACTAGCTTGATTTGACGTGTCTGTATTATCCCACTCAGAAATTTCGTCAAGAGCTTCTTTTACACACTCAAATAACTCTAAAAAATCACTAATTGAATGATATCGTTCGATCCATCTAGTTTCACAATTTCTTTTTAATGATTTTTTAGAAATATTATTTTCTGAGTTTTCGATAGCTTTCGACAGTACAGATTTTCGTTTCGGAAACACAAAAAAGTCTCTCAATATTCCTATCGTTCCCATACAATTGCGTATTCGTGAAACGTTACATGATATCAACACAACAAGATTCAACGAATGAGCGGAACAATGTACGTATAAAGCCAAGGGATGCTCTTTATTTACATAACCTTGTACTCCATTGTATTTCCCAGAAATCGCTGCTGCTCCATCGTATCCCTGACCCCGAAGATATTGTGTATTTATACCAAATTGTTTGAGATTGTCAAGTATAAGTCATGATTAACCTTCTCCAGATGTATCAGTTGTTGGACAAACTGTAGAAAATCTTCATGCAATTCAACTGATTTTAAATCAACATACCGAACGCAAATAGACACTTGTTCGAGGCCGACTATATCTGCAGTTTCGTCGACGAGAACTGTAAAATATTTGGCTTAATTTACTCTGTCTACTATTTTACTCAGTAAAATTGAATTGCACGAATCAATTATAGCATTTTGACTAAGAGGACTCGTATATTTTATAGTGCCAGAACTTTCAAGATATTTTTTTAATAATGTGTCACCGCGAGCTCTAAAGCGTAATAAATTACGAAAATTTCCATTGTTAACATCAGTACTATCAACAGTTAATTTTCCATATCTATGAAATGATCTGCTTCAAAGACGGATTGTTTGTGATACTGAAGTGTCACGTGATTTTTTAAACGTTTCCATTGCATGTTTCCAATTCCGAAAAGGTTTTCTAACCAAAGAGCCAAGTGTTTGAGAATTTATACCGGCCCCAGATTTGGCAATCGCTACACAAAACGTACAAAATGCGCCATCTAATTTGGCTGAATACGCCAACCAAGTAAAAGTATGCAACCATGTATACTGAAATTTCAAATTTTTTGTTCGTTTATCCTTACCACTAACTATCACAGTATTAGGAAATTCAAAAATAGTTTCGGGCTTCCAAATTTTGTTAAGAACTTCTTCTATCTCAATGTCCGTTAACGAGCGGTTAAAATAAAATCCAATATCGAAATTGTTAAAATTACGTATAATTTCTGTCTCGATGCTATCAGATTTTTTTGATCGTTTGGTATATTCGGAATTATTATCTACATTTGGAGAAATTGGTCGTTTATTTGGAGACATTACGGAAATGGAAGAATTATGATGATCAAATTGCTGAACATTAGTATCATTAGATTTTTTAAAAAACTGTCTTAATGAAGTTTGCTGAGACATAATAAAATAAAATTATTGGATAGACTATTATTTAATATTACTTATTGACAAAAACACAATAAACACGCGTTCACATTGTAGCTCTCAAAAGCAAAATGACGAAATTCTATACTATTAAATCGTCCAGAAAATTGTCTGGGAGGTAATTAGATTTAAAAAGACATTTCTTATAAGATAAAAGCCATTAATTTCTATTTTATTACACCCATACTGCTATTACTATATAATATTTTAATTCGCGGTACGTCTACGCGCGGAAAGAAAATTTCTGCGAACAATGCGCGTGTACACGTGTACACGCGCGTCCATGTGAACCTAGCCTAAATCTTTATCGTAAAGGAACTTTGCCTTTATTGCACTTCACCGTTAAATCATCATCATAAAGACATGATTATACATATGTATAATTTTTACAATTATTACTATGCTGCAGAAACATGCAATTAATTTTTTTTGGCTCTGGGGAGGGAGTCCAGTACCCCTGGACCTCCTCCCGTAAATACACCACTGGTCGATGATATAGTGGAGAAATTTGTAATCAAAATCTGATAGAGGTAGAAGCACGATGATAGATTTGCCCTTGGATTTTGAAAGTTGGCATGTAATTCTCACATACGACGCTAAAACGTTGACGATAAAGGTCGATAAAGGCTACATTACCATTGTTACTACACGCAAACTACCTACACATTTGCAAGGCGCAACAATACTAATTACCCACGAAAACTGAGAAATTGTATTTTCTAATCACAAACTAATAAAAAACCATGCCAGAAAAACATATGACGGTTGCCCTTGGTAACATTCTGCAAAAAGTTGACGTCACACCCTTAGTTACGGCGAAAGGTAAACAACTCGTAGTTGCGAAGGACCACCGGAAGCCGGGTTATAAGTCATATAAGGAACCGGATTTTGAAAACTTTTAAGAGACAAAAACCATCCCGGGACTACGCTGAGTACGTAGGAAAAAACCATATCAAAATCCATCCAGCTGTTTGGCCAGACATCGATAACATACAGACACCAATTCATTTTTATACATAAATAGATATATAATATACCAGTTTAAATTCTAATTAATTATAATAATACAGACATAATTATAACAACAGAAAACGAAATATAACAAATTTATAGAGCCAAAAAAATATGTTATAAATCGCTCTTAACGCGTTGCAAAGACGTCGATGATTTTCGTACAACTACTAACCACTTACAATAATAAAAATAATAATAATAATACTAAATTTCTAGAAAACAGATTTATGATAATATGAGAGTACCTGCGCGAATTCTTATTATGGTTGATATAGCGTTGATATATGATAATTAGTTTTAAGTATGCTATATTTTCCTCATTATCACATTTTCAATATCTTATATATAAAATTCTCGTGTCACAATGTTAGTTACCATACTCCTCCGAATCGGTTTGACCGATTTTTATGAAATTTTATATGCATATTCAGTAGGTCTGAGAATCGGCTACTATCTATTTTTCATACCCCTAAGTGATAAGGGTTGTCCACCCCTATCATTTATATTTATTTTTTGGACAATTTTATTTTTTTTATTTTGTTATAATGAGGCATTAAAAATACATATAACCCTAAATTTTCACCCTTCTATCACCAATCCCTATTTTTTAATAGTTATTTTAGTAATTAATTATTTTTCATCCCGCTCGATAACTGATCAATTATCAATTATCATTTGGTAAGTTATCCCAGAGAATGAGCTAATTAAAACCAAGTCGTCGTCTTTTTGTGAATGTTTTTCACTCTATTTCGATTAAAATTTCCCTGAGTTTATGGCGGACTCATTTGCCAGACTATACCGGTGTCACGTCCCAGTAAACAGCACGGAGTAGGGATGAGACCGAAGCCGGTCTCCTGTTTCTCTCACACAATAAGCTTTCTCTCACTCCCTCCAGTTTTCGGATCATAATCTGTTGTGTGACGCGTACGAACGGTTGTTCAATATAGTATTATTACAGCTCACTACGTATACAAGGTGGCGCGGCCGATTATGACAAAACTGGTACGGACATGCGCGAGTTTCACCGGTTTTTCGTCCGCCACCCGGTGCGTTCTCATTTGAAAAAATAGTATAGTAACGTTCACAATTATCATTTTACTATCTCATATTAACTATATTCTCAAGTAAATTTATTATTAATTTGCTGGACTATAATTATTTATTCCTATTTTATCAATAATTAAAATTAAAATTTTTGAGTGTAGTTCCCACGATTAGTTAATTATGTGATATACATAATCTCAAAAGTACTCAACACGTGTCGCAAGCTCCCGCCAACAACGGCTATTGTGTTTTAAGTATAAATTATTCTTATACATTTATTATAAAATCCATAATTTTTTTTTATTTATATCGAAAATGTTGTTGGAAATGATCAAAAAAAAATTCGGTGAAAGTTAGATTTTTTTACAATTGGACAAATGTTTTTTTGTTTTCACTTATAAGAGCTCTAACTTCCACAGATTTTTTTTCACATTTCTAACAATATATTTTCGATATAATTAAGAAAAATAAAATTTTTTTGCTTTCGTAAAACAGTCTTATATTTAAATGTATATGTATATGTATGTGTATACAATCAAAGATTAAATACATTATCACTATAGTAATTCAATTAATCCTATTTATGTGTATTTTGTACAGTGAACAATGCCAACAAAACAGAAAGGGGCTAATTTGAGCCGTAATACAAGTAAATCTAGAAGCATGCGAAATACAAGAGCCCAAAGAACCGAAGAACAAATTCAGCAACAAAATACTGAACCATTGAACGGTTTACTTATCGGCACGGATCCAGATTCCAACGTATTCCTGAAGTCAATTCGAACATTCAATTCATGTTTTCAAATGAAACCGTTCTGAGCAACAGAAATAGTTCGAAATACTAATGCAAATGGTCAACAATACAATTCTACATTCAAAATCAGAGGGCAAGTTTATCATAAAATGGGCTCATTGCTGCCAATGCCAAACGAACCACATACATTTTTACAGATCTACTTTATGGGCGGTGAGGATTTTGGAAGCGCACTTGCCAATCGCGTGAATACACGTTGTGACTACAATAACCTTGATTCTTTTTTTGCCAGACGCATCGTCGGCGAGCTGGACGCTCTATTGAATGAGCACAATGAATTGTTGAAAATATTCAAATCACATACACAAATTGCAAAGCGATAATCACACAATTGTCATCAATCCTGAAAAAACATCAGCTGGAGAACACATTCGTAGATTCAATGTACCTGTTGTTGACGACGTTGCTGGAATCATGGTTGGCGATCGTACAGGTGCACGAGAAATTGTGATTCGTAGTAGAAATAATAATTTTCAGTTCATTGCTGATACACACCGTCCATATGACGCTCTCCAATATCCGCTAATGTTCTGGAAGGGACAAGACGGATTGCATAAATATTAAACAACGAGATCCCGTATCAGGTACTTCATTCATTATGAACTTGATTATTACTCATTTTACAAAACAATTAAATTATTAAACGTAATTAATTTAAATTAATATTATTTTATTATAGGAGTCGAAACAAACAAGAACGTTAGCTCGAAGGATTATTATGCGTATCGATTGATGATTAGACGCGGCCTGGACAACGTCATTATACGATGTCGTGAGCTTTGCTAACAATTCATGGTCGACATGTACGCGAAGATAGAGGGCGAACGACTATGATACTTACGATATAATCAACTCAAGCTGCGTGCGGAAGAGTACATTCACTTGCGAGACGCTATTGTCAACGCCGACGCCGCCGAAATTGGTAATTCTGTCATTCTACCATCATCGTACGTAGGCAGTCCATGTCATATGCAGGAATATATACAGAATGCTCTGACTTTTGTGCGAGAATATGGACGACCCTGTTTATTTATCACGTTCACATGTAATCCAAAATGGCTAGAGATTACATTATTGCTATTGCCTGGCCAAAATGCAATACATCATCATAACATTACAGCACGTGTGTTCAAACAAAAGTTGAAGTCTTTAATGAGTTTCATTACTAAATTACATGTATTCGGTCCCACACGTTGCTGGCTGTATTCAGTTGAGTGGCAAAAGCGAGGATTACCTCATGCACACATTTTGGTTTGGTTAATCAACAAAATCCGGCCTGAAGAAATCGATAACATAATTTCTGTGGAAATTCCAGATTCGTCTAACTGACCAATTGGTGTTTGATATTTGTTACAGCAAACATGATTCATGGCCCATGCGGTACTCTTAATCGTTCATCGCCTTGCATTGCAGATGGAAAATGTAAAAAAATTTTCCCTAAAGATTTCACTAACGATACGATCACAAATGTCGACGTATATCCAATATATCGTCGAAGAAATCCCGATAATGGCGGACGATCATTTATTAAAAACATCAGCAACACAGACGTAGACATTGACAATCGATGGGTGGTGCCATATTCGCCTCTGCTGATCAAGACATTC
The DNA here is from genome assembly GCA_019022885.1 of Schlechtendalia chinensis. Taxonomy (NCBI): domain Eukaryota; kingdom Metazoa; phylum Arthropoda; class Insecta; order Hemiptera; family Aphididae; genus Schlechtendalia; species Schlechtendalia chinensis. The sequence continues at coordinate 30,549,233 of CM032339.1, forward strand.
AATGCTCATATTAATGTTGAGTTCTGAAGTTTTGTGAAGAGTATCAAATACATTTGCAAGTATGTCCGTAAAGGTATAAAAATGGCTGTGTTTAGAGTGGAAAATACCAATGTGAATACTTCTCCAGTGAATAAAATCGATGAAATAACGCTCTACCAAATTGGTCGGTACATCAACTCCAATGAAGCTGCTTGGCGTATCTTTGGTTTTCCTATTCATGAACGGGATCCAGCAGTTATTCTGTTAGCTGTCCATCTTGAAAACGGTCAGCGTGTATTTTTCACGAACGAGACAGCGATTGATCATGCTATAAATCCACCAAAAACTACACTCACTGAATTTTTTGAATTGTGTAATCGTGCGGATAATTTTGGTGCCTTTGCCCGAACATTACTCTATTCAAAAGTACCACGCTATGTCACATGGGCTCAAACAAAAAATGGATGCCCCGCAAGCAAGGCTCACCAGTTGATGCATGTCTCAATTTATTCAAATCAAACACATTGGGGCGAGTATTTACAGTCAATCCAAGGCAGACTGAGTGCTTTTATCTTCGACTGTTGTTGGTTAATGTTACTGGCCCATTGCCATTTCTAGATACACGTAATGTGAATGGGCAACAGTATCCAACGTATAAAGATGCATGCCTTGCACTCGGATTGCTGGAAGACGACAACCAATGGGAATGTATGCTTACTGAAGCAGCATTGAACTTTACAGCAATACAAATTCGTCTACTATTCGCTATAGTGTTGACTACATGTTTCCCAGCCCGACCAGAGATATTGTGGGATAATCACAAAGATTCAATGACTGATGATATATTGCATCAACATCTGACACGGTGAAACGATCTAACGATAACATTCCGCGACGCTATGTACAATGAAGCACTGATTGCTATTGAGGATCTTTGCATTATCATTGCCAACATACCACTCAGTCATTTTGGTATGAATTCGCCAAATCGTACTGTATCTGATTTAATGAACACCGAAATGAATCGTGAACTGCAGTACAACATTGTAGAAATGGCGGCGATTGTTACTCGCAATTTCCTACTAATGAATGAGGAACAAAGAACCATTTACGACCGCATTATGCTCGCAGTTTCAGCAGGACAAGGTGGGTTCTTCTTTTTGGATGCACCAGGTGGAACTGGCAAAACATTTCTTATTTCGATAATTCTCGCCGAAATACGATCAAATAATGGCATCGCATTGGCCGTTGTATCATCGAGAATTGCGGCAACTTTATTGGATGGAGGCAGAACAGCTCATTCAGTATTTCAGCTGCCACTTAATATTCGAAAAACCCTGACGCAATGTGCAACATAAAAAAACAATCGTCCATGGCCACAGTGCTGAAACAGTGTAAAATTATCATTTGGGATGAATGTACTATGGCACACAAGCATTCGCTTGAGGCGTTGAACAGGACATTGAAAGATATTAAAAAAAACAACAACAAACTATTTGGTGGCACTCTGTTAGTCCTTTCAGGTGATTTCAGACAAACACTTCCCGCCATTCCACATTCAACATACGCTGATGAGATCAACGCTTGCTTAAAGTCATCGTCATTGCGGCGTAATGTTGAAAAAGTACAGCTGAAAGTAAATATGCGCGTTCAAATGCTACAAGATCCATCCACTGCAACATTCTCAAAACAACTCTTAGATATCGGCGATGGAAAAGTTACTATAGATGAAACTGGATGCGCAAAATTACCGACCGATTTCTGCACAATCATTAATTCGCAAAATGCTCTCATTGAACAAATATTTCCCGATGTACACACACAGTACATAAATCATGAGTGGCTTGCAAAAAGAGCAATTTTAGCCGCAAAAAATGTGGACGTTGACGATTTAAATCTGAAGACACAACAGTTGTTGCCAGGGAACTTGGTATCATACAAATCTATTGATACATTTTGCGATGCCAGCGAAGCTGTAAATTTTCCAACAGAGTTTTTGAACTCACTGGATTTGCCAGGCATGCCACCGCATAATTTACAATTGAGGGTTGGATCTCCGATTATTTTGCTTCATAATTTGAATCCGCCACGACTGTGCAACGGTACGCGATTAGTCATTCAAAAATTAATAAAAAACGTTATCGAAGCCAGCATTTTAAATGGCAAGTTCCGAGGTGAAAATATATTAAAACCACGAATCCCTATTATACCTACAGATGTGCCAATTCAATTTAAACGTATTCAGTTTCCGATTAGATTGGCATTCGCAATGACTATCAATAAGTCCCAAGGCCAAACGATGTCTGTTTGTGGCTTCGATTTGAGGACACCATGTTTTTCACACAGACAATTATACGTGGCTTGCTCCCGAGTGGGTAAACCATCCAGTTTGTTTGTGATAGCTAAAGGATGGGCTAACAAAAAATATTGTTCACGCTATAGAATTAAGAGAATGATATTGTTTGTTAGTGTTACTGTCGTAATTAATTATGATATATATAATTTTGAGGAATAAATTATAATAAATTTAAAAAAAATTAATGTTTGGTGTTTTGTTATTTTTATATTCTCTCATCGTTCACAGCGCTCCATGCCTCTTTCACTCATTTACCACATCCTTACACACTTACAATAAGTTAGTTATTTTTTTTCCACACTAGAAATTCCCTACAAATAATTTATATAGCAAAACAACGTTTGCCGGGTCAGCTAGTATATAATATATTATATAAAATGTATATTATATTACATAACGATATATATATATATATATATTTATTAATATCGTGACATAACTATTTTAATTAAATTAAATATCGGTCTCAACACTATGTATGAATGCTTTATATTTTTAATAATTACGCAGCATTTCTAATTGAAGTTCTCGACAACCCGGTTTAGATTCACTGACTTAAATTGAAGCATTAATGTAATATTAATTGTTTTTTAACTATTCATATTTTGTTTATAGCTAATATTATCATTTTAAATTGAAATAATAAAATATTATTATGTATTTAATTAGCATGTACAAACAAATACGTCGATGATGACGAAAAAACCAAATTGTCATAGAACATATCATCATGAATACAAAATTAATAATTTTGTAACTTTTAAAATAAAAATTTTAAAATATTTATTACACTAAAGTTTGATGTTTATTTTATGGCTGTAAAACTATAGCTCTTAGCATTTTATCTATTTTGTAATAATTAATATCACTCTATTTTATTTCAAATTTATATACCTACTCTAATAAATAAATGTTATTAAATATAATATTTTAAAGTAACCATTCATTTTTCATTTTTACTTAATCAACGTGTATAACTATATACTTCATATACAGCTATTTTTTTATAGAATAATAATAACTATAGCAAACAATTATAGCTACACTAGAATACAATTATTATTTTTATTTCATTTTTACATTTTTTAAATATATGCTATCTGCTATAGAATTTTAAAATACAGAATAATATTGACCATTTGGAAAATATTATAATATTAATAGTCTATGCTATTAACGTCATCTCCATACTATACATTTTTTGAGTTTTTATTATTTTATGTATTCACTAAAATACAAATTGTTTTTGAATTATTTAAAAGTATGTTAACATAAAATGTGTTCGTATAATATATAACAGTATGTTGTTAAATAAGTTTGAATAATAAATTTTTTTTTTTTATTTTATTTTTTTTTATTTTTTTTTATATTAAATATGTAGTTCACAATCTGTATCGACTAGACACAATAAGCATATTTGATGAGAGTTACATTATTATTTGTCATGAAAATAATAAAAAATTTGATGAAAGAAGCCACCCATCGATGACACTTTCTAAGGTTTTTTTTTTTTTTTTTATATATTATATGCTTATCTTAAGAGATCACGACACCACTTACGCTTCAGTCGTCTTGGGAGATTACCGGGTATAGTGGGAGTAGCCAAGTTTTTTATGAGATCGTTAGGGTGGTAATTGAGTTTAGAATGAAATCTTTTATAAAAAATTTTGGCTTCGTCGTTAATTGTATTGAGTTTGGTGTCAATGTGAAGGGTGTGATTAGATACGTAGGGTGGTGCGTTCATTATCTTTCGAAGAGCGATGTTTTGAAAAGTTTGTATTTTTTGTATGTTAGTCTTTTTAGCGTTGCCCCAAAGTTGGAGACCATATATCCAAATGGGTTTGAGAAGTGTTTTGTAAATTAAGTGTTTGGTATTAATGGAAGTGGAGTTATTATTGCTTAATAAGGGTTTGAGAAAACGGAGACGATGATTCAGTGCTAATCTTTTGATTCTGATGTGATGAGCCCAGGTTAATTTTTGGTCGAGGGTGAGCCCGAGGTATTTGATTTTTGGAGAGAAGGGTATAGGAATACCGTATAGAGAAACTCTAGGACAGGGAGCATGTTTAAGGGTGAAAGTCGTTTGGACAGATTTACTTTGATTTACTTTGAAACGCCAGTTAGTAAACCATTTTTCCATGGCGTTAAGGTGAGATTGGAGATTCTTTGACGCTATGAGTGGGTCTATATCAATAGATTTTATTGCTTTATCATCAGCGTAGTCTGCTACTGATGTGTTAGGGGTAGTAGGTTGGTCAGAAGCGAATTTATTGTACAGAATAGGAGACAAAATGCCCCCTTGGGGAACACCAGCATTAATAGCTGCTAAGTCAGATAAAGCGGAACCGAGGCGTATTTGAAAATAACGATCTGTTAGATAGGATTTGATGAGTAAGTAGTAGGAGGGAGGAAGGAATTTCTTAAGTTTGTACAAAAGCCCATCATGCCATACGCGGTCAAAGGCTTGTGAAATGTCTAGGAATACACAATTACAATAAAGTTTTTTTTCCAGGGAATACGAAATTGAGTCTACCACTCTGTGTGCTTGATGAATGGTCGAGTGAGAAGCGCGAAACCCAAATTGTGTATTTGGCAGAACATTTTTTTCCATAATTATTGGGAGAATTCGTTTCAGGATTAACCGTTCCAGTATTTTGGCGAAGAATGGGAGAAGGCTGATTGGGCGGTGAGATGATGGTATGTCTGGTGGTTGGTTTGATTTTGAAAATAAGATTATAGTTGCGAATTTCCATAGTAGGGGAAAATAGGAAAGTCTGAGTGAGGCATTAAATATATGAGTGATGTGAGTGATGGCTCTGTTCGGAAGGGATCTGGCTACTTCCGCAGTAATATAATCATATCCTGGAGATTTTTTTAGTGAGTATTTTTATATAGCAAATTTTACATCATTTGGTGTAAATGACTTGATAGGGAGAGACATTGGGAGTGGGGTGTTTAAGAAGGTTTCGACTAAATTTATGTTTTCATCGTTTATGATATCAGCGTGTGGTTGAAATGTATTAGCCAGATGTTCCTTAAAAAGTTCAGCTTTTTCGATGTCAGAAATAGCTAAGCTGCCATCTGATTTTTTAATAGGGACATTAGGTGACTTATAGCGAAGTATTTGCTTTGTTTCTCTCCATAGACTACCATCTTTGGGAGTAAGTTTCTTTAAGTGATTTTGCCATATGTTAGACTTAAATTCAGTGAGCAGTTTTTTCAGTGAATTAGCTAATTTATTGTAATAATGTTTATGGGAAGGTAGGCGCGTGCGCTGGTATAGAGCTCTTGCTCTCCTCTTTTCTACTATTTTGTTGCGAATATATTCAGGGAGAGGGCTTATTGAAGGAGGTGCAGAAATGGTATTTGTAGCTGTCAATGCTGCAGTTTGTATTATATTGGTAAGGTTGTGAACCGCTAAGTCAATATCATTGGGAGATTTTAATTTTGTGTTTAGTTTAATTTTTGTATTGACTAATTCCTGAAATTTAAAATGATCTGTGAATTTGTTAAATAATTTGTTGGATTCTTTAACAGAAAATGAAGTATTGAGAGTAAGGAGTATTGATGAATGGTCAGAATTTAGATCAAGCAAATTTTTAGTAGTGTGGAATAAGTTATTCGGTAGTTTGGACACAAAAATATCAAGAATATCTGGATTTTTACGGGTCGAAGAAGGCCAGTAAGTTGGATCAGGTGGGGCTAGAACTTTAAGTCTCTTTGAGTTTATAAAGTTGTATAAGGTGACTCCTCTAGGATTATTCACACGGCATCATCATGACTGATGTTTGGCATTGAAATCGCCGCCTATGATAAAGTTATTATTAAATGAGTTGAAGTAGTCGGCGAATTGAGTATTTTTAATGTTATGTTTTGGGGGTAAATAAACAGCATCAATGGTGAGAGGTTTATTGTTTATCTTTAAGTTAATAGCACAAGATTGGAGAAAGGATTGAGAAAAGCTAGGTGAAGGAAAAAATTCAATATTGGATTTGATAAATATAGCAGCACCTCCATGCGCGGTATTGTCGGGGTGATTTGTTTTAATTAAAGTATAACCGAGGATATGTATATGGGAGTATGTAGTGAAGTGAGTTTCGGAGATGAGGGCAACATCAATACGTTTGCTGTTTAATACGGTTTCTAGGTCAAGGGCATGGTTTTTTAATCCATTGGCGTTAAATTGTAATATTAAGAGCGAATTGTCTATGACAGAATTATTATAGTTATTATTAGCCATTATTTGTCGAGGAGCTTGGTTATTACTTTTGTTAAGAGAGATATTAGTGGATTTATGACATTTTTGAATTCATCTAAAAAGTTAGTCAATAAATTGTTTAAATCTGGAGATTGAGTATCGGTAGTAGGGAGTGGAGCACCGTTAGCTGGTATATTAGACGTGGCTTGAGCGTAAGTTTCCGCTTGCAGAGAGGGTTGATTAAGGAAAGTGCGATCAGGTGGATGGCTACTTTGTACATTAGTGGTTTGGGTATTAAAATTATTTTGAATTCGATTAGTTGGTATGCTGGGTATCTTACGACGTTGGAGTTCTTTGTAAATTGTGCAGCCCTTGTAGTTGGCTGGGTGGTTTTGAGAACAATGAGCGCATTTCGGAGGAGCATCACGTGGGTTCGGGCAAGCAGTTGACTGATGATCTGCACCGCAGCGAACACATCGGGGATGGTAACCGCAGTAAGTTCTGGTGTGTCCGTATTGTTGACAATTATAACATTGGCTGATTTTTTTCGGTTTGTATGGCTCTTCGATTTTTACTTTACAGTGAGCGCTGGGCACGACGGCGTGCACTAATGACTATGCTATCGAAAGCAGATAAAGCGGTGTGCGATACAATATACGTGTGGACTGTACGGTGTCTGGACACGAACTGAATAATAAATTTAATAATGTTTAGTAGATTTTCTTATTATACTAATTAAATTTAATTATAATAAGTAAAGTTAATAATAATCAATGAGTATTTGTATTGTGTATAATATAAATTTTACCTAACTAATTACTTTTTATACATTATCCTGCACCAGATGATTAAAATAAAAATACTTGGTAATCGTCCGACGACATCTATAAGTATTTATCATCCTCTCCTCATGTAGTCGGGGTTCAATATAAATATAAATAATATGTTAATTGATTTATTTACAAAAATCCTAATATGTCCGTCACCAGTACGGTGATATCCGAGATTTAGGTTGGCGGCCGTTTATAGAAGACGTCAGTCTGGATTAACGTATGACACGGCTCGTGTATGTGTAAACGAATCGTTTACACCACCGAGTCGATAATCATCAACTGTCCATCCCTTTCCGCATGAAACGCTGACGAAAATACTTTAACGCCGTAAATACATTACGCGCGATCGCAAAGTGTTTTCGCCGCCGGTACGTCGACGTAATAGATAGCGAATAATGCTACGATTTTGCGATTAGGTAATTAAGCAGCGGCTATTGATTACACGCAAATTGTATTTGGATATTATAAATAGGGGTATTCGGTTAATTAAAAATACGATGACTTACGAACGACGACAATCTGAATATGTCGAACCGATATATTCGAGTAGCACATTCGTAGCCGTATTACCGCGATCATTTTGCATTGTCGGGAATACAAGTGTATTGTACATTTATATTTACATTCAGTTTAAAAGAAAAATATTTTTAGTTGTGTAAAAATATAGTAGTCATTAACGCGTACTGTTCTTTGACTGTTTTTACTGCCATTCAACGGTATTTTGCCGCCACTATCAACCGTCACACGTATAGGCAAGGTAAGCACGTGCCTAGGGCTAGACACTGGGGGGGCTATATTTTTCTAGTTTGAAATCATAGTATTAAAAATTTTAATGATTATATATTTTGTATTATAGTATCATGAAAATATAAAATCCAAATCGTTTATTAAATTTGTAAATACGTATATTGGTATAATTTGTTTATATCTATTGATTATGATAAGCTTTGTAAATAGCGCGGTATATTATTGTATACCGTGTTTAATATGTAGCACATTGTGGTATATAGTATTATCAATTGTCAGTATTTTACACGAAAATTTATAGAAAAATATGTATCTATGTGAAAATCATGGATTAATGGTTTACCCACGGAACAAGTCATAATATAACCTAATCTAACCGTGACGAAAATAAATATTGTTTTATCAAATATCATTCATATTGTTTATAATTTATATTATAAATTCGTGATACTATTATTCATAACAGGAATTATTAGCTATACTCCGGCTATTGACTATAGTATATTATTAATATGTTATATAGATTTGGGTAAGTTAATTCAATAAATTATTTACTGGTGTCTAAAAAGATAACACATTTTAATTTATTTTTGCTGATACTTCTGCAATCTGCATATATCTTGTATATAATTTATGCTTATTGCTTCTTTGATGATTTTTGATAGTATTATTTAACTATGAGTGCACCAAAAAAGATTCCAAGTGGTACTCAGTTAAGAAAAAAAGAAAAGAAAAATATGTAGAAAAACAACAAATTATTAACCAAAATCAAAATTTCACTTAATTTTATGACAAAAAGTTCTACTTATGATATAAGTAATAATTCGAATGAAAATAAATTGATAATAACCGATGAAGAAACTAATATTTGCTCTAATACTACTAGCATTATGAATGAAAATGTTTTCAATGAAAATCAAACTGCTACAGAAAAACTCGCTACTGATATTTCTTCTAACACAACTAGTATCAACTGGTTTTTATCTCAGATAAAAATCAAACTATAAATTGGAATGATCCAGCTGAATGAAAATCTGATAATTATTATCGAGATAATATAACTAGAAATGGTTATATACAAAATATAGATTATAATTTTTCATCATCTTCTAGAATATATGATAATGTCAATAGATATTGTTTTAAGACATTTTTTGTCAAAAACCTTGAGAATAATGAAAAAGTTCAATGTAAATGGTTGGTGTATTCTTCAAAAATGAGTTGTCTATTTTGTGACAAAATTATTTAAATTGTTATGTAATGTTTTTATTTAAATGTGCAACATTTTATCGAAACTGATAGTAATAAGCACACATATGCAACAACTTTTATATTTTCTTTTTTTTTTCTTTAATCAACGTAATACTCATTGGTTTTTTGTTTACTTAAATATATTTATTTTATTTTTTTTATTTACGAGTATTAACTTATAATTTTTATTTTATTTCTATTCGTTAATTCTTTATTTTTCTTTTTTTTTTATTTCTTTATTTTTAATTTTCTTTTTTCGTATCCTTTTTACTCTTTATTTGTTTTTTCTTTAATTTTCACTACTATATTATTTATTACGGCTACCAAAGTTGATGTTCTTTTGTTTAATAGGTACGAATATTTAACTTTAAAATTTATAAATACAAATTTGCATATTTACTTTTAAAAGACATGCAAATAAATGAGGATTGTTTCGAACTACATCAACATCCACATTAAGAACAATTCAATAGCAACAAAAAAAACGAAGCAAGTAGCAGAGAAATTGTGGTTAAATTTTGAGATTAAGTTCGCGTCGAACCGCGATAGGGCTCACATGCCTCTCTTACCGGTCGCCGTAATATTTCAAATTTACCTATCTAAATTTCCTTTTGTGAAAAAAAATTTTATATTATCTTATTTAGTTTTAAATTTCCCTCACAGTGCGCGTTTTTAAATTTTATGTTAAAATGTTTTTCTTTGGCTTATTTATTAATTTCTCTTTTTTTTAATTAGTGTCTAGAATAGTTTTAACTACATTATCGCGGGCCGTCCCCGGCTTGCCAGCCGGCGTCGGTTACTCATTACATAAGCACCGTCGATATCAGTATGTCAAACAACAATAACAACATTAATCGTAAAATTAAAAACAAAATGGACAAAACAGTCCCACCGATAATAATAAGAAATAATTCAATTGTCAATGAAAACTCTATTCAACCAAACACAAATGTTGTTACTTCACCAACTCTTTCAGTAATCATAGACGAGGATGGTTTTTCAACACCAAAAAACCCGATCAAACGACATAGATTATCTTCGCCTAACTCACCATCATCTCACCAAGTTAAAAAACCGATGTTTATATTTGTAAAGAGATTTCACAATATTCTCTACAGAAGATAACACTCATTCGAGGAATAACAATAATAATAGTGATGATAAAGGTAATAATAATAACATTAACAACACAGGTACAAATGACATGGACACCCAAACTCTAAATTCTTCTAAACCACCGCCAATTTTTGTCCGCGGGGTGGGGGATATTGGTGCAGTAAGGTTTGAACTAATAAATTTGATTGGTTCGGACAGTTTCTTTTTTAAAGCTTCGCTCAGTAGTTTAAAAATCCAAACATTAACACCCGAGTCTTACAGAAAAACAATCCATTTCTTGAAAGGAAAAGACGCACAATTTCACACTTACCAATTACGTGAGGAAAAAGCTTTTAGAATAGTTATAAAAAACTTACACCCTAATACTTCTGTCACTGAAATTAAGGATGAACTAGAAGAAATTGGATACACTGTTCGCCAAGTAGTAAATATATTACACAGACAATTGAAGGTTCCTTTACCAATATTTTTTGTTGATCTCGAGCCCTCAGAGCTTATAAAGGATTTTTTTCTATAAAACATCTATTACACACTCGAATAAGAATAGAAGAACCACATAAACGGCAAAATATTATCCAATGCCAGAACTGCCAGGAATACGGCCACTCAAGATCTTACTGCGCATACAGTCCTCGCTGCGTACGCTGCGGTCTAAATCATGCATCTTCCGAATGTTCCAAACCCAAAATACCCCCAGCCAAATGCGCACTCTGCCAAGATGACCACCCTGTCAACTACAAGGGCTGCCGCATTTACCAAGTCTTCAAAAAACTCCGTCAACCAAAATCAAAAAATATCATCCATCACACAACTCAAGCTCCATCTCAATACGCCACCACTACTAAGGTAAATCCTACTGACCTAAATGAAAAATCTCCTTTCATACGCCCAAACCACTTCCAACACCCCTCTTAACGCCAACAATCTTCCTGACCCCAATAAAATATTATACGATTTTTTAAATGAATTTAAATCCTTAATAAACCCTCTCCTCTCTCTTCTCACAACAATTTTAAATCAATTATTAACCAAAAATGATAAATAATCAACTCACTTCTCATCTTTTCTCATCCTCTCTTGGGAACTCAAATGGCTTATATAACCATAAAGATGAACTTTTAACAACCCTTCACGAAAAAAATATCGATATTGCATTAATTTCAGAAACTCACTTCACCGAGCATTCAAAAATTTCTTTCCCTGGCTACAGAGTAATACATACAAATCATCCTGACAACTCAGCTCACGCTGGTGCGGCTATTATCTTCAAATCATCACTAAAATCTTATCCACTTCCTGAATTTAAAACTGCCTCCCTCCAGTCAGCCTCCATTAAAATTATCTTGAATCATATCCCGATCTCTATCTCTGCCGTGTACTGTCCACCAAAACACAAAATCTCTATAACTGAGTTCCACAATATTTTTCAACACTAGGGGCACAACTTTATTGTTGGTGGTGACCTAAACGCAAAAAACACTTACTGGGGATGTCACTCAAACACAACCAAAGGCACATCTTTACATCAGGTTTCTTTAAACAATAACTACTCCATAATTGCGCCCTCTAATCCAACGTATTGGCCTACCTCACGTAAAAAACGTCCAGATATTGTAGATATTTTTGTTTGCTCTATCCCCGACATCTTTCAAAAACATATTTTAAATCTTTTAGATCCATGCTCTGACCACACCCCAATCCTTCTCTCACTAAACGCCGGCGCTCAAACTATCTCCAAACAACCTTCACTTATAAATGGTAAAATGAATTGGGATAAATTTAAAAAAATATTAGATTGTAATATTAATTTAAACATATGCTTAAAAACTCCCGATGACATCGAAAATGCCGTACAAAAACTTACTACATCAATCCAATCTGCAGCTTGGAGCTCCTGTTCAAACACAGTTCAATCTATTCCCTCTTTTATTCTATCCCACTCCCAATATTTGCTCGTGACCTAATATCATTAAAACGTCGTGCCAGGTCAACCTGGCAAAGAACTAGACTTCCCTCAGACAAATATTTATAACAACCTATCTAATAGAACAAAAAAATGTTAACAGAACTTCGCAAAGAATCATTTAACAAATACACTGCTTCTCTTTCGGTCAAAAATTGTTCCCTTTGGAAAGCTACTAAAAAAATTCTCCGTAAACCGACAATATTACCCCATAAAAAAAGAAGACTCAAACTGGGCAATTAATGACTTGGACAAAACGATACTTTTCGAGAGAACATTTTGCAAAAGTTTTCAAACCACATGATGATATTCCAACACCGTTTTATATTTAATAATATTGATAGTCAGCTGTCCATTCCCTACCAATGTATCTTCCTCCAAAACATTTTTCTCCATGTGAAATAAGTCAATGTATTAACTCATTCCCACTAAAAAAATCCCCGGGTACGATCTAATAACTGCCGAGGTCGCTCGTCAGCTCCCCAAAAAAGTAATTTTAATGTTAACCCACATCCTAAATTCAATCATTCGTCTATCATATTTCCCCATACAATGGAAATTTTCAATTATTATCTTAATTCCCAAACCTAAAAAACCTCCTTCCCTTCCTTCTTACAGGCCTATAAGCTTACTACCTTTTTTTCAAAACTATGTGAAAAACTCGTTTTAAACGTGTAAACCCAATATAAAAGAGAAAAAAAATTATTCCCGATCATCAATTTGGTTTTCGGGAAAGACATTCTACCATACATCAAATACATCGTCTTGTAGATTTAATATCAATAAGTTTGGAAAAAAAAATTATACTGCTCCACAATAATGCTTGACGTATCGCAAGCGTTTGATCGAATTTGGTTTCCAGGTCTTCTTCTTAAGCTCCGGGACATTCTTCCTCCCACTTATTATTTATTTTATAAATCATATCTAGAAAATCGCTCTTTCGCAACCAAAGTTGGCAATGAAATTTCTCCTATACATTCCATTAACTCGGGTCCCCACAAGGAGCTATCTCGTCACTCTTATTATTTAATATTTATACTTCTGACCAACCTACATCATCTCACACTTATGTAGCGGATTATGCAGATGAAAAAATACTTATTTCTATTAACGAAAACCACAATACTGCTTCCTCACAACTTCAGTCACATCTTAATACTAGCTTATTTGGTTCAACAAATGGCGAATAAAATTAAATGAAAACAAATCTTGCCACACCACTTTCACTCTCTCTAAAAAAAATCCTCCTCAAGTTTTTAATAATAATAACCATACCTACTGACGTTAAATCAAAATATCTTGGTCTAATTCTTGACAAACGATTAACATGGTCCCCACATATTCACTCTAAAAAACTAGCCGTAAATCAACGCCTCAGAGCCCTTCAACCACTACTTAACAAATATGCAAAAACTAACTTACATTCCAAACTTATAATATATAAATCTCTCATAAAACCTATGTGGTCCTACGGCATAGAACTGTGGGGTGCCGCAAAAATCTCTAACATAAATAAAATTCAATCACTCCAATCAAAAACGTTACGCCATATTCTTAATGCTCCCCCTTACGTCTCTAACGAAACAATACATAATGACCTCCACCTCCCCACAGTAAAGCAAACAGCTATATGCCGATATAAAAACTTCCATAAAAAACTTCAAAGTCATTCAAATCCACTCATAAAGCATCTTTCTTCACTTACTCTCCCGGAAAACGCTCCTCGCCGTCTGAAAAGATCGTGGTGCAGAGATCTTCTCCTTCAACCATAGTTTATCCATATACTATAATAATTAAAATCAAATAAAAAAAAAAAAAAAAAGTCAGTAGGAGTGCCAGTAATGGCTGGCTTCTTCTCAAGCTACTCATGTGTTTTGTTTTTGTTTTTGTTTTTTGTTTTTTTTTTTTTTTTAATTTAAAATTTTTATGTATAACCTAATTACTTATTGTGCTATTAACAACACAGATTGTAATTTTTTCTTTTAAAAAAAAAAAAAAAAAATTTTGAGATTAAATTTTTATTTGGTAAGAAACAATCAGTATATAATGATTTAAAACAATTAGAAAATCAATACTTAGTAAATCACTCTTATAATCAATTTTTTCCTATTTTTTTTCATGCATATGACATATTATCGGCTTACATATATGGTAGATAAGTTAATAAATATATAACAAGATTATAACAAACTTATTAATATATAATAGCTTAATAGATAGATAAATTAAAAAAAAAAAAAAAAAAAAAAAAAAAAAAAAAAAAGAAAAAATAGAAAATAACACAACAAAAAAAAAAAAAAATTATAAGTTATAATCGCACAGCAAGTTCCTCAAGCCAATTCGCTGCGACCGGGCCACACTCGTGCAGTTTTACCAGCCCGTCTCGAACTTTGTGAACGGGCAACGTCTCTACGATGTGCGTGATATTCTGTATCTCACCACATTCGCACAGTGGTGAGTCGATCATGCCCCATTTATGCAGTAGGTAGTTGCACCTTCCATCCCGGTTCTAATACGATTAAGTGTTTGTCCCTTGTGCCCTTTTTAAATCCAGCCAGGGACTTTTATGGAAAGGTTCTTTAATCAGGTCTTGGTTACGAGTTTTGTTTGGTTCCATCGTACTTTTTCAAAGACACTCTGTAGTCTCATTGTTTGTTTCTGTATGCCAATGGGGGGCTGGACTTTAAGCGTAGTGGTGGATGCTCAAGCATGTCCTTTTTTAGTGGTAAATTAGGTAGGCTTTAATTTTTTCTAGCATCTTTTTTGGTGTGCTTCTAAGATCTGGGGGGAATATTAGATAATATTGGCAACCATACGTTTGAGTTTACTTATCTTGCCCTGATATAATGCGCATAGCATGATTCAGTTGAATATTCAACTTTCTAAAAGGGCGCTTCTAGCCCCAACAAGGTGCGCAATATTCGGCGCGCTGACACCAAGCGAGCGCTGTAGTTCTTAGCACACTGTTGTGGCAGCCCCAGCTAGTACCCAGCTAATTTAGCCATATATTATGCGTGTCTTTTTATTTGACGTCTTCCAAGTGTTGATTGAATGTTAAGGTTCTAATCGAATTTTACCCCAAGGTATTTAGGGCATTCTTCAAGAGGCGATGTTTTGTCCGTCTATTCTATGTGTAGTTATCTCTGTTGCCTCCTATTGTTGAGATGGTAGGCCCTTGTCACAAACTTACTCGGATTTATGTTAAATTGCCACTTCTGGAAATATTTTTGTATTTTTATTAGATCTTCAAAAATGTTTCTAACGCTGCGAATGTCTTGCTTGCGCTTACTAGCGCCACATACCCGCATACATGAATTTTCTCGAAAACAGTAATAAGTGATGTCAGCCCGTATACGCATTTAAAGAGATAATTGAGAGACAGTACGGATCCCTTGGGGGAGCCCATTTATTGTAGGAATGTGTCCACGCTTTATCTTGGCCCTAATGTGATACACGGAATTTCGTGTTTGATAGTTAGATTTTCTAATATTCCTAATTCATCGTTCTACACTTTGTTTATTTTAGTCATCTTTTATCGTAGTACCCTCCACTCTTCCATACGGTTTCATAAGCGTGATGAGAGGTATAGGAAGGGACGGCACCAGACTTCTCTTGGACTCGTTGGAAACCATTTTCTATATAGGTGTTGCTAGTGCAAAGAGTTTTGGTCACAACAATTTTCTTTTATTCCCCTAAAACTCTGCATTGGTTCTGTTGGTAGGTATGCTACCACTAAAGGGGTTGTAATCGTGCTAAGATCAGTCCTTTCAAAAGGTTTTGTATGTGTTGTTGAGAGCAGGGCTATTGGTCGAGATAGTTTTTAGGGTTTGTTGTTAGCTTCTTTTATTTTGGTTTATTGTCAGGATAGCAATTGCTTTCGTTTCTCTCGCCATAATTTTTTGGGGAGAGTATTTCGTGTTTACTATTTTATTGGCCAAATTTTTCGAACCCAACTAAGATGCTCCGGGGTCCAAGATTTTTAAGAAAACTCTGGGGAGGATTCGTCTGTTCTCAGCTGCTTTTTTCCATTTTTTACATTTTTTAGAGCGTTATAGACCTCTTCATCTGTAAAGTCTGACACGAGTGCTGATTTTTTCATTCGCATTCCCTTAACTCCTCTTCGAGTTCTCTTTTACTCTGATTTTTACAGTTTTTTGGGTTTGATATTTGAAGTTTTGAAGAGGTTTTCGCGATGTCAGTGGCTGCACCACATTCAGCTTTCTTTGAAGGTTTGCGCAGCGCCAAGCTTTCGTACAAGACCCTTTCCGGGTGATGGTATGTCCTTTTTCTTCCTTTGCCAAAATCATTTTCTCTCCACCCCGTATGCCAAAAAGATTGCTTCCCCTTTTTCCGTTTGACTATTATGTAATGTGAATCCCCCTTTTTTGCTCCAGCAGGGGTTTAATTCTGTTTATGCCCTCTGGGTATTGTAGGATTGCTTTTTTAAAAAGTTTTACAAATCTGATATTTTCTGGATAAAAAATCGGTTTATATTCTTTTCCCTGTTTTTTTAACCACCCTCCGCCTTTCGAAATTCCCACCTGGCTTTGGGGTTTTATGATTTTTGGGAAAATTAATGCTATACTAAACCACTGTTTGTTGGTTTTTGGGAAATTTTGGGTAAGGGTCGTGAGACTCAAAAGGGTTTTGGGCACCTTGTTATTGTACAAAAAAAAGGGTCAGGTGATAGTTGCCCCCCCATCGCCTGACGAAAACCCTGTTTAGCGTATATCCAAGTAGGCGGTGAAGCCTCCCCAACAAGGGGGCCGCCACCCCTGATTCTCACTAGAACCCCCACCGTGCTATGTGAATTGAAGTCACGATTAAATTGTGCGTTTTGTTGGCTGGAGTACGATTGGCCACTTTCGATGGGGTTTGTTCATTGTAAATTAAAGGGGCCCAAATAGCCAACGAGTGTTTTTCAGGAGGGGGGCTATTTGTTCTTAAACTTTTGGGTTTAGTGGGGTTCCCAGCCCCATTTTGGGTGACCTTTTATCGACCATATTGAAACCAGGCACCCCATCGACGATCTTGTCACTCGAACGTGGGCCTTTTGGGATTGCAGTAGGTTTTCCCCAAAACATTTTTCCAAAATATCAACTTTCCCCTTGCAACCTTCCACTTTATTGCACTAATTTTATTGTTTTTTTGATTTTTTGTTGGGGTTTTCGTGGCGAAAGTTTTAATATTTTTTTTTTTTTTTTTTTTGTTTTTTTTTTTATTTTTTGTAAGGATTTTTTTTACGTAGTTCACGCACGTGGGTTCCCTAAAAGGGGCGTTTAACCATAGACCAGGGGGTCCTAGACTTTTGGGCTGCGTTTGTGTCGTTTCGTTTGTGCCTTTCAAATACCCGCAAAACTATTTCCTAATTTGTATTTTTACTAATAATTCCCTACTCCGGGGGGGCCCAGGGGAAGGTACGACACCCCCCCCCAATTTTTCCTATAAAAACCTAACATTTAAACCCGTTAACGGTCCCTTTTTTTGGGAAATTTTTTTGCCCCGTAAATTTTTCAAAATAATACTTTAAACCCCTCTATATTTAATTAAGGGTCAAAATAAAAAAATGCAAAAAAAAAAATTTGAAAATTAATTTTTAAAATTATTTTCCTTTATCTTTTTAAAATTTTACATGATTATTACCGAAAAACATATCGGTCGTGACTGTTTTGGGCATTTTTTCCTATTTTGGTTCATGGGGTAAAACGTTTAAATGCGGTATTTTAAGGGCGTCCAAACGAAAACCCTAATTTAAGGGAAAAAAAAAAAAGGGTAATTTTTCCCAAAAATAAATTTGGGATGCACCCCATTGAAAAATAATTTGGGAGAACTCAAGAAACCCAAATTTAATAAAAAAAAGAAACTTTTTTAAAATCAGGGAAAATCCCATGGTAACGATCAAATAAAAATAAAACGCAAAAACCGAATCAGTTAATTTTAAACATGTTAGCAATTATTTTTTGTGACGGAAAAAAATATAAACATGGCCCAATCTAAAAAAAAGGGTTTTACAAGAAATTAAAAACTTGAAATTTGAAATTTAAATTACAGAATAAAATTTAGTATTTTTTTCCACTGTCACCCCCTAAATCAAGTATCAAAAACTTTTAAGTTATTTCCCACAATGTACTTACAATATTATTACAGATTGATTTAGTAAAAAACCTTCGATTTCAAAAAGTATTTTTTATTAGCCCTTTGATGTGTTAAAAGCTGTAATGCAGAAACACTATTTTGTGTTCCTAAATGTTTTAAAAAATCATTTTGGGCCGGAAAATTTGCCTTTTTGATTAGATAAAACAAATTTCGAAAACGAAATATCTTTGGTAAAAATTTTAAATCTACCAACTCATTCTAAAAGGTTTTTTTTTCGTGCAAAAATGAAAAGAAAAATTTCCCTGATATCACTTTCATTAACAATAATGACAGAGGAAAAAAAAAAAGAAACGAAAAATTGAGCCCTGAGAAAATTACAAATTATCAAATTGTCTTTAAATTAATAAAATTACTGTTTTTACTTTTAAAAAAGGTGACTAGAATTTATAATCTTTTAAAAATCGCAGAAATTCTTTTGAAAAAACTTTTTCAAATAATAAAAAATTTTTAAAAAAAACAATATAAAAAATTTTTTAATTAAAAATTTTTTGCTTATAATAAAAACAATTTAACATTTTTAAATACTTAAAAAAAGAATTTTTTTAAATTTTTTTAAATTATACTACAATAAAAATCAAAATTTTTTGGTACCTTTTTCTTTTGTTTTTTTATTTATTTTTAAATTTTGCATGCACCTTATACGGTACCGGAAAATTTTTTCCCTTTTTAAAGGGTACCTCTGTAGGAGGTCACTCTAAATAGGGGTCTTATTTCGGCCCCCTTCGGTGCCCGATTAAAGTTTTACTGTATCAAAATTAATTTTTAAAAACTTTAAAAAATAAAACTTTAAAAAAAAAATTTGTTTTGGGTTAAAATACTCACAAAAATTATAGCAAATCAACTTAAAACGATTATTTAAATTTAACATAATATTTGAAACAAAGCCGAAACAAATTCTTTACAAAAAGAAATATCTAAAATTTTTTCTTTTATAAACAAAACATTAAAACAAAAATTAAAATACAGGGGAATCCTTTAAAACTGCCCAAATACCGATGATTTGGATTAAGAAGTAATCAATCAAATTCCTTCGATAATTATTTTTATTTTTAACATGGTAACATAATTCGACCCCACGTGTTTCGGGGGCAAAGTGGACTGTAGTTGCACTGGTTGGGAAACCCACTGCGGGGCACGACGGTGTTTTTATCCCGCACATTCTCTCGTTATTTTTACTTTTTTATAAAACCCATTTTAGATATATTCGAACATTCTCGTTTCAAACATACCCCCCACCTTGAACTGTTTAAAAAATAGTTAACAAATAAATATGACAAATTATAAGAAATTCAAAATTTAGAGAAAAAGCATAAAAAATAAACAGATAAATAAAAAAAAAAAAAAAATAATAAAAATAAAAAGAAAATAAGAAGCAAACAAAACAATTTTTTTTTTTTTTACAAATAATAAAAAAATTTAAACATTAAGAAAAACATCAAAATAAACAAAAATAAATAAATTAAATAAAAATTTTAAATAAAATATAAAGATAATAATAAGAAAAACAAAACAATTTTTTTTTTTTTTTACTTTCAGGGATATTTCCTTCAAAATCAACGAAACATACGGCTCGCCCGCTAGTATCCCCTTAGGGTTTGAAACTCCCCCAATTTAAAACACACCCCACGAATATTCCCCCACCTAAAAGGACATCGAAGGGGGGGCTTATCTCTCGTTTTAAAAACAATAGTCTCAAAACCCGTTCGCCCCATAGAATACTTTTTTTGTTCCCTTTTAGTTGGTAGGAATCGGCCCTTTGGGACCAAATTTTTGTTTAAAACTGTAAACCCCAGCCACCTTATGTCGTTTGCAGGTTATCGACCCCTTCGGAAGGGCGTGTAACGAATCCCCAATCAAAAAGTGTCCGGGATAAAACGGTAGTCGGATGGATGTAAAGAAAAGGGGGTTAAAGGAGGGAAAATTTAAAAATTGCCTCTTACTTTTGTACGATTCAATTTTTAAAAACGTTAATGACGCTTTCCAAGTTCGATCAAATATTTTTTAACTTTTTCATAGGGGCCCCCCAAATCCACCGAAAGGGCGACCTAGGGGGAATAAAATCCCAAATTGAAATAAAAAGGATTGTATTTGAATACCCCGATGTTCGACGAAAAAAAATTTTCCTTTGATCGATTGCCCCCACGTTTGGGTCGGTTGGGGAATACTTTTCCGTCAGAACCACCTACAAAAAAATTTTTGTTTCCCTTCAAAATCCCGAGTGGTCAAATTCCCTCCCAAACTCTATTTACTGTTTTGGGGAAAAAACATAAAAAACACAACATAGCTTTTTTTAAAAGGGGGTTTCGACGAAATCGGGCTTATAAAAAAAGCCCCCCAAAATCAACGCCGGTCTTTTTGAAACTCTTCCGGGGGACCGCCCTTTGGAAAGTCACCCTAATAGTTGTTTTTACTGCTGGTTTTATTTAAAATTTTTTCAAAACGATCCACCCCACGGGCAATATTTCGCCCACTGAGAGGCCATATGGACGAATCAAATAACTGGCTTGGGGACCCCCATGCTTTAAATTTTTCGTGTTCGTGTTGAAATTAACCCGAAAATTTTCTTTTTTTGCCGGAGTTTTGGATATCGGGGGATTTTTCTACTTTGAGGTTTTCCTGGGGAACCCCCCACCCTGCAACCATTTTTATCAGAATGCCGTAGACGAAAAATTTACTTTTAATAAACTTGTTTCGATTTTGAAACCCAAAAAATCCCCAAGCGGGGGCTTAACAAGCAATAATACTATTGAGCTGACATTTCGCTTACACAAAGGTATTGAATTTTTCCTTTTTTTTGAACAATAAAAACCTACGGAAATATGCTAAAATGCTACACCCTTTTAAGACGAATATCGCCTAAACAAAAATCTTTTTTTGCCGGAATTTTATATGTACTTTTTTCTCTTCGTAGAACTTTGTATCTTGATAAAAAAATTTTTTTTAAAGGGGGCCATCAAAAAACCCCTTGGATAACCTGGCCCCCCTTCCCCCTTAATTTTTTAATTTGGGGGGGGCCAAAACCACGCAAAACGATTCGCGGTTGTCTTTGTAGCGTGATACCATTGAATATGGAGGGTTTTAGTTTTTTCCCCATTTGGTGCAAAAAACTTTTTCCATCTCGATGATTCGGACTATCCATAAAAACGACAGTTGAGTGGGACCAAAAATTTTTTTTTTGATAGGAAAACACAAACTTGACGCATATTTGGCAAAAGACGTACCAACAAAAACACACTAATTTTAACGGGCAATACCTTTTTAGGGGCGCAACACTGATTTTGAGAAAATTTAAATTTTTCGATTTTCCCGTTTGTTTCCTTTACCAAATAAACACCCCATACATTAAACCCCGCAAAACAGTAATTCTTACCTATTTCCCCTTTTTCCTACAATGACGCTTTGTTAGATTTTAAGGTAAAATACACGGCACTTCGCCTTTTTTTTCTCGATTTCGTTTGGAAATTGCCGGGCCCAAATAACACTCCCCATAATTTTTCATAAGGTCTTTAAACAATTTTTAGACTTTCAAACCCAATGTCGAAGTTTTGCTATTCCGCTAAAATTAAACCTTTGTAATTTTAGTTTTTTCATTTCGGTAAAACTTTATATTGGAACATTTTTTTTCCAATTCCAAATCCCAAATCTTTTTATTTTTCCTACAATTCAAATTCGTCCTTTTTTTGGGTACGAAAATGTCCCCCAACGCCAATAAAAATTGGGGTTCTTTGCCGCCCTTTTACAAAATTAAAACCGCTTTTTTTAAAATAAAAGTCCACTATTTTAACCACTTTTTTCGGGCGGCTCCCCCCAAGAAATCACAACGAAAAAATCGCGATTTAAAATTTGACATTTCTGAAATTTTGCTTTTTTCCCGAAAATTTTTTAAGCGGGTCTACAAATAGAGCGTAATTACCCAAAAACGTACTTTTGACCAAAAACTTAACGGGGTGTCACTCGCCCCAAAAAAAATCTTTAATCGCTTACTACTGATACCCAAAATTTGCTATACATTTTTTTTTACCAGACACCTATTTATTTGCAAATCGTGTCAAATGATATTAATTCCTAACAAAATTTTTTTCCCCACTAAAACAATAATTATAAAACAAATAAAATTTAGAAGGGGTTGTTTTTTAAAGGGCCTTTTTCAAAAATTATACTTCATTTTTTGAAACAAAAATATACCATAGGGCTAACCCCGACAAAAAACATGTGTTACTTTGTTTTTCGAGGGCGTCTTAATATTAGATAACGTTGCATGTCAATCGATTAGCATAAGTAAAGTTTAACAAAAATCCAGACCCAAAATAATAATAAAAACCAAATTTGGGGGCATTTCACCCCAAAAATCCCCCCCTTAAAAATATTCCTCCAATCAAACAAAAAAATTTCTTCAACTTCCACAACAAAAAAAAAAACTTACAAAAACAAACCAAACATCTACCGATTTTTTTAAACAGTCAATAAAAAACCCAGTCAAATTAAAACAATTCTAAAATCGTACCCTGCTTATCGGAAACCCCCCACAGATCCCCGACATCGCTGTAAAATCTAAAAAAAACTTTACCCCCCAAAAATTTAACACCCCTTCATTATTAAATTCGCCAAAATTCCCGCCCAAGAAAACACTCCCGAAGAAAAAGCATTCTTTAACTCAAAAGATGCTCTTAAAACAGGTTTGGGGGAAAAAATATCTCACCAAAAAATATCCGTTGTTCAAAATTTCAACAAAATTTTGCTTTTTCCCTTCATACACGCTTGTGGATCCTATTGATGTGCCAAATCATTACATAAAGGTAAAAAAATTCCCTACGCACTCATAATCCCCCAAAACCATTTTTAATTCAAAACGCCTCCCCAACCAAACCCAATTAATCCAAGCAAAAAAACCAAAACCGTTCTACACCCCAAATAAACTTTTTAAAAAGGGGGGTTAGCATTAATACCTTTTTTTTAATTTTTCGTCGCCAAAGTTTCTAAATCCTACTCCCAAAATTCCCCCGGTCACAAATTTAATAAAGTACAAAAGGTCAAAATTTAAATATTTTTTACATACAGTTACGCTTTACGGAAAGGGGTTACACACAGCATTGCTTTAAAAAGTTAACCCAACAAAATTTTCAACATTAATCCCTCCAAAAAACTAAAACACAAAAAGCTTTAAAAAAATTAGATTGTTTTAAAACCCTTTTCTATTAAAAAAAACATTAAACTATCGAAACAATTGGAACGAAAACGTAGCTTTCCAAACTTAAACGCAACTTTTCTTTTCAAAAAACATCTAGTCCAATACCCAAATTTATTCTGTAAAAAGCAAGCAAACCCTACCCTAAAGCAAAAACCTCCAAAAAAAAAAATTAAGGGTTCAACAAAAATTATCAGAAATAATACCCTTAAATTAAAAAACTCACGCAAAATTTAAAAATGTAACTTAAAAATTTTTAAACCAAAAAAACATCTTTCAACGAAAAAAACAAAAATAAAACTTAAAATACAAAATTCAAGCACTTTTTGAAAACATACAATAACAAAATCCAAAACTTATAAAGATCACCTCCCAAGGGAATGATTCCTACCTCTAAAGATTCCCCCCCACTAACATCGCCCAAACTAAAAACAATATTACAAGAAAAACAAAAAAATTTTTAAAACTTATTTAACGGGGAAAAACCCCTCCCTTGGTCCCAAAAAAATTTTAAACAACCAAACTCAAAATTTCCATTACCCACTACACAACCCCTTTTTCAAAAAAAAACAAATGAAACAAAAACCCAAAAAAAAATTCAATGGAATAAATGGTTTCTTCAAAAACAAGACGAACTAAAACTCAAATTAAAAACCTTAACCCCAAAAAATATCCTCCAAAAACAAATTTTTAAAAACAAAAGCACCGCTCCTAAAAAAACAATTTCAATAAAAAAAAAATAACAGCAGCAGACAGCAAATCACTAAAGTAAATTCAAATTCCCAACTAAAAATAAAAATAAATATCACAAAAACAATACACTCTAACCAAAAAAACTCATTGAACAAAAGAAACATACACAAAATCAAAAATTTTCCTACCAAACCAAGATTTTAAACTAAAAGAAAAGGAAATATTAAACTATAATATTTTTCAGGGGGAAACCTTTTTTAAACGAAAGACAAGGTTTTTCAACCTTTTTTTATCATAACTCCGCTCGGTCATACCAGTTAACACCGGGGACCTTTTGACAAAGGATAAAAAAACCCAAATTTACAACCTGCGGGACGGACCCCCAAAAAAACACATATTTTCAGAATCCCCAAAATAACAGAAGACACCAAATTCAAAAATTCCCAAACCTTTAAAGCATACAGGGCCAGACACATACACAACAACAAGTCTTGAAGTTTTTTACGAAAATACAAATTTTTATTTTTCCCAAAAAGGAAGAGAAATTTATTTTAAATTTTTGAAAATTACACCGGGCCCTTTCCATTTGGTTTATTTATACATTTTGATTTTTAAAAAAGGTTGGCAACAAGCCCAAACCTTATCACCACGATTTTTGAAGTTCCGCGAAACACCAAAAATTTTCAAGGGTTTAAGAATGCCGTCGTTATACAAAAGGGGGTAATCCGTTGATTTTACGGGTTGTTTGGGGTAAACGGGGGAAAATTTTTTACCATCGAAAAAATCATTTAAAAGACACTGACAGGGGTAATTCAGAAAAGACACACAGCAAAAGTTTTTGGGGCATTTGGGGTTTTTACTTTAGGCAAAATTCGGATTGTTCTAAAGTGATTTCTTCTACTACCGGTTTTTAAAATTTTTTATTACTTGAAACTTTTTAATTTGGACCGCATATTATTATACGGGCCCCAAGTTTTCGGAGCGAAATATATCATCAACTTGAACTTTTAACTACTATGAATGGGCTTTTGTTTAAAAAAGGTTAATATATAATTTATTTTTTAAAAATACTTTTTAATTTAAATTTTATTAGAGGAATACTGGGGGCTTTAAAACAAGCAATATGCGGGAGCAAAAGCAAAAACAAAAAAATGCGTTTTGACAAAATCAAACCGAATTTATATTTTAAATACAAGATTTTAAGATAAATTTTTTCTATTATGAAAAAAAATTTTTAATATTTTTGTAATAAATTGTTGGGGGGGGCTTCTCAAACCCCTGCCCCTTTCGGGGGTTTCAATGGGGGCAAGTGAACCTTCAATCGACTTGAGCGACTGAGCGAAAAATCTTCTTCGGCCGGTGATTAAGTAATATTCGTATCCCCAACTTATCTAACCACAAATGTTTCCGTTTTCCCCTCAACGGATACCCCCCGGGTTTAAAATAAAAAAACTCATGGGGTACATTTGAACATAAAAACCCATATTAACACTCCAGGGTTTTAAAAAGGCATTGCTAATAGATTAAAGTTAAAAATAAAAAATTTTTTTAAATTTTTATTAAAATTTTATTTATTATTTAATTTTAGGGACATAGGTATTGGGAAATTTTGCTCACCGGGCTTCCCAAAAATTTATTCTCAAAGATATGAGAAAAAACGCAAAAAATGATGTAAAAAAATTTTTTCAAACTTAAAAACAAGCGTATTTGGGATGTTATTATTATTATATTTTATTATTATTTTTAAAGGAAAAAAAACGAATAAAAACGAAAGCTTAAAAATGGAGAACTATTGCACCAATTTTTAAAAATTTTTAAAAACCTTTAAATTTAAATACGCCACTCATATAACGAAAATTGTCATTTTAACCTAAAAATAAAATTTTTCAATTTGATAACCATAATTTTGGGTTCCGGAAACGTTCGAAAACACTAGTATATTATCATTAAAATGTAATAAAACGTTTATATAAAGACCGATAACCCTTTAAAGTATACGGGAAAAGGGAAAAATTATTTTATTTTTTAGCATTTAAAAATAATTATTTTTTCCCTGAAATTCCTATTACTAGTAGAGACGGAATTTTTACGCTGACTTTAAATTCCCAAAATTTTCTAAATCCATAACTTTAAAACTCCCCGAATCATCCTCATACCATAAGAAAAAAAATTCCCGGGCTTTTTTTAGATAACGCGGGGAAAATCAGACGGAAATTTCCTTACAACAAAAACTTACCCCAAACCTCAGGGGAAAAACAAAACAAGGGAAAAGGCATCAGGGGGATGTGCAAAAAATACTACTTGGGAAAACTAAAAATTTTTTATTTTGGGGCATAACTAGATAAAAATACTAAATTTTCCCAAATCATTAAAATCAAATTTTGCTATAAAAATAAAAAATTTTACTTTCAACGATGACACAAACTTTTTTAAATCATACCCAAAAACATACCTGGCATTGGACACATAAGATTAAGTATTAAACAAAATACGTTTTTTAAAACATTTTCTTCTAATTTTTTATTTTTCATGAAAAAATTGGGCCCACGTAATATAACCGAACACATAAAATTTTCTTTAAACATTTTTTATTTATAAAAATTTCGAAAATTTAATTAAATTTTTATTTTAGTTTTTTTTTTTAAATTATAATTTTGCATTTTTTTAAAACATACTTAAAGTAACACTTATATAACAAAATTTTTAAACTGATTTTTAAATTTAAATAAAAAAAATTATTTGTAATTATAAAAATTTTTTTATTTGGAAAAAAAATACAATTTTAAAAATTAATTTTTAAAACTTTTTTAATGCAAAAACTTTTTAAAAAATTTCAATGTTTTGGTTCAAATTCATAGGGAAAAAACAACAATAAACATCTTCACCAAATTTATCCAGTCGGGACATCCGAGGTTAATTGATAACATTCTGTGAATAAAGTTTTGATAATTTTTTGTTTTTTTCCCTTTAAAGAAATATCCAAATTGAACATTCAAATTACAATTTTTTTACCGACACGCCCCTATTCATCGATAGGTCAATAATTCGTTCAAGCCATTTTAGTCCTTTTACTTTTTATCTTTTGGTTTTTTAAGGTTTAAAAACCTGGGTTTTTGGACCAGTACGGATCGAAACCGACAGTTTCCTAATAAGGTAATTTTAATTTTGTTCCCGAAGCATTTAAATATCTAAAATCCCATACATTTTACGCACGTCTTTCTTTGGTTTTCCAACTACTACTATTACATTTTTTTATATTAACTTGCTCTTAATTTTTTTTTCTTTTCAAAATTTGAAAATAATTAAAGTATCCGTAACTTTTTACAATTTTTTAAGAGCAAAAAAAGATATTTATTTTGTTCTATATTTTTCTCATATATTTTCTTTGTTTGAAAAGTTATAAATATTTTTTTTGATCTTTCCCCTTTAACGTTTCTAACATGCTTTTTATCCCCGAAGATTTAAAAAATACTATTTTTAATAGACTAATTTTTTGTTAAATTTGTCATTAAATAGAATACGAAGATTCCCGAAGATTAGGTTTTCTTCCACGTTACTGTCGAGTTGTTTAATACATCCAATATTTTTTAAAAAAACACATTTTAAATTTTAAAATCATTGACTTTATCCAAAAGTTAGCGATTTTTCGAAACCTACCAAAGACGAAAATTAGCCTTTTTTCGTATAATTTTTTCAACCAAAACGTGGAAAATTGTTTTGATAATTTTCCCCAATAAAAACACCCCTAGGTTTTCCCCCTTAAAATTTTTAAATTGGAAGTATAGCAGTTTTTTTTATTTTTACAATTTTTAAATTTTCCGAAACCCTTGGCAAAAATTTCCTTTTAAATTTCTTTTTGTGTTTTACAAATTTTTCTTTTTTTAAATTTTTTTTTTAACATATTACTTTTTTTCAATAAACCTTACGG
This sequence comes from Schlechtendalia chinensis, assembly GCA_019022885.1. Lineage (NCBI taxonomy): Eukaryota > Metazoa > Arthropoda > Insecta > Hemiptera > Aphididae > Schlechtendalia > Schlechtendalia chinensis. Next base: position 30,577,638 of record CM032339.1, read on the forward strand.
GGGGTTTTATTGCTATAGGGACTTCCGACATCTATGCATAAATTTTTTTACTTTTCTATTAACTTGTTTTTATAGAAATCCAATTTTGCGAGCCTTGCCCGAAACCTTTAAAAAATAACACTTTAACGTACATAAATCGTTTTGACAATACACGCTTTGTAGTACTATAATCGAAAAATTTTTGATTTTTTTATCCATTAAGTGTTAAATGTTTTGTTTTAAAATTTTTTTCCTTACGATTAAAACCTCGGGAGGTTAAATATTTTGAATGATTGTGACTTCGGTACCTGTTTTGATTTAACGGGATACCAAACCCAATTTTGAAAAACAATCGATTTCACTAGAAACTTGAACCTTCTTTTTTTTTTGAATACGGACTTTTTAACCCAATGGGTTGCCAAAATCGTTTTTACCATACACATTTCCTTTCGTCAACAAATTTTTTCTTGACGGTTTTTGCAGTTTTAAACCAATTTCATTTAACATTGGGGATCATTTTTTTAAAGGGTCCAATATTTTCGAAAATCGATAAAAACATTTGGTCACCGTATTACCGCCCTTTGAGTAAAAAACTAACACAAAAGTTCGTTTGATCGTCCCCAAACCCAATTTTTTCTGGGTTTTCAGAAACCCACCCCCATAATGGAACAACTTTACAAAACACCTGTTATTATACCACCTTTTTAAACTTTTTATCGTTTTTTGTCAAATTGGGGAGGGTTTTAAAAAATTGTTTAATTTTCAAATCATTTTCAGGATCGCGAGTTTTTAAACAAAAACAAAGAGCCGGGTGTTATTAAATAGCTTTTAAATTAATTTGTTTGAAAGAAAAATTTATTTTTTTTTGCCAAGTAATAAACCCGTTAAATAATTTTAAATTTGGGCCGTAAATTTTCAAAATAAATTTAAACCAAATTTATTATTTTTTCCCATATTATCATCGTTTTGGTTTTTTTCCCCAAATAAACTTCATGGTTTTTGTTTTTCAAAATTTTTTTTTTCTATATTTTGGGGGTATGGTGGGGATGAGGGGGGGGTGGGATACTAGAAAGCGTATTTCTATTTTATTTTTGGTCGATATTTTTTAACGTTTTTTGATCAATTGTTAACTTAGTTTTTACCAGTTTTCAAAAGGTTATATTTTGTTTAAAAATCTTTTGCCTTTAAATACCGTTTAATAACTTTCCTCGTCCGATTACTTTTAAATGCGAATTTTTTACATAAAACCCGCTTAAATTAAAAAACGGTTTTAAAACCCATCGTAACGCCGTTTTTTACGTTCATGTTTACAAATTACAATAAAAAGAAACCGATCCCATTCCCCGATTTGTCAAAAAAATTTAAATTCGAAAAATTCATCACCGGGAAAAGTATTCGTTATAACTTTTTAAATTCCTCCTTTTTAAAAATATAATTAAATCGCATTATCAGTTTAAAATGCTTGGGGACTTTCGAAAACTCTAGCCCAAAAAAAATATCAATTATTTTGTCTTTTACGTGAAAAAAATCCAAAACATCTTGGGGTCACCGTTACGTTCCCCCTGACAAACACAAATAAAAGGAAAAACTCTTCAGGCGAATACTTTTCGCAAAAAAGAAATAAATTGGGGCCCCTCAATTTGTCAATAATTTGTTTCAGTAACTGAATTTTTGGGTTTTCCAACGTTTTGGGAATATGTAAAATTTTCGAAAAGTAAAAAGTTTTTTATAAAATAGCAAATTATTAAATTGTTTTTTACAACCAAACTGCCGAATATTTAAAAAGAAGTGTTTTGGGGAAAAAGTCCCTTCTTGATTTCGCGTTTCTAAGATACGATTTAAATGGATTTTTTCCCTGTTTGATGAAACCATTTTAATTAAAAGAGTGATACTGTTAAAAGTGTCAGACCATGGCTCTTTCGAAAAAAAACCAAATAAAAGGGTCGGTTTTTGTGAACTCTTTAAAACCATCGCCGTGGATTCTTTCCCGGTAAGTGTAAATCATTACAAAATATAAGTTAAAAAACATTAAATTGTTTTTAGTTTTGTGGTCCGGGGAAAATTCGGGAAAGGTTTGCCTGTAAACGTGGAATAAAAAGTTTTGGGCGAAGGGCCCAAACACATATAGTTATGAAAAAAATCGTTAGCCGATAGACTAACGCAACAAAATTTTTGAAAACAAGCTTGGGGGGTATTTAAGCGAAGAATTTTGGATCTTAAGAAAAACTTCTTTGGGTGGGGACTACGCTAGAAGGGGAAACGCAAATGGGGCCGGGTGGGTTTTAAATGTTGCTTTCTGTAAAAAAAACGTAAAAAACAAAAATTGGGAAAAAATTTTAAAAAAATTAACGAAAATGGGTTTTTGCGGCAGCTAAAAAACATGTAAAAAAAGAAAAAAAAAACCCCGGAAAACCTCCAAAAAGGGGGGAATTTACCCTTAATACCGTATTCGCGGGGTTTTTGCGCAGTGCACTTTCGGGTGGGATTGCTAAAAGTATTTAAACCCCTAAATGATATGAAATTAATGAAATACACCCATTCATTTGGTAAAAGTTTTTACTAGCACCCTATAAAGGGGAATCGAAAAAATTGAAAAAGGGTTTTGGTTTGATCTAACCCCGATGAGGGAAAGAATAAAAAAAAAAACCAAAAAAAAAAAAAAACTCAAAAAATAATTTTTTAACGTTACCAAGAGGTTTTACGATTTAAGGTTTTAAAATAACACATAATTGAAAATACCCCTTTTTATCGGATATTTTCAAGAGACGGGTTTCCTTTCCCGCCCCCAAAAAACGACGGAGGAACGGTATGAAGATAACGGGGACCATTGGGGAGGTAAAAAAATCGAAAAAATAACTATTATCTTTCGGAAACTTGGTTTCCACCCAGAATTACAAAAATATTTTGACGGATTTATATAAAAATAATTTCGAAAACCCAAAAAAATTAAAACAAAACTTACACTTTTTTGAAATTTTTTTAAGTTTAAAATAAAATAAATAATTATCAATTGCCGGGATTTTTTTTTCCACCTATAAAGTCAGTAAAAACGCAAAAGATGAGTCTCCTTCTAAGTTTACGAGAGACAAAATAATAATTCTATTCCCTAATATAAACGATAACGATCAATGTAATAAAATAGGGATGTGTCCATAAGGGTTCATACAGATACAGAATAGTAAAAGATGTGTTTACATTACCTACAGGTTCGTATGAGTTAAATGAATTGGAAACGGTAATTAAACAAATTTTATCAGACAAAGAAATTACGTTTGAGTTGAAAGCAAACAATAACACGTTAAAATGTGAAATGAAATGTAGTGATATTGTGGATTTTTCTATTGATAATAGTATTGGCCCATTGCTAGGCTTTACAACTGATAAAAAATATGAGGCTAACATGAAACATCAATCAGACTCACTGGTTAATATGAGCAAAATAAACTGTATATATATTGAATCAAACATGGTTGTGGGCAACAATGGGATACAGTGTCATATATTACACGAATTTTATCCAAACGTTCCACCCGGTTATAAAATTATAGAAATTCCTAAACATTTAGTTTCGTACTCACTTAATTGCACGACAATTAATCAAATTAGCTTAACTTTAAAATACCAAGACGGACAATTGATCGATTTGCGAGGAGAACCTATTTCAATACGGATATTAATTCAGGATAACATTAATGATGGGTATACAATTTTATAATATAAAAAGAGTTGTACACAAAAAATCCATCTGTAATGCTAAAAGCGTCAATACGATAACACATGTAAAAAAAGAATATACTCAAAAGTCATTAAGAAATTAACTAAAAACAATTTAAATTTTCTCCGTACAATAAAAGCTCTATAACAATGGATGACAGTTATTTAAACGTGACGGGCGACTATATTGACGATTGTCGGATAACTCAAATCGAGTATCATTCATTTTTACCGTATTCAACATCGGCATTGTTCAATAACGATGAAATATGTATTGCATTACATAACGCTGAATCATATACCCTCCCATGTGAAAGTTATATCTATATCGAAGGAACAATTGACAAACCTGAAGGTTTGGATGAAAACGTTCGTTTCATAAACAACGGTTTAACATTTCTTTTTTCCGAAATGAAATACGAGATAAATGGTGTTCAAATTCAAAAACTTGTTAACCCCGGTATAACTTTGACATTAAAAGGTTATTGTTCGTATAATAACACCGATATTATCGCACGTTGTAACTCTGCTTGGGATGGTGACTTTGATAATATAAATCATGATTTTGTAGAATCAAATACGTTTAACGGTTGTATTAACCTTAAAGACTTGTTTGGATTTTGTGAAGATTATAAACGTATATTAATTAACTGTAATCAACAACTTACTATGAACAGATCATCGTTAGACATTAATGCTATTAAATTATTCAAAACCGATAATGCCTTGGATACAAATGCATCGAAACTGAAAGATGTTAAATTAAATGTTACTAAAATATTATGGAGAATGCCCATGGTCAAAGTCAGTGATAGAGAAAAAATTACACTTTTAAAAGTCATAAACAGTCATAAACCTGTTACGTGCGCATTTAGAACATGGGAACTGTGCGAATACCCGGTTTTACCACAAAATACTACGCACTCGTGGAAAGTAAAAACATCAAACAAATTAGAAAAACCACGTTATGCCATAATAGGGTTCACAAACTAAAAAAATAGTAATAATAATCCGATATCGTATTTCGACCACTGCACAATAAAAAATTTAAAAGTATATTTAAATTCCGACGTGTTTCCCTACGAAGATTTTCAATGTGATTTCACAAATAATAAAATTGCTACATTATACAGAGCTTATACAGAGTTTCAAAAATCATACTATGGTAATGATAATGTTACACCTTTATTGAACAGAACCAATTTCAAAAAATACGCTCCAATCATAGTTGTTGATATGAGTAGACAAAACGACAACGTCAAGACATCCACCGTGGACTTAAGGATTGAATTTGAGGAAAACGAAAAGTTTGCAGATGCAACATCAGCATATTGTTTAATTATACATGACCAAATTATAACTTACAATTCCTTCAACGGGGAAGTAAGAATTTTGTAAATAATTATTGTTTAACTTAATGTTAAGAAATAATAAAAAAATAATATTTTTTTTTATGAATAATATAGCGTGTTTTTATTTATAAATAATATTTAATAATTATTTAAAATTTGAAAATAATTCACGTGAGGTTTTCCATTGAGATGGCTGATAAAAGTTGATGGGAGATGGTGGTGGTGAAGGCGACGGTATTTTGTGCAAATTGAATATTGTTGGCTCATCGTTTTCGTCAACAGCTCGCGTCTATGGCAGATTGTATGGAGATGATGGCGGTGAAATAAATCTTAGGGGTCCATCATATTGATCATATAGCTAATAAAAACAAACTGAATTTAGTTTCATACTTTAAAAGTAGAATTTTTTTTTTTTTTTTTTTATTACCTTGGATTCTTTCGCTAAAGTAGTAGACGTATTCATTTCCTCATATTCATTCTTATACATCGAGTCGTTATATGGCTAGAAATAATAAAAATAAATTAGTATAATGAAATATGTATATAGAGTAAATTAGTTTACCTCGTCAATCATCAACACACTGATTGCTAGTTTTTCTACAGCAAATAATTTTATTTGACTAACATAGATGTGCTCATACTTTGATATATTATTAGTAATTAATTCTTCATTGACGCTTTTGATAAAATTGGTTACTTCTTCTTTAGTTTTTGTTTTTCCCGAGTTAATACAAGATTTTAAGTATGTTGACATTTGTTTAAATTGTTTAGAAACCAATGGAACAATTATCTTGGTTTTACGTACTACTGCCTCGTATATACTCCATTCTAAATATTGAATTGCCATCAGATCTTTTCCGTTAAGTAATACGCGGCACCCGTTTTGTATTTTCGATTCAATAACAAGCATGATCTCACCACGGTAAATCATATTTGTTAGTATTACTTTGTCGGTATCTAAAAATACGGTCTTCATTGTTTGAGGTGAGTCCAATATATATGATAGAATATTTCCCATCAATGCGAATATACGTCTTAGAAAATCGGTATCTATGCTGATATATCTTAATGGCGTAATAATATGTGACATAACGTTAAATTGGTTTACCGGATCGATTTCAACGTGTAAAAATTTACGTTCTGTAAGTCAATCACGAAAACTGACGAGTCGATGAGCTGGCTAGGCGGTGATGATGCGATGTACTTGTATAATTCTTTATTTGAACCGGCCATCATAAGTTGAACACTTTGTAAACGTGTTTATCACTTGGAGAATAACGTGAAACTAATTGTCAACCAAATAGTTGTGATAGCGATGAATTATTGTAAAAATTATTTTTCCACCGATGTAAACGCGGTATAACACTAAACTCACAGAAAAATCACAAATCGGTTAAAATTTCGTTTCTAAATAATTTAACTGCTCAAGTTTGCCCGGGTAGGTCTTGATACGGTTGAAATTTAGAAACGTACTGAATTAAAATAATAGCAAAACCGTCTTATATAGGAGTATAGTAGGAATTAGTAAGTTATTTTTTAATAATCGATTTTTTCGTGTACACTCATTAAGCATTTTTCATAATAATTACACATAATTTATATACAAGAAGGCGAGAATTCCAACAAAAGAAATACATAAATGTAAAGATAAATTTAAAGGAGTTTATGAAAATTGGCGAAATCTATTGAAAAATAAAAATAAAACAACTGACAAAGTAAGACAAAAAGAATTAGATTTTTGTGGTATACTAAATGATCTTTTTGATATCGCTCATCAAAATGCTTTGAGTATCATAAAAATTGAAGAAGACAAGCAGTTTCTATTAAAGCAAAGAGAAAAAGGATGCGTAGGTACTATGATAGGAGTCGATAAAACTCTTACAACTCGAGAAAAAAGAAAACGAATTATATTAGAAAACGAAGAGAAACAGCGATAAAACCTTTTAAACACTCAGTCAATGTTAACAGGTAAGTAATTTATCCATATTTTAAAAGTGACCATCCGGTGTAAATAGAGCACGCAAGGAAATTTTAACTCCAAGATTATCAGCAACATTGGATAAGTGCAAAATTAGTTATAGAGATGCGGTTCATTTATTAGTAACTTTTTTGGAAGCAATTTCATTGGATCCATCCAAACATATATTAGAAATGCTAAAACTGCTTATCGTAAATCATATGACAATAAAGTAAAACAAAATTTTTGTAATTTAGATATTGAATCGATAGTTGTACATTGGGATACAAATAAATTAGAAAACATATCTGGAAAATTAGATGACCGATTAACTACAATAATCACAGGTCCAAATGTAGAGCAATTATTAGGTGCTCCAGAATTGTGTTCAAGTACTGATATTGAAATAAGTTCTGCGATTTATGATGTGATAGAAGAGTGACCATTACAAAATAAATTACAAGCACTTGTATTTGACATTACTGCGTCAAATACTGGTAGAATTAATGGAGCATGTGTTCTGCTTGAACACAAAATAAAACGATTTTGTTTTTGGGATGTGGACACCATATATGCGAAATCAAATTAGCAGCAGTTTTTACAAAATGTAATATTTCATCAATTTCTGGACCAGATATTCCATTATTTAAACGGTTTAAAACTAAATGTGCTAATATTAACTTAGAGAATTATATAACTGGACAAAATAGTAAGGAAATTAATAGGATATTTTAGGATACGATTTAGAAACTATGCTAAACTTTTGTAATAAAATAATATTGAACGCATTTCCAAGAAATGATTACAAAGAATTTTTAGAGCTTATCATAATATTTTTAGGAGGTGTACCTGTAGATGGAATTAAATTTAAAAAAACTGGAGCATATGAAATATATGAGCATATAAAACCATACCATCCAGCAATATGGATTACTAAAGCAATATATTCGATTAAAATATATTTATTTCACTGAAAGTTTATTCTCACAAAAAAAAAAAGAAAAATCTTTATTAGACCTTATTATATTTATTGTAAAATGTTACGTAAAATATTGGTTTTCCTCTCAAAAAGCTCACGAGGCTCCTTTAAATGATATAGTGTTTTTAAAGCGACTGTACAATTATCGAAAAATTTCCCTTTCAAATTCATGAATACTGCAGTAGAATTGTTCTTGTTTGTTTGTCATATTCTTATTGAAAACCCTCTAATTAACATATTTGTAATTTTTTATAATTTATGGATATTTAGTTTTCGAGATTTTTAATGGATTATTAAAATGACCCAAAGAACACTATGTAGTACATGTTTTGTTTTCCATAACTGTATATTTCATTTATTTTTTTACTTTGAAAACAATATAGGTATAATATAATATTTGTAAAATTAACAAAGTAAAAAATTAATAAATTATAATAATACTTGTATTTTTACTTACTAGTAAATTACCTAATTTAATTTATTTCAGGAATAAAACAAAAAAATTTAAAATGTTATAACAAAAATTTCTTTTTTGGTAAAAAATTAATCTTTGATATGAAATTCTTTAAAGCAATTTTAATTTTTAGTTTAGCTGCAAATGAATTTGACATTTATTACAAACAAAATGTTGTTCTATTATTTCTTGAACATATTGGATTTTTGCATTTGGTAGCATCAGATACTTCACCATTATCTAATAACTAGTGTATCTTGATCTGATAAATTATTACGAGATATTTTTACCATTAATTTAAAACGGCCGTTCAGTATATATTTGAATTATATTCAGTATTTGAGTATATTTTTAATCACTGAGATAAATAAAGTGTACATACGACAAAAGAAATAAAAAATTTTGAGCCCACGAGTGGTAGATGATCTGGTTGTATTATTTTTGTCACAGTTATGTTCGCATAATTACTACAATTTTTTTGATATAAAATAATAATAAAAACTAGCAAATTTATACGCACTAGAAATTCTAAACTCAAAGAGCATATTAGATGCGTGTGATTTGCGGGCTGTCTCGATCGACATCTTTTGCACTTGTTAGGCGTTTTTGACGTTCGTCACGCGTGGTGTCGCCCGAGTAAGAAAAATTGATGTATATATCAATTTGTATGAGAACTTTGAAAAAAAACAGCAGTGAAGTTTATTGTTGGTATTTAATGTACCTAATTAATTAGCGTATATTTTACATTATAAATAATCAAAACTGAACACATTTTATTTAAAAATAAATTTTATTTTAAAAACCCCTTCAATAAAAAGAGATTGATTTTAGATGAGCGGTGAATATTTAACAAATGATGTTATTGAAAAAAGTTGCCAATTAACATATAAATATCATCACATTATATTCCGTCTATAGGCCACCACATACCTAAATCTAGCCCTGTATATTACTATAAAAACAACTTAAAAAATATAACACAAACAAGAATATATTAATAATGATTATCAACAAAATAGTCTAAGAGGCACATTTCTCCAATGAAGAATAAGTAAAACGCAAATAACAAAGTGACGAAAACCTGAAAGTTGGAAATTCGTTACTGATTGAAGTTTGACAATCGACCGTTGAAGTATAAAGTTTAGAAATAAAATAAATATAAAGAAAACTGTTATAAATAATGATTTGTAATTTACGTAAACAGAACTAATGTGAAATAAATTCTTATACAGATTAATATTCAATATAATGTATATTACATTATTCTTTTAAAATTAAAATAACGAAATGTGAATTCAGATGAGACTTAGTTTTCAAAATTAGATTGACAGATATTTAAGTTAATAATAACAATGAAATTCTTTAAACAAATTGGGGAAAATATAGAAAAAACGTTTATAAGCAAAGAACTAATAAAAAATAATATTAATAATATTTAATAGTTGATGTCAATCGCGGTAATTCAGAAAAGTAATCCAGTAAATCCAGTATATAGTAAATTTATAAATCGGTAATCCAGAAAAACTCAAAAGTCGATCTCAATTCCATTAAAATTGGCCACCGCTATATATTGAGTTAGGTGTACAGTTTATATTTTTTGAATTTAAAAATAACACTAATATAAAAAACTCATATTATTCATTCTTACATAAATCGGTCGTATCCCAAGAAAAATACATCGTAACCTTTTACTAATATAGGCAATCAATCTGTAATTAAAGAATATGTAAGCATAAAATTATATATTGTATTATGCAATTCGAGTTAAAAGAACACAAAACATTAAGTTACATTACGTAATTAAGATATTCCCTTTTGACACTAAATAAACTTTGATAAAGTTTTCACAAATCTATGAAATATATAACAAAGCGTAAAATAATATTAATGTTTAGCAATAAAACGTCTGTATTTTTCCAATATATGACGAACATATAGGAATTAACATCTTAAAACTATAAAAAGTAATTTTCAAAAAATCATTATTATTAACAAAAAAAAAAAATTATTATTTGCAAAAACAAATGTTTTGGACCATTAACAATGAGTTTATAAATATTTTTGAAGAAACAATATTTTACGATGAAAATTATGAGAAAATAATAAATAGAGTAATGCGTGATCCTGGTATCTATTATTACTATAATATTATCTGGTTTAATATTAATACATTATTAATTATATAATTTCAGTTATTATAATTAATATTTTAATCAAGTGTTCAACATGTGAACAATACCATATGTGAATGAAAAAAGAAAATATATATATACAGAGTAGTGATGACTCTTAACACGCAAGGATAATTCGCGACAATACTAAGTATAATAATAATAACAATAATAAGAATAATAATAATGAAATAAATAAATAAATAATAAATAACAGAGAAATAATTGACATAATACACAAGGTAGTTTTGCTTTGCTTACGTTGGTAACTTAACCAACTTGACAACTGGGCAAATCAAAAAATCACTGGGCAGTCGTAGACGTACCATTCTAACAACCCCATTTGAGCCTGGAAGTGTCTCACAAACCCGGGCAATTCACCATTTCAGAGGAGGCGTCTGAGGGTCCTTAATGATAACCATATCATTCACGGCGATGTTTGGCTTATTCTTGGTCCACTTGCTTCGAATTTGGAGAGTTTGTAAATATTCATCGTACCAACGTCGCCAGAAAGATTGTACACATTAGTTTAATAATTTCCAACGATGTACCAGAGGTCGTTGAAAGGGACGTAGATTGATCTCAGGTACTGCGAGGAGAGGTTGTCCGATTAAAAAATGACCGGGAGTTAAACATTCGATTTCGGCCGGATCTGTGGAAGCCTGAGTTAATGGACGAGAGTTCAAAATTGACTCGATACGACATAAGATAGTGCCAAATTCCTCTAAGGTGAAGGTATGCTCCCCCATGAATCGCACCATCAATGATTTTGCGGAACGAACTGCTGCCTCCCAGAGACTACCAAAATGAGGAGTTCCCGGAGGCTTAAAGTGCCAATCACAATGAACATTAGCAATCAATGTATCTCGATGACTTGGATCGTTAATTGATCGTTTATCGTTTATTCTGTCTGTCGTCGGCGAGTCGTCTTCGAATATACACTTAATATACATAGTGTAATATACATTTTTATTACCTATTGTTACCGTTACCGTTTGGTTATTTGTGCGTTACTGTTACCGTCGTCGGTCACCGTCTATCTTTTTGCACCACCGTTGTCAATACCAACTCCGCCGGCAGTCATTATCGGAATAACTACCGCCGTTCGAATGCCATCATCGTCGAAAACGGTTTATTTTATGTTATTATATTTTTTATATATATATATATATAGTTTGTTTAAAGCCCCTATACTGGCCAGTTAATTAAGTTGTGTCCTAATTATTTATTTTTGAATAGAACATTTTTCATACCTAACCTTGTATCGTGATCGGAGTTTTATATGTACAAAACTTTCAATTTAAGACCTTTCTTTTTATACAGTGCATTTTGTTTTACACATTCGAAGTAACACGAGGTATATACTAACTTTCTATGAAGTAAGGTTCTTCGTCGATTTTTAATTTACATAGTTTGTTTAGTTTCAGTTTCAAATAAAAATTTTAAGTTCAGATTGGTTTAGGATCGTAATATTTTGAAAAATCTGCTCTGAATACGATACCGACGCGCACTTATGTATTACGTCAAGCGTGAAAATATTGTTGATTTTTTTAACGATAAGTAAAATGTTTGTATTTACGTAGGCAAAAGAGCATATTTTTTTAAATATATTTAAATAGTAATAGTATGATCCGTGGGATAAAAATTGTATTGTCATATGTCTGACAAGCATCTATGCAATTAGGTTGTTTAGAGTTGAAACGTTTGGCAATATCAGCATTTCGCATCAGTAAATTTATCAACAGCGTCTCAACGTTGTAACCCTTGGAGAATATATAAACCATTCTGTATCTATTCTAATATTGACTCTGGTTAATTTCGATTTAAACAGCATTGAAATTATTTACCGAATTAAACGCACGATTTTAAAATTGTACGAATAAAGTTTTAAATTTTGTATACGTGTCAAATTTTTGCACGAGCTGCGTATTTACATTACACGTAGCTAGTTTTTATGAACACTTGTACTTGAAAACATACTACGTATTAGCAATGAAATTGTTAAAATAACATGTATTTGACGGTTGTTACAAACGTAAATGTAAAAACATACCGAATATAACTTTCGACAAAACTCGGTTTCTATTAATATGAAATATTTTTTTTCTGAACATATACCAAGAATAATGATAACGAAACTTGACGTTTTCACTTACTGTATTCTTTAATATTATAGTAATAATTAATAGACATACCGTACAGGATGTCTGGGAAAGTATGTCATTATGTCTTGATGAATAAAAAATAATCAAATTCACATGTTCAAGAATTTCAATTTCGTAACAATTCAAAAAAAAAATATTAAATTTTCATTTTTTTTCATGAAGTTATTATTATTGAAATAGATATCGATTTTCAAATCGAAAAGCTAAATCATATAAGTTCGATTTCTTCATAGAGATTTATGGTTATCTTATAGTTTTTATACACTAAAATATTAATTTTTAAACGTTGCAAAATTATGCCATTATTAAAAAAATGATTTTCCAACTAAATAATTTACGTCAGTCGTATATCATTGCATATTTTAAACAATAGTCTATGAATTACAAAATATAAACCATAGGCGTATGAAATGCATTGAAATGTTTGAAGAAATTATACTTACACAATATAATTAATACAACAACAGCTGACGATTTACATAATCTATGACGGTCGTTTATTTATTCCTGAATGAAATGTAAATATACGCAAAGTTGACACAGCTCGTGTATGTGTAAACGAATTGTTCACACCACCGAGCCGATAATCATCAACTGTCTATCCCATTCCGCATGAAACATTTATACGATATCTGATATTAAATTACGTATACCATTGTTTTTAATATTCCGTATGGTTTAACCAATATCAAATTTTGTATCGCATTTATATGTATTTAAATGAGAAAATTATAAATGATTGCTATTTCAGGAACAGCCGATATGCTAAATAATCTAATTTCAATTAGATCGCTTTTAATGCATTGACAGTTGTCGACAAGTCTAAAAAAAAATCTGTGACTTTCCTATTCATTTTGACATAGTTTTAATTGTAAGTATATTTTTTTCTAGCCATATTGTGCGTATGTCATGTGATGTTATAGATTTATTACTTGGTAATTCCCTTAGAATTCTAGGAAATGAGATGAATCGTAACAGTTACCATATTAATTGTGTTTGTTTTTATCAACTGTTCTTTTAAATCAACGTAGAACGTGCCAGGCTGTGAGTTATTAACATTTCAAGAGTATTTAAATTTAAATATAATTGTATATATTTTGTAGATCATAAACTACTCTGTGTCTATTCTAATACTAATTCTGACTAAATTCGATTTAAACAACAATAAAATTATTTACTGAATTAAACGCGTGATTTTAAAAATGTAGGAAAAATTTTTTAAATTTTTTTATACCTTTTTTTATAATGATTTTCCAACTAAATAATTTACGTCAGTCGTATATCATTGCATATTTTAAACAATAGTCTATGAATTACAAAGTATAAACCATAGGCGTATGAAATGCATTGAAATGTTTGAAGAAATTATACTTACACAATATAATTAATACGATAACAGTAGGTATAAAAGAGCGGTTCTGGTTCTCCCGCAAATCCTCCCAAATCCTCCACCCCCTCGCCCACTACCTCAATTAACCCCAATTGACCCCAATTGACCCCAATTGATCTCAATTAACCCTAATTAACTCCAGTTAACCCTAATTAACCTTAAATTAACCCCAATTAACCTCAAATTAACCTTTCGATAATTGATCAATTTCCACCAAATTAACCTTAGTTAACTCTAATTAACCTCAATTAATTTTTTTTTTTTTTTTTATTAAATTGGTGTACGAACGGAACCGCCTTAGCACTACTGCGTCTGTACAACATCATTTATTTAACGTTTTAATATAAATTACATTTACAATGCTACAATACATATTTAGAGGGGCTCTATCCCCTCAATATTTGCCATAGGCATACATTTTACACTTAACCTCAATTAATTTCAATTAACCTTTGATAATTGATCAATTTCCATCTAACTTCCTCGGTGTACCCTAATTATCGTCAATTAACTCCAATTAACATCAATTAACCTTTGATAATTGATCAATTATCACCTAATTAACTCTGCTCATCATCGTTCCACACGCGTTCACCGTCAGTTACTCGATTGACTCCTACCCCTCTTCCACCGGTGTAATTGAACGATTCGCCGACACGCCGGGATAATGTGCCGTGTAATCGCGTGATTAAACCCTTTTTTTTCATCGTACACACACACACGCGCGCGCCGCGATCGTCTCTTGGACACCGCGATGGACACCGTATGACGACGCGTGGACGGCGCTTCGATGTCGGCTCCCCCCACCCCCGCTGCTCACCGTAAAAACATTTTGACACCCGCCCGCCCGCCACGAGCCGTCTCTCTCGTTCATCCGTCAGCCCGATACACCCGAACGTCCTGCGACCACCCGCCGAGCCGAGATATCACCGCCCGTGCCGAGACCCCGCCGCCGCCGCCGTTTAAAAACCTAAACGTCCTCCCGTCCCTTTCCTCACGCACAAGTCCTCCCCCCCGCCACGCCATCAACGTCGACCCGTCCCACCCCGCCGCATCCACCACCGCCGATCTCAACATGATGTCTTATCGTATAATATGTACGTATATATTTTCGGTATGTGTAATCTTTGAACAAAATATTTGAATTTCAGATTGTATATGTTATTTTCACTGGAAGGGCGATAATACTACTCGATGAGATAAAAATATGTATAACGAGTGTTTTAAATAAATACTGAAATACTCATTTCAAATCAGTCTGTTTCCAGCAGCCTTTCGTGTTATACAATTTTTAAAAGTGAATACATTCCAGAAAAAAATATTATAACTATTTTTTTCAAGTTAATTTTATTTTAATATCATTATGTTTAACTGTACTTTCTGTACAAAAACTTACACCAATAAAAGTAACTTATCAAGACACATGAAAACACACGAGGATTCAACATTTGTGTGCACCGTCTGCTCAACAGTTTTTACTAGGAGGGACAATCTTGGTAGACACGTCAAAAGCGTACACGGTAAGTAATTTGTTTTATTTACCCCCTCTGCGTGTAATATTCAAACATCATTTTATTTTGAATTAACAAATATGAATTTGAATGTAACATTGCTTAACATGATTCCGAACTTGCTTTAGATATTTTTTAAATATGAAAACTAATAATAATAATTATAATTTAATATATTAGGTGACATAGAAAATCGAGAGCGATTAGCTCCTCTTTCCGCGTGTACTCTATCATCATCGTCGACATTTAATAATGTACATGTGAATGGTAACACACTCGGCAACCCCTCCGCTGATATTTTATCGCGTAAACGTTTTAATAAGACAACTAATAAAAATATTGCACGCAAACAGTCACGTGTAGAATCGGTGAACGCATACAATTTTATCGAAATTAATGCTTCACTTAAACGCGGAGTTGTGTGGTATTACAGAAAAAATATGGAGAAATTCAATAATTACCACACTTTTCTCGGGTTTGTAAAATCAGTGTTGATCGATAAATTACACGAATCGAATGTGTACGCGTTCACCCGATCAAATATAATTTAAAGTTGGAAGCCACCTACGATATCCCTAATGTTGAAACATCGTCTCAAAACCGAGCGTTTAAAACGTCGGCAAGGGAGTTGTTTGCATATAGTGATATCGAGGCTGCGGTCGATAGTGACTTTTTAATTCTTCATATGAAAGAAGACGTTTACGCGAATAAAGGGAGCGGGTACAACTTATCACATATCGACGGTTTATTGTTAGGAGTGTATAAATATTCACCTTTAGGTGGGTCTTCATATATTCCACTCCCGCAGGACATAATAAAGAGGCGAGCTGTTATAAACCCACAAAATATTGATCATCAGTGTTTTAAATGGGCGATTCTGGCAAAGCACGTGCAAAATAACAATTCTTCACGCGTCGATATTAACTATTTTAATGAAGAGTACCGTTATGATTTTTCAAGGTTAACGACACCTACACCTGTATCAGAGACTAAAATATTTGAACGTTGTAATCCTGATACATCTGTAAACGTGTATGGTATTCAATTTTGTAAAAAATTGAATACCAACCTCGCATACCCGATAAGAGTTGTTGACGAGGAAAAAACGAATCATTTCGATCTTTTACTCGTCAACAATTTGAATAAAAATCATTACGCGTACATATCGAATTTTTCGCGGCTTGTACGAAACCAGAAAACTTTGTACGAGCATGAATTGTTATTCTGCAAAAAGTGTTTCACCAGTTTCGATAGCAGACCTCGGAAATATAAACCGTACGGTATGCCCGCACTCGTAGAGCATAGAAAAATATGCGGGATGCACAAACCAATCTTACCAGTTATGCCGACGGAGGGGAGCACTTTGAAGTTTAAAGCGTGGTGCAAGACACAACGTTTACCGTTTGTAATATACGCAGACTTCGAAGCTCTTCTGTTGAAAATAATGGAAAGATATGGTGAAAACACTCAAGCATTTCATTCACATCGACCGATGAGCTATGGGTTCATCGTGAAGACTTCGGAAAATGTATTGGTGGAACTACTTGAAAGGTATGAAATTCCGCAAACGCCGATCGTTTTCCGCGGATTCGAGTCCTGTGATGATGTGGCAAGACAATTTGTACTAGCTGTGACCAAGGTAGCCGATAGAATATGCAAATTATTGAAAGCGACAAACGTTGCGATTATAATGAGTGATGAGGATTCGCGTTTACATAGTTTAAAAACCGGATGTAATTAACTTATGTAATTCAATTTTCAATGAAAAAAAATGCAAAGTTGCGCATCACGACCACCTGTCAGGGGAGTTTTTAAAAACACTATGTAACACGTGCAATCTGAAGCTCAAAACACAGAAATTCGTTCCGTGTTTTTTGCATAATCTATCGAAATACGATGCACATTTTACTGTTACAGAGTTGGGGTATGATAACAACAGAATATCGGTCATTCCTAATAGTGAAGAAAATTTTATTTCATTTACAAAATATATTAATAACGAATTCACTGTTAGGTTTATCGATACATGTCGTTTCATGGCATCGAGCTTGTCGAGCTTGGTGCAGAATCTTTCGTCCGATGATTTCATAAAATTTCGTGAAATCGCGAAAGTATTCACCTCAATCGATATGCCTCTAGTAACACGTAAAGGTGTATATCCGTATGAATACACCGACAGCTGGTCCAAACTGTCTGATACGAGCTTACCGGGAAAATCTGAGTTTTACAGTACATTGACCGAGTCGCATATAGAAGACGTTGACTACACGCACGCGATTCGGGTTTGGGATGACTTCAAATGTCGTACTCTCGGTGAGTACAATGATCTATATTTGAAAATCGATGTACTGTTGCTAGCTGATGTGTTTGAGAATTTTCGGGATATCCGTATTTCAACATACAATTTAGACCCGGCTTACTATTATACCGCACCCGGGTTTAGTTTCGATTGTATGTTGAAATACACCTCGATTAATCTCGATCTCCTCACAGATTATAAAATGTTGTTGATGATAGAGCAGGGTATACGCGGGGGGTTGGTTCAAGCGAGTATGCGGTACGCTAAGGCCAACAACTATAAAACACCGACGTTCGACAATGAAAAACCGAAATCATGGCTAATCTACCAAGACTGTAAATTGTTTTAATTTAATTTTCTAAATTTGTTTTAATTAATTTTTTCCTATTATACATTTTTTAAATTTCAGGTAATAACTTATACGGATGGGCGATGAGTCGTTACATGCCGTACGGTGAATTTCGTTGGTACTTGGGGAATCTTGACGTCGCGTTAGCACAACTCGAGTGGATGAGAGAGACAGATTACGAAGTCGATATCTCATACCCGCAAGGCTTGCACGACGTGCATAATGATCTTCCATTCTTGCCATTCGCCAGCATACCACACACATCTCGCGTACGAAAATTGATGGCTACTTTTGAGGATAAAAAAAATTACATCGTACACTATGTAAACCTCAAACAAGCCATGGCTAACGGTTTAGTTGTTGATAAAGTATGTATTAAACGTAATTAAAAATATTTAGAATTATATATATGTCTGGTAACAAGTCAATTACTACCAGACGACCGAAGGACCATAAATGACTGATAGAAACTTGGATTTACTACCCAGACGAAATGAACATTTACTATTAAGACGTGGGAAGTTAAACAAATTTCTAGTTTCCCAGTGTTTGATCCGCATTTACCCGACGTTTCGTATCGGTCAACCGACCATACGATACGACGGTAATTGGATCGAACCTTCTCGAACATTCGAGAAAGATCGGTGGGCATCCCCACTCGTCGCCGATAAGCTGATATGACCACGTCGAAACGTACGACATACGCCGCTACGAGTGTGTCGGCTCTCGTCCGTTCGATGACGTAGACTGTTTGTTGTATGCTCGAGCGTCCGCTCTTTTTCGGGTTGCCGTGATATTTGCGCGACTCCGAATTCGTTTGCATGTGAACCGTGTTCACTGCGACCCGCGTTCGCGTCGGTTTAATTGTCAAACGTGCCGTTTCGATTCACGGGTGTGGCGAACGCCTCCGTTTGATATACGCGCGATTGCTCCGAGCGCCATTTCTGATACTCGCGTGTGTCGTTTTCGCGTGTGCGGATATTCGGGTGCATACGAGAGTTGCGTTGCTCTCGTATTCGGTCACCATTCATTGTGTCGTGCCATTCGTCCGTTAGTGCGACGTACAACTACATGGATTATCGGATGCGATATCGCTCCGCCGTTGGCGACGAACGTTAGTCGGGATTCGTGCCGTCACATTCACACTCGAGTCCAACGCGACGAACTCACGTTTCATCATTGTGGCTCCACTGTGTCCGTCGTCAGATCATTATATAGACGGTACCAACCGATACCCGGCGATCACTGGTGATATCAGTCATTTTTGCGTTTTACGTGTATTTTATCAACAATTATATTTAAGTCGCATTGTGCGTCTCTTTCATTTGGGTTATTACACGTTTTGTTGCATATTGACGTCTTTCCTTTTATTTTGTGTATTATTTACGAGGTCACCTTATCCCATACCCTAGACGCGAGTCGAAGCGGCCAACTGCCATACTCGTAAGAGCCGTTTCGGCGCAAACACCCAGCTATATTGATATCACACTCCCCACTGACGACCTTCACCAGAAGAATATCCGACTATTTGCTTTCCCTACGTGCGCAATGGACGTAAGTACTAACAGGTATTCCAAGATAATTCTGCCTGATGAGAACGATCAAGTCCTTGTGTGGAAAGACGTAATATCAACGATTACTGCGAAACGAGATTTACACGAAATATCAAAGAGAAAGAAATAAACACTGTGTACGCGAAAATTATATGACATTTATTATT